>CM045567.1:16176314-16776314 GCA_024721245.1 Mitragyna speciosa
CCCAACCTAAAAAATGGGTTGCTTTGTAACATCATATACTAGAAATGTGTCAACCAATCGTGTATAATCTTGTTTTAATACCAAACTTTTATCATTTTTATGATTCAAAACCGAACTTCTATTTCATTGTATTTTACCGTATTTGGCAAAGGCAAGGCATCCTTTTTTTCCTCCTAGCTAATGTATTTGGACTCTATCCTCGCCAGCACCAACAACATAAATAGAAATCCAACAGCTTACCACCACCACATATGCCAAACCACCTAGACCTCCTAGCTAGGGATGGTAATTTCTAACACGACACGAAGACACGACATGCAATTAACACGAAAATAATATATTTGAGTTAAGACTTGATGGGTTCGGTCCGATTGACTCGTCAACAAAAAAAAAAAAAAAATTGGGTTCAGGTCGACTCGATTGACCTGAAAAACAGGTCAGGCTCGAGTTGGAATAGGGACAACCTGTCTGACCAGGGGAGAAAAAAAAGAGGTTTAAGTTAAAGACTCAAAATAAGATTAATTATTTTTCCTCTTCCAATCTTGTCTCAATTAATGGTTGATTATATGCATGACGGCAACCCAAAGCAATCTTATTTTCTCTACATCTTTATTGAAGCAAATCATATGCATATGCCAACACGACCATATGCACACAAACGTTTCTTTTTGCCCACAGCAAGGAGTAGTCCTATTCTCTTAGATTCTAAGCCAATAATTAATTATAACTGTACTTTAGCATGTGAAGTTTTTCGGGCCAAACAGGTCGACTCACTAATCTGTTCACCTGTTTTGGATAAGTGAGTTTTCTATTATACTTAAGTTTCAACCCGAACCGTCAACACGTTATCCTATCCGATTGCCAACCCTGCTCCTAGCACTTTCCCACGAAAATGTTTTAGTAGGACACATGATACAGTTAATTAGTATATAACTACCACTTATCAATTATTAAACAAGTGAACATACTAAACGCGGAATGTAATTGATATTGGTAAATTTTTATATGAATCGGATTCACGACCCTACTTGCAGATCTTATAGTTTAAAAGAGTACTAAGTGACTATAATGATTCGGGCCCTCACAAGTTGATTGCTAGCCAGTTCGAACTAGTTGAAATCAATGTAATTGTTTAGTATTTTTGTATAACTGTTCAAGATTTTGGTGTAACTATCCAGCATTTTAGTGCAACCACTCTCACACCAAAAACAGTGTCGTTTTTTGTACTAATTTTTGACCTTACTGTTTACATTTCCTCCGTCTATTTTTTCACTTCTAATCCAGATCATCAATTAGTTTGAACTGGAACTTGCGAGGCCCATTGTCCAAATATAATGGTACATATTGATGTAACAAAGTAGACACTTTTATGGTGGACAAATACAAGTTTACAAAGAATAAGTAAAATTTTGGCAACTTAGATGGGCCTGCTTAATTATAAATTAAATTAAATTAACAACTCATGTAGGGTTACCCTTTTTATTCTCATTCAACTATTAGTTTTTTGTATGGTACAAAACTGATTTAACTTTGTATTCTAGCTAAATTCATAACAAAGTAATGTAATAATGTTGGACATGACTTTACGTGATTCTATTTTAGATTACAAAGTAATTCTATTTTAGATTACAAAGTCAAGAAGTGAAGTCGTGAACGTCATCCACGTGATGTACCATGCAACAGTCCGTGCAATACCTCTCCGTTGCTCCCCGCCTGTTCTTCGCGCGTGTTTCAACTAATTTAACTATACCAGCCCACCTCCCTCGTGCCCTCGCCCATTTCCAAAATCCAACGTTTTTATTCAATCAAATTCACACATTTGATCATCTTCTTATATAAATCTCCCTCCAATTCCCCAATTCCCCAAGGCAAAACCTCTCAAGAAATGGATTATTCTTCTTCTACTTCATCAATGGAAAAAATAAAGTTCAGAACCAAAGTGCTAAGCAGACACCTTGATCATGATCCCAACAACAAAACCAGCAAAAATGGCAGCAACCCTTTTTCTTGAATCATAACCTTGTCTCGGTTACATCCCACCTGAGCTCTCTGAGACCAGCTCAGCTTTTGATGTAAAATTGGTGAGGAAATTAATGGAAGGCCATAATATGGAGGATAGGGACTGGTTGTATAATCAGATGGTGCAAAGTAAGCTCTTTAATGCTAAAGAAAAGGGTGAAAAACCTTTGTTTTGCCTGATTATAATCAGTCAATGGAGCAGCAGATAGAGATGACAATGGAGAGAATTGAGTATCTTTTGGATCATGGGGTGTTTCAAGGTTGGCTTACTAGAAAAGGGCCTGAAGTGGAATTGAGAAATTTTGCTCTTTTGGACCTTGTTGGGATTTTTGATCATTCTCTAGCTATCAAGGTTAGGGTTCATTTTTTCCTCTGGTATGTTGGATTAATCAACTTTTTGTCTTTTCTGTTACTTGATATCTTTGGACGAATTCTTTTTTGGTGCTTAGTTTAGGAAAATAGAAAATATATTGGTCAAATGTGATTTTTTTTTATTCTAATAGTTGATTTTTAGGTAAGAATTTTCTCCCTTGATTAGTAAATTATACTTGTACAACACATGCTTCTCGAGCATCCGGGCTTGTGTAACACTTAGAATTCTAAACTAGTACCGATAAAGTAAAAGAATAATGTGATTTTCTGATTCATATAATTCAGGGGTGCTTCCATTCAATTTTTTGGTACAAAGCGTCATCGTGACAAGTGGTTAAAGGACACAGAGGATTATGTAGTTAAAGGGTGTTTTTCAATGACAGAATTGGGCCATGGAAGCAATGTATGTGAAGGTGGTTATGATTTAGTCTATGTAATGAATCCTACCTTTATTAAATTATTCCTTAGTTTTCAGAAATTTAATCTAGCACCTCTGGAGTTATTAATTTCAGGTTCGTGGCATTGAGACTACTACAACTTATGATTCGAATACGGAAGAGTTTGTCATCAACACTCCTTGCGAATCAGCTCAAAAATATTGGATTGGAGGAGCTGCTAATGTTAGTTCTGATTCATCTATGTCATTACATATTTGCGTCCTTCTGAACGGATCTATAAACACTTTTTCATTGAATGTGTTGTGGCATGCGACACATACAATAGTTTTCTCACAGCTCAATATCAATAGAAGTAATCAAGGAGTCCATGCTTTTATCGCCCAAATCAGAGATGCAAATGGGAATATATGTCCTAATATTCGTATAGCTGATTGTGGTCATTAAGTTGGTTTAAATGGTGTCGACAATGGTCGAATCTGGCGAGTAATTGTAATTGATTCATAGATAATTTCATTAAGCATGCCTGAAACTAAGCAATATCGTTTCACTATGTGTATAATCCAGCAAAACTTAAGGCTTTGCACCAATGCATCTTTTATAGGTTTGACAATGTCCGAATACCTAGAGAAATTTTGCTAAATTCAGTGGCAGATGTCTCTCCTGGTGGGAATTATTTGGGTGCAATCAAGGATCCAGACCAGGTATAAGTCTTCCTTGTTAGCTCAACTGAGAAACACAACTATCCCATGCCTGATCGTAGCTGAGAAAACATCCCTAAAGTTAAATGGTTTTGCTTTGACTAATTGTTTCAAATTATGTTTTGATTGTGGAGCAAAGCTATGGACCAATAACTGTTTTGTTGTTTTGTTAAATCATGCTCTTCTAGCGAACAAAACCACAATAAGGAGGTTTATTTTTATTACAATAATCATAATCATTGGATTCATGAGCCAACTTAAGGAAGCTTTTAGCAACATAAGTTTCTAAGGGGTGTTTAATTAGTTGAATTCAATTGTGTAAAATAACATACCATATGATAATATGTTTTTCAGAGATTCGCGGCATTCTTGGCCCCTTTAACTTGTGGACGTGTAATCATTGCAGTCAGTGCAATTTACCAATCAAGGGTAAAAGAAGGTAGATGTGAATTTGCTTAGCTGGTCATTCTCAAAGGTTTTTTTCACATGTAATGAATTATGTGGATATTTAAAACTCTAAGCCAGTGTATCTATTTTGTTTCTTTCCTTAACAGATTAGCTTAGCAATTGCCATAAGATACTCATTGACGAGGAGAGCGCTTTCTGTCACACCCAATGGACCAGAAATGCTTTTGCTTGATTACCCCAGTCATCAGCAGCAGCTTCTACCCCTTCTTGCAAAAACGTAAGTTTCTCATACATTAGCTTTTCTGTACTGAAGATATCCTTGGTCTCTGTATTTTGCCAATGGATTTCATTAGGCAGAATTAAATTGTGCTCCGGTTTTTCATTAATCAAATGGTAATTTTCTACTTCTTTATTATGATTCGCAGTTTTCAGCTTGTTATTAGAATAACATTGCTGGGGTGGGGGTTGAACGTCTTATTTTTCTTGCTTTCGTATAGTGTATATATGGATGTCATACTCTGTCATGATTTCTTTTCTTAATCCAGGAAGTCATTTAGAGGTTTTAAATCCTTATCTTTTTCATGATGTTTACAATTTACAAGTGGTTGAGCAAAATGTTCAGGCAATTTTGTACCTGATGACCTTTGTCCTAGCCTATAGACTATCCGTTATCACTGGGGAGTTTCTATAGACTATCCGTTATCACTGGGGAGTTACATTTATTTTTTTTTTCTTTAGCTTTATTGCACAGATAATTTGAAGCAATTTCTCAAAACAGAAAAGTTAGTTTTTGTTCATTCTATGTCTTATGAGTACTTTGTGCCTAGGTAATCTTCCATTACGGAATATTCAGGCCAATAGTAACTGGTAACTGTTTAGACTGTACCTCCTTGGAATCACTTATAGTTTTTTGTTCTGTCAGCAGTCTTAGGCTTTGGCATTTAACAACTAAGTACTTCATTCAACACAAGAGTTAAGGTTTTCCTTTTTTGTTTCAGAAAATGTGTGCATATCTAACAAGTTAACATTATTTTTGCTGCAGATATGCCATGAGCTTTGCGGCTAACTATCTAAAAACCTTATATCTAAAGAGGACACCTGAGTTGATCAAAAGTATTCATATTGTTTCTAGTGCATTCAAGGCTACTTTAACATGGCATAATGTGCGAAGTCTTCAGGTATAAAAATTAAGCTATGCCAAGGAGTTAATTTATTACCTTCGAATTGCCTTTCTGATTTCCTATTAATATGCATCAGGAATGCTGTGAAGCTTGTGGTGGATAAGGTATGAAGACTGAAAATCATGTTGATCACCTGAAGAGTGAACTTGATGGACAACCTACTTTGGAGGGTGACAACAATGTTCTTATGCAGCAGGTGTGTGGTTGAAATATTATTTTTTATGATGAGATTTATCAAAACCAAGTATAATTGCTTCATTGGGAAATTATCAGAGAAATGTGCATTGTGATGATTCTTTTTGAGGATATGCACCTTTGAACTGTGAGATTCCATGTGGAGATTTTTGGACTTTGGCTTGTGAAATAAGGAACCTCAAAATGTCTTGTTAAATTTTCTCATTAATTTGAACTTTTAGCTATTACAATGTAGTTTCTTTGGCAAATTCTAGCTTTGGTGATTAGGATTGTGTTATGCCAGTTGCAATTTGTTATTAAGTTCAACATTGCACATTAAAGTTTCTATAGAACATAACATAACGTCACCCAGTTCGTGGATATAATGCTGCAAGTAATGTGAAATGGCATCCCATTATTGGTGTGTTAATTTTGCAACTAATGGTAGCAGCTAAATATGGCACACGTGATGCCAGGTTAGTAAGGCACTCTTGGCAGAATATATGGCAGCAAAAAAGCAGCACAAACCATTCAAAGGCTTGGGATTAGAGCACATGAGCAAATCTTCCCCTGTTATACCTTGTCAGCTCTCAAGTTCTGTCACTAGGAACATTGAATTTCAGGTGATGAAGCTTTTGTTTCCTTCTTTAAGTTGAATCTTGTTGAAATAGGCTGTAAATTCTCAAATACATATTTGTGACAGAATGATATCTTATGCGTAAGGGAGCGGGATCTATTGAATCGTTTTGCTTCTGAAATTTTGCAATGCCAAGCACAAGGGGAAACCAAAGAACATGCTTTTGTAATGGTTAGATTCTCTTCTTTAATAGAATTTCCATGTCTAAACTGCTCTCTCTCTCTCTCTCTCTCTCTCTCTCTCTCTCTCATATTTTGGTAGTTTTTCAATCTTTCCAGAGTTATCTGCTTGCTGAAGACTTGGGCATAGCCTTTTCTGACCGGGTGATTTTGCAAACTTTGTTGAGTCTGAGACTACCCTAACAGATGACCCCCTTGAGGTAATAGCAACAATCTGCTACTTGCATTTTTTGTAAGTTTGTATGTTGACAAAGACAGCATTTAACATTTTTAGTTGTAAGAAACCTAAGAGAACAACATTTTTAGTTGTAAGGAACCTAAGAGAACAATCATTTTTATGGAGCTCATTTCACAAGTGGAGCAAAATTTTGTTATGATTTTATGCATCAAGTTAATGATTTCTGAAGTAAAATGAACAATATCGGTTGGTTAAATATCAACTTAGAATGCATCTCTAATTGTTTGTGAATCTTCCTGCAGAGCCCATTAGCTCTTTTGAGATCCATGTATACACTAGTTATCTTGGAAGAAGACTCGGCTTTCCTCTGATATGGGTATCTGTCAATTGAGAATGCTGCGGCAGTAAGAAAAGAAGTTACAAAGCTCTGCGGCGAACTGAGACGCCATGCACTTTCCTTAGTCAGCTCCTTTGGCATTCCTGATGCTTTCTTGAGCCCTATAGCTTTCATTTGGAACGAGGCAGATTCTTGGCCCTTTGTCCAAAACTAGCTTATTATTTACGACAAAATTTGCATGTACTGTGAAGAGAGATTGTAACATCTTGGATTTGTAGTTTTTGCCAATAAGTTGACAATCATTATAAACTTTAGTTGATTAAAGTGAAAGATTTTTGTGTTTGTTTTGGTTTTAATTACATGAATTATATATTAAGCATACTTTCTGATCACTTCTGTGTTCAAAATATTCAATTCATTGTGTGCGCTTTAACAATATTAGCTTTCTGTCATTTATATGCTTTAGATGGATGGTGTTAAATGATAGCAGGCTATGCTTATTTTGTTCTTCCATAGCAATTCATTTAGTTGCACATTTGGTTCTGTGCCCAATTAAAGTATTGTTAACTGCTGAATTGTTAGGACTAGATTGATGTCCGGACGCTTTGAAGTTAGATAACCAGACGACTACATGCATGGAAGAATGATAGGTGATCTGACTGATGTCCATTTCTTTCTTTGGTTTTCCGTACTTTTGACTTTCACCAATCTTTCCTGGAGTCTCCTAAATGTGTCGAAGAGATAGGTGTTGTTTTGTACTGTCAATGTTACTAGGAAATTGCTATTGTGTTTACCAAATATTACTAAGTATGTTGAAAAAGATAGTCATGAAAAAATTTTGGCGGAAAAGGAGTCAGTCTAAATAAAGCTTCGGAGCTTGGTAGGTTATTACCTGCTGCCGTATGTTAGCTCCAAATTTATGCTTACTACATAAAACATATTTGTAGTAGAGCAGCTACGATTCTGTTAGGGCCTGTTTACAAGATCCATTAATTTGTTTTATATTATACAGAACAAGAGCCTGTTTGTGAGTGTGATTGTAGTGTTATTACTTAGGTACAATTCACTTCTTCAAAGTACTAATTCTTATCCCGGAATAATTTACAAAATTGATAGCTGCCACTGCTTACGCCATTGCTTAGAGTAGTAGTTTTGGAACTTGCTCTGCAATTTCAGTGAGAAAAGAAGAATATAAATTAAGTTTAATAAAATTTAAAAAAAAAGGTAGTGGTTGGCTCGATATAACAATTACACAAAAAATCAGAAAAGCCAAACACCATGGGGTACACCACATGTATAAAGTTCTGGTTGTTTGAATTTACCATGGGGCACCAAAAAGTTCTGGTTGCTTGAATTTTCTTCATTTTTTAATAGCTTTAGCTCTTTGACCATCTCCAGTGAAAGTGCTAATCCATTGACATTTTTGCAACTGGACTACTGTTTTCCAAGATTCAAATATTCACAAAGGCATTTTTCCTTCTGGTAAGAATTTCAACGAAGATGGCAGAAGCTGTTCTTGGTGTTGTTACAGCAATCTCGAATAAGGTACTTCCTCTTGCAGCCAATGAGATCTGCCGGGCATGGGGCGTAAAGAAAGAACTTGAGAAGCTTTCTCAGAAAGTAGAGATGATTCAGGCCTTGCTTTCTGATGTAAAAAGAAAGCAATTAACAAGCAGCAATATTGTCCAGCTTTGGCTGAAAAAGCTTCAGTCCATAGCACGAGATGCTGAGATCGTGTTGGATGACTTTGGATATGAAAGTCCTTCGCCAAAAGGTTGAGAATCGAAAGCGGGACAAGGTACGCAACTTCTTTTCCTCATCAAATCCAGTTTCCTTTCGTCTGGGGATGGCTAGCAAGATCAAGAATGTCAGCTCGTCTCTGGAGGAAGTTTTCAAAGAAGCAAGTCAAATTGGGCTTCGTCCAGTTGAGCTAATCATGACATCTCCTGATCTCACAGAGGATCGGGTGACCGTTCCCTTTGTGGATGAATCAGAAATTGTGGGAAGGGAAGATGATGTTTCCAAAGTAGTGAGCTTTTTAATTAGCTCAGACCATAAGAAGGACTTACCAGTCATCTCCATAGTGGGAATGGCTGGTCTGGGAAAGACAGCCCTTGCACAGTTCGTGCTAAAAGATGACAATGTGGTGAAGCATTTTGACGAAAGGATATGGGTTTGTGTATCTGACGATTTCAAAGTGGAAAAGCTTTTGAATGAGATGCTGAAATCTCTTGGGGGAACAAGTGATGAGAAGACAAACAGGGAAGGATTAGTAAAGAGGCTTCAAGAAAAGCTCAAAGGAAAAAGATGCTTGCTTGTCCTTGATGATATTTGGAATGAGGAAACAGAAAAATGGGATTGCTTTAGGGGATGTCTGCTGGCAATAGGTTCACAAGGAAGCAAAATTTTGGCAACTACGCGTAATCATGAGGTAGCTTCGGCAATGCAAACATCTGGTTCCCATCAGCTACATGTCCTTTCGGATGATTATAGCTGGATGTTGTTTGAAAAATTAGCATTTGCAGATGGTGGTGCAGGAAAGACTCAAGATCTGGTGGATATTGGTAGGAGGATACTAAAAAGGTGCGGGGGCGTGCCATTAGCCATTAGGGCAATTGGAGGCTTGTTATACTCCATGAAAGATCAATCAGAATGGTTGATGGTGGAGAAAAGTGAAAAATGGAATAGCACATCTAGTATTGCAGATAGAGTTTTTTCTGCTTTGAAACTAAGTTATGAACATTTACCTTCAACATTGAAACCATGTTTTGCAAGTTGTTCCATTTTTCCAAAAGATACTGTCATCGAGAAGGAAGATTTGATACAAATTTGGATGGCACAAGGGTTGATTAGTCATCCCAAGGGTGGTCATTTGCAAATGGAGGATATAGGCAGTAACTATTTCAACAGATTACTGCGGAGTTCTTTGTTGCAAAATCCGGGAAAGGATATCCATAATAACATCATTTCCTGCAAGATGCATGATCTTGTGCACAATTTTTCTTTGGAAGTGTCAAATAATTATATATTTGAAACGGAAGACGGATTGGAAATAAATAAAGATGGAGAAGTTGTGCATTTAACATTGATTTCAATGGAAGGGAAAATGTTAAAGAATATGGAAGGAATTCTTCCAAAGTTGCGAACATTGTATCTTATAAGTCATGTTGTCCTTGAAGACTTCTTGAAAAGGTTTAGGTATCTTTGTGTTCTAAAACTGGAATGCTGGGCTACCACAGATCTGCCAGATGCAGTTGGTGAGATGGAACATTTGAGGTACCTGGACATTTCACAAACTTACACCAGCAGTCTGCCAGATTCAATTACAAAGCTTTATAATTTGATGACCTTAAGAGTAAAAGATTTGAAAGGGATACCTAAGGGATTTGGGAATTTGATTAACTTGAGGCACTTACACTTTTCTCGATTTTCCAGGGGATGTTTACTCCCTGGAGTAGGACAGTTACCCAACCTCCAGACATTATCCATCTTTGTGGTGAGCCAGGACAAGGGATGTCAAATTGAGGAGTTGGGACGCCTACACAACATTAAAGGTAAAATTGAAATTTATGGACTTCAAAATGTGAGCAGTTATGAATCAGCAGCAAATGCAAATTTGTCTGGGAAGTCAAGCATTCGAGATCTAAAACTTGGTTGGAATATAACAGAAAAAGATCAAGAAGACAGTATGGATATCGCGGAAGGTCTCCAACCTCATTCAAATTTGAAAAGTTTAACCATTAAGGGTTTTAACGGTTCAAAGTTGCCGTCGTGGATGGGAACTAAGAATCACTTGATACTACTCCGGAATCTAGTAGAGATCAGTCTGGTGAACTTGAATAACTGTGAAGGATTGCCATCATTTGGAGACTTACCTTATCTCCAGATTTTGCATATGAGACGCTTATTGAAGGTGACGTGCATCGGCAGTGAATTCTATGGTCGGGAAAATCTCGAAAATGCAAGAAGAGGTATTAATTGTTGTGAAGGGACAACAATTACACTATTTCCTGCACTAAAGAAACTTATCTTTGAGAAGATGGATAGTTTAGTGGAGTGGACAGACGCAATGACTCCCTCAGATTCTTCATCAGTCAAGGTATTCCCTCATCTCAAGGAATTGAGTCTAAATTGGCTTCCCAAGTTAGCAGTTTTACCAGATATGGTGAACTTAACATGTCTTCAAAAGCTGCAGTTTTATTCTTGCGGAAGTTTGACTTGTTTAAGGAATTTGAATAGCCTTACCTCGCTTCAATTGTTAAAAATAGCAGAATGTCCTAATCTAGAAGCATCTAATCTAGCAGCAACCAACCTCAGAGAATTGTCCCTCGGCAGCTACTTTGAGGACCTTGATTATTTTCGGTGGCCATTCTCCATCTCCAGCGGTTTTACTGATGCTGATGGTAGCAAACAAGATTTCGTCTCTCTCGAGTCCCTTATTTTGAATGGAGGGCCAAAAATCAGTTCTCTCCCTGAACAAATTCAGCATCTCTCTACCTTGAAGAGGTTATGCATATACAATTTTGGTAGATTGGAGGCGCTTCCAGAATGGCTAGGTAGCTTTCAAAATCTTGAATTTTTGAAGCTTGAGTATTGCTTTAACCTCAAGCAGTTACCCTCAGGAGAAGCAATGAACCTCCTCACCAATTTACAACAACTGGAGATTAACGATTGTCCTCTTTTAGCAAGGAGATGCACCAGAGGAAGTGGCGCAGATTGGCTCAAGATAGCACATGTTCCCTCAATTAAGATCTATTACAAGAGAGTCTAAATTCTGGACATTTTATACTAAACTCTCAAGTATTCCTCCAATCTTCTCAATATTTTTATTACTGAAGAAAAAAAAAAAATAGAACACTATTTTCAACTCTAAAATGCAACTCTATTTTCAAATCCTAATTAATTATTTCTTTTGTTCATTGGTGCTTTTGTCTTATTTTATATACTTGTTTCTGGCATACATGTGAATGATTCTTTTTTTTTTTTTTCCCAATTGTTAGGTAAAGGATCAAGCTACATCAATGAGAAATTGTTTGAGCGCAACCACTGCCTTCCGTCACTAGACAGTGGTGATCTTATTTGCTACCAGATTTCTGATGATTGTCTCATTTTCTTGCATTACCTGCTCTGTTTTGAGGTGCACTTCTATTTATGTATTGACTGGTAATTTACCAAGATTTTGACAAGAGCTAGAAATTTGAACAGTGCCGTCTAAACATTGGGTACTTGTGAGAAAAATTTGCATGAAATTGAGGAGATTGGTTTTATTTCTCTTGATTCATTTGTAGTGAAATTCTTGTATAGAAATGATGATGCATCATATATGGTATTGATAACTATTTTGTTCACTGCCAAAAAAAATGCTATGGTAAGGAAGGCCATTCCGCTAATTAAATAAATAGGAAATGAGCTATAGTGCTTGATGCGTGATGGTAGAAGCTAAATATGGCATGCGTGATGCCAGGTTAGTATGGCACTCTTGGCGGAGTATGTGGCAGCAAAAAAAGCGGAACAAACATTTAAAGGATGGGGATTAGAGCACATGTACAAATATTCCCCCGTTATGCCTTCTCAGCTCTCAAGTTCTGTCATTTAGGAGCATTGAATTTCAGGTAATGAAGGTTTTGTTTCCTTCCTCTCTAAGTTGAATCTCGTTGAAATAGGCTGTAAATTCTCAAATACATATTTGTCCCAGAATGATATCTTATGTGTAAGAGAGCGAGATCTATTGAATCGTTTTGCCTCTGAAATTTTGCGACGCCAAGCGCAATGGGGAAAGCAAAGAATATGCTTTTGTAATGGTTAGATTCTCTTCTTGAATAGAATTTCTGTGTCTGAGCTGCTCTCTCTCTCTCTCTCTCTCTCTCTCTCTCTCTCTCTCTCTCTCTCTATTGGTAGTTTTTCAATCTTTTCAGAGTTATCAGCTTGCTGAAGACTTGGCCAGAGCCTTTTCTGACCTGGGCGATTTTGCAAACTTTTGTTGAGGCTGAGACTACCATAAACATGTGACCCCCTTAAGGTAATAGCAACAATCTGCAATGTGCATTTTCTGTAAGGTTGTATGTTTATGAAGACAGCATTTAAATTTCTAGTTGTAAGGAACCTAAGAGAACAATCATTTTTATGGAGCTCATGTCCTAAGTAGGAGCGACATTTTTTGATGATTTTTTTGCATCTAGTTAATAATTTCTGAAGTAAAATGAGCAATATCGGTTGGTTAAATATCAACTTAGAATGCATCTCTAATTATTTGGGAATCTTCTTGCAGAGCACATTAGTTCTTTTGAGATCCATGTATATGCTGTTTATCTTGGAAGAAGACTCTGCTTTCCTCCGATATCGATATCTGTCAATAGAGACTGCTGCAGCAGCAAGAAAAGAAGTTGCAAAGCTCTGCGGCGAACTAAGACCCCGTGCGCTTAGTCAGCTCCTTTGGCATTCCTGATGCTTTATTGAGCCCCATAGCTTTCAACTGGATTGAGGCTGATTCTTGGCCCTTTGTTCAAAACTAGCTTATTGTTTGCGATTAAATTTGCATACACTGTGAAGAGAGGTTGTAACATCTTGGATTTGTTGGTTTTCGCCCGTAAGTCACAATCATTATAAACTTTGATTGACTAAAGTGGAAGATTTCTGTGTTTGTTTCGATTTTAATTGCATGAATGACATATTAAGCATACTCTTTGAACACTTACTCCGTGTTTTATATATTCACTTGTGTGTGCTTTAACAACACTTGATAATAGCATCATTTGATACAGAAGATGGATTGGTAATAAATAAAGATGCAGAAGTTGTGCATTTAACATTGATTTCAGAGGAAAGGAAATTGTTAAAGAATATGAAAGGAATTCCTCCAAAGTTGCAAACATTGTATCTTGTAGGTGATATTGTCCTTGAAAAATTCTTGAAAAAGTTTCAGTATCTTTGTGTCTTGAAAGTGAAATGTTGGGATGCCACGGATCTGCCGGACGCAGTTTGTGAGATGAGACATCTAAGGTGTCTGGACATCTCCAAGACATATATTAGCATTATGCTAAATTCAATCACGAAGCTTTATAATTTGATGACCTTAAGAGTTAATTATTTGGAAGGGATACCTAAGGGATTTGGGAATTTGATTAACTTGAGGCACTTCTACTTATCTAGATTGTCTGAAGGATGTTTACTCCCTGGAGCAGGACAGTTAACTAACCTCCAGACATTATCCATCTTTGTGGTGAGCCAGGACAAGGGATGTCAAATTGATGAGTTGGGGCGCCTACACAACCCTAAAGGTAAAATCGGAAATATATGGACTTCAAAATGTGAGCAGTTATGAATCAAGCAATAAATGCAAATTTGTCTAGGCAGTCAGACATTCAACATTTGAAACTTGGTTGGGATATAACAGAAGAAGATTGGGAAGGACAGTACAGGATGTCATGGAAGGTCTCCAACCTCATTCGAATTTGAAAAGTTTAACCATTGAGGGTTTTAATGGTTCAAAGTTGCCATCGCGGATGGGAAACTAAGAATCACTTGATACTACCGAAATCTGGTAGAGGTCATGTTGATAAAATTGAATAACTGTGAACAAGTGCCATCATCTGGGGACTTGCCTTGTCTCCAGATTTTATATATGCACCGCTTACCCAATGTGAAACGCATTGGGAGTGAATTCTATGGTCGGGAAAATCTTGAAAGTGTAAGGAGAGGTAGTTGTAATGGTGACGGGAAAGTAATCACATTATTTCCAGCACTAAGGACACTTATCTTGGACAAGATGGATAGTTTAGCAGAGTGGACAGACGCAATGAATCTCTCAAATTCTGCGTCTATTAAGGCATTCCCTAATCTTGAGGAATTAAGTCTAGTTGGGCTTCCCAAGTTAACAGTTTTTCCAGATATACGGAACTTAACGTGTCTCCAAAAGGTAGGGTTACATTCTTGCGGAAGTTTGACTTGTTTGAGGAATTTGAATAGCCTTATCTCGCTTCAACGCTTGATGATGGTAGAATGCCCTAGTCTAGATGCATCTAATCTAGATGCAACCAACCTCAGGGAATTGTACCTCGGCGGCTAGTCTGAGGATGTTGATTATTTTCCGTGGCCATTCTCCATCTCCAATGGTTTTACTCCTATGAATGATGCTGATGGTATCAAACAACATTTCGTCTCTCTCGAGTCCCTTACTTTGCTTGGATGGCCAAAAATCTATTCTCTCCCTGAGCAAATTCAGCATCTCTCTACCTTGAGAAGGTTATACATATACAATTTTGGTAGATTGGAGGCGCTTCCAGAGTGGTTAGGAAGCTTTCAAAATCTTGAATTTTTGACGGTTGAGCATTGCTCTAACCTAAAGCAGTTACCTTCAGTAGAAACAATGAACCTCCTCACCAATTTACAACAACTGGAGATTAACCAATGTTCCCTTTTAGCAGAGAGATGCACCAGAGAAAGTGGCGCAGATTGGCACAAGATAGCACATATTCCCTCAATTACAATCAATTTTAAAAGAGTCTAAATTCTGGACATTTAATACTAAACGCTCAAGTATTCCTCCAATCTTTTCAATATTTTTGTTATGAAGAAACCAAAAACAAAATATTTTCAACTCTAAAATTCAACTCTATTTTCAAATCCTAATTAATTATTTCTTTTAGTCATCGGTGCTTTTGTCTTATTTTATATACTTATTTTTTGCATAAATGTGAACGATGTTTTTATTTTTTTCTTTTTCAGTTCTTAGGTAGAGGCTCGAGCTACACCAATGAGAGGTTGTTTGAGGGCAGCCACTGCCTTCCGTCATTGGATAGTGGTGATCTTGTTTGCTACCGGATTTTTGATGATTGTCTTATTTTCTTGCATTACCTGCTCTGTTTTGAGGTGCTTTTTTATTTATGTATTGACCGGTAATTTATGAAGATTTTGACAAGAGCAAGAAAATTAGACAGTATTGTCTAGAAAATTTGTATGAAATTGAGGAAAATTATGGTTTGGTTTCATTTCTCTTGATTCATTTGTACGACATTCTTATATGGAAATGATGATGGGTCATATATAATAATTAATAACTATTTTGTTCACAGCAAAATAATGCAATAGTAAAGAAGGCTATTCCACTAATTAAATAAACAGGAAATGAGCTATGGTGCTTGATGCGTGAAGGTAGCAGCTATATATGGCATGCGTGATGTCAGGTTAGTAAGGCATTCTTGGTGGAATATGTGGCAGCGAAAAAGCGGAACAAACCATTCGGAGGATTGGGATTAGAGCACATGAACTAATCTTCCCCTGTTATTGTCAAGTTCTGTCATTTGGAGCATTGAATTCCAGGTAATGAAGCTTTTGTTTCCTTCCTCTTTAAGTTGAATCTCGTTGAAATAGGCTGTAAATTCTTGAATGCATACATGTCACAGAATGATAGCTTATGTGCAAGAGAGCGAGATCCGTTGAATCGTTTTGCTTCTGAATTTTGCAATGCCAATCACAAGGGGAAAACAAAGAACGTGCTTTTGTAATGGTTAGGTTCTCTTCTTAAATAGAATTTACATGTCCAGACTGTTCTCTCTCTCTCACTCTCTCTCTTGTGTGTTCATTTTGGTACTTTTTCCATCTTTCCAGAGTTATCAGCTTGCTGAAGACTTGGGCAGAGCCTTTGCTGACCGGGCCATTTTGCAAACTTCTGTTGAGGCTGAGACTACCCTAATAACTATATTCTGCAATTGCAATTCTGTAAGTTTGTATGTTTGAAATCAGAAATACCTGTGAAGTAGTCTGTTGTAAAGTGTACTAAACAGTCGCTCTTAGCTTCTAACTTCAAGTCTTTTTATTACGAAAATTAAATAAGGAATAATTATAAAAAAACTCTTGTTTGAGGGACGAGGATATTACAGTCCATTTCATGTTTACAAAGACAGTACTACATTTTCAGTTGTAAGGAACCCAAGAGAGCGATCATTTTTTACGGAGCTCCTGTTGTAAGTAAAGAGAAATTTTGTTGTGATTTTCTTCATCTAGTCAATAATTTCTGAGGTAAAATGAACGATGTTGGTTGGTTGAATATCAACTTAGAATGCATCACTAATTGTTTCTGAATCTTATTGCAGAGCACATTAGCTCTTTTGAGATCCATGTAAAAGCACTTCTTTGAAGCTCCACACCTAATAAATGGGATCCAAATACAATGATGGAATTGTTGATTTTATTCTTTCTCCCGTGGAAGAGGGATATAGAGGCAGGGTTAATTACTCCATGAACTTTGGAAAGTAATTTACATCCTCAATTTTAAAAATTACACTTAGTCGTTTGCTATTAACATTGTCATTGCTACTTAACGGAGAGGAACAATGTCATCTTTTTCTATGACCAACATATCTTTAATAATATACACTTAATTCATTTTTTTTGTCTTTTTTTAATTACACTTGAATTTATTTATTTTTAAATTACACTTGAATTTATTTTTTAAATTACGCTTAGTATTTTTTTTATTTTTAGCTTTTTAACAGTTTATCATTTTATTTTTAACATATATGCACTAGTTATAAATTTAGAACTTTATTGACATAAAATTCTAAAATTAAGAATTTTTCATTAATTTTTTTGAAAAAATTCTCATGTAATTCTTAGTAATTAAAAAATTATATAGTTTTGCAAGAATTTTAATTTTTAAATATTTTTGAAAACTTATACTTTTTGTGATGGACATAGATCTTCATTTATTGATTCTATACTAGAGTTAACCTTAAAATGACCAATTTAACATATAGTTTTTGCTTTTAAATTTACAATGTTAAATGAAAATAGATAAGTAAGAAAGAGACAAATCTGGAATTATTTTATCAAGATCACATTTGGAAAAAAATAATAATGATAAAGTAAATAAAATGACTTAAATATGCTTTATTGTTTTTAGCATTTAACTAGAATTAAAAAAGCTTACCATCACAAAGTTTGATAGCCATATGTATGTATGTGTATATATTTGTGTGTGTTGTGTGGGTGCGCGTATAGATATCTGTGTGTATAATTTTGGTTTTATATTTCACTATCATTATTAATTACATCTAAAATGTATATATATTTCATATGTACAAGTGTGACTATTTTTAAAATATGTAGGATTTAGAATAATCAGATTTTATCAAAATGACAGATAACTGTCAACCTAATTTATTATCATACTTTTTTTTTTTTGCAAAAACTAATTTATTATCATACTTGAAAGGCAAAAACGTCACAATACCAATTTTTCAAACAAAGTTACTTTACTAGCCACTATTGTTCATGGGGAAGTGGGGATGTAAAATGTCACTTCCAATCGTCTTTCTAATTTTTTTTTTTTGTATAATTGTGTCTAACATAAAATTATGTCGTATTAATGTAAAATTATATCGCATTACTAACGATATAATGTAGTTATATATTAGATATAATTGGATACCAAAAAAATTAAACAAAGAATTCAAACTACTAGAATGCGTGGTTTTCAGAATTGAGGAGGTAAAATGTTCGTTGCGTTTGGATACTATTTTTGAAAATTATTTGGAAAAAATTTTTGGAGTTGTGTTTGGGCCAAAAAATTTTGATAAAAAGAAAAAAAATACTCTGCATTTTTTAATTACTGCGTGTGTTATGACTTGATTTTAGAAACGGACAAAAACTTCCTTGTACAGAGAAGAGAACAGTTGCCATTGTTTTTCTTTCACCCATCTTCCCGCCTAATGTTTCTGATTGGGACCGGACACTGGTTTGCTCTTTAGTCTCTATTGCCCGGTGTTTGTTCTCCTAAAGCTATTGTTAATAGAGCTCATCTCATTTGTCCCGATTTTTTCAATTTTTTGAAAAACATTTTAAACAAAAAAAAAAATGCTGCTTTTAGCCATAATTTTGTAAAAATCGCACAAATTGTTATAAAGTTTTTAAAAATCTAAATTTTTTTTTTCACAATAATTATTCATCAGTTTTTCAAAAAATCAACAAAAATATCCAAATAAGTGTTTTGAATAATTCTTTAAATAATGCATATCCAGACTAGAGTTGTTACCTCATCAGTTCACTGGGTAAACTGTAAGAAAATATTGAATCCATTCGTTATTAAGCTTCTAGATCCGCCATTGAGAATGGGAGGCCACGAAGGGTGCGTCATCGCTGGAAAATAGGCGTTGACTCCACTCTTCCTTTACTTAGCTTAGTAATGTCGTCATGCTTGGCATCAGTACGCAAATACGTATTGCCGGCCAAAAGCTTAGAAAACATAAATATTGTTGGACTTGCCTGAAATCAAAATAAACTTTTGGTTGTCAACCAAACTCGCTGGCTATCATGTTAGGCATATGCTTGGAGAAGTAGTTTTAATTTTTGTTTGGCAATTTCAATGCGAAAAGAATAATAGAAATCATGGCTGAAGATGGTGTGAGATCAGTAAAATGTTGCATTTGGTTCCACGGAACATTTTATACTAAATAATTCGAGAAGTCAAAACATTAATGAGGATTACCCATTGATAAACAAATGTGAACTGACTTCATTAATATACGTAGTAGCACATTGACATTCTCACTCAATTCCTGTGATCTGAAATCCAACTATTCATCAGAGCAATTACTTATTCTGTTAAAGAGTTTTAAAGAAGATGCCCGAAGCTCTACTTGGTGTTGTTACTGCAATCTCAAATAAGATACTTCCACTTGCTGCCGAGGAGGTCACCCGAGCATGGGCTGTGAAGAAAGAACTTCAGATGCTCACTGAGAAAGTCGAGATGATACAAGCTTTAATTTCTGATGCACAAAGCAAGCAACTAACAAGCAGTACCGTGCAGATTTGGCTGAAAAAGCTCCAGTCCACAGCACGGGATGCTGAGATCGTGTTGGATGACTTTGGATATGAAGTTCTTCGCCAAAAGGTTAGGAATCGAAAGCGTGACAAGGTACACAACTTCTTTTCTTCCTCAAATCCTCTTTCGTTTCGTCTAGAGATGGCTAAGAAGATCAAGAATGTTAAGCTCATCTCTAGAGGAAAGCTTACAAAGAAGCAAATCAAATTGGCCTTCATCCAGTTCAGCTGAGTGATACATCTCTTGCTGAGAAAGAAGATCGATTGACCGATCCTTTTGTGGATGAAGTCAGAAATTGTGGGAAGGGAAGATGATGTTTCCCAAGTGGTATGCATGCTAATTAGCTCAGACTATAACAAGGAATTAGCCTGTTATCTCCGTAGTAGGAATGGCCGGTCAAGGAAGACAACCCTTGCACAGTTGGTGCTAAAAATGACAGCATAGTGAAGTATTTTGATGAAAAATATGGGTTTGTGTATCCGATGATTTCAAAGTTGAGAGGTTGTTGAATGAGATGCTGCAATCACTTGGGGAAACAAAGCTGAGACGACAAACAGGGAAGCATTAGTAAGGAAACTTCAAGAATATCTGAAAGGGAAAAGATACTTGCTAGTCCTCGATGATATCTGGAATGAGAAAAGAGACAAATGGGACTGCATGAGGAAATGCCTACTGGCAATAGGTTCTCAAGGAAGCAAAATTTTGGCAACTACTCGTAGTCATGTGGTAGACTCAGTAATGCAAACATCCAGTTCCCATCAGCTAGAGGTCCTCTCGGATGATTATAGCTGGGTGTTGTTTGAAAAATTAGCATTTGCAGATGGTGGTGCAAGAAAGACTCAAGATATGGTGGATGTTGGTAGAAGGATAACGAAAAGGTGTGGGGGTGCGCCGTTAGCCATTAGAACAATTGGAGGCTTGTTATACTCCATGAAAGATCAATCAGAATGGTTGATGATTGAGAAAAGTGAAAAATGGAATAACACACCTAGTATTGCAGATGGAGTTTTTTCTGCCTTGAAGCTGAGTTATGAACATTTAACTTCTTCGTTGAAACAATGTTTTGCAAGTTGTTCCATGTTCCCAAAAGACACTGTCATGAAAAAGGAAAAATTGATACAAGATTTGGATGGCACAAGGATTGATTAATCCTCCCAGGGAGGTCATTTGCAAATGGAGGATATAGGCAGTAACTATTTTCAACATATTGCTGCGGAACTCTTTATTGCAAGATCCTAAAAGGTTTTTCATGAAAGGCATCGTATCTTGCAAGATGCACGACCTTGTGCATGATCTTTCTTGCAAGTATCAAATAATTGTTCCCTTCTCCTTAATACAGAGGATGACAGGTAGTAAATAATGATAATGAAGTGGTGCATTTAACATTGAGTTCAAGTAAAGGGAAAATGTTTAGCAACATGTAAGGAATTCCTCCAAATTTGCGAACATTTATCTTATAGGTGATGCTCGCCCTCAAGACATCATGAAAACGTGTAGATATCTTTGCGTTTTAATAGTTGAATGCTGGATGTCACAAATTGCCAAATGCAGTTGGTGATATGAAACAATCTAAGATATCTTGACATCGAGGAGACTGAAATCACTGCTCTGCCAGATTCAATCACAAAGCTTTACAATTTGATGACCTTAAGAGTTAATTATTTGGAAGGGATACTTAAGGGGTTTGGAAATTTGATCAACTTGAGGCATTTCTATCTCTCTAGATTTTTTGCCGGATGTTTAATTCCAGGAGTAGGACAGTTGTCTAATCTCCAGACCTTGTCCATATTTCTGGTGAGCCAGCCAAGGGATGTCAAATTGAGGAGTTGGAACACCTAAACAACCTCAAAGGTGAGTTGCACATTTGTGGGCTCCAAAACGTGAGTAGCTCTGTCTCAGCATCAAAATCAAATTTGTCTAGACAGTCAAACAGTCAACGTCTGGAGCTTGCTTGGAATGAGACAAAAGATGATCGGGAAGACAGTATTGATGTCATTTGAAGGTCTCCAGCCTCACTCGAATTTGAGAAGTTTAACTATTGTGGGTTTCAATGGTTCAAAGTTGCCATCGTGGGTGGGGACCAAGAATCACTTAGCAGTACTTCGAAATCTGGTAGAGATCAGGTTGGTAAACTTGAATAATTGTGAACGAGTGCCATCATTTGGGGACTTACCTTCTCTCCAGGCTTTAGAGATGGGACACTTACCCAAAGTGAAATGCATCGACAGTGAATTTTATGGTCTGGAAAATCTTGAAAGTGCAAGGAGAGGTAGTTGTAGCAATGAGGGAACAGCAATCACACTATTATGGGCACTAAGGACACTTGTCTTAGAGGAGATGGATAATTTAGTGGGGTGGACAGATGCAGTGATTCCCTTAGATTCTCCACCAGTTAAGGTATTTCCTAATCTCCAAGAGTTGCTTCTGTTTAGACTTCCCAAGTTGGAAGTTTTACCAGATATGGTAAGCTTAACATGTCTTCAAGAGCTAAACATAGAATATTGCGAAAGTTTAGCTTGTTTAAGGAATTTGAGTAGGCTTACATCTCTTCAATCCTTATCCCTAAGAAACTGCCTTCTACATGCATCTAAACTAGATGCAACCAACCTCGGGGAATTGTACCTTGGCAGCTACTCTGAGGACCTTGTGAAATACCCAAAACCCTGGGGGTCTAAACTGCAATTTGGCAAAGTTGTGCTTTGCCAAAAAGGGATTTCAGCCTTCTTTTCTTTCATTTTCATTTTGTCTTCTTTCTCTCTCACGGTTTCTTCTCTTCCATCTTCTTCTCCTTCTTGCTCTCTCTCTCTCTCTCTCTATAGAAGTAGTGAAAGCTTGGAGCTTCAACTCAACCCTCTACTAAAGGTATTCTTCTTCTTTCATTTTATTCTACTTTTATGGGTTTTCTTTAAGAGAGTAGTTAAAAGCAATTAGTGCATGATTAAAGGATTATAGAGTTGTTTATGCCTCTATGAGTTTATGCTTTTTAGTAGTAGTGAGTGTGTGTGGGTTGGAGGGTTGATTTATGGTTGGTGTGAGTGAAAAGTTTTTGAGGGATTAATGTATGATTGTGGTTGTGAGGTACGATTTGTGCAGTATATTGTGTATATATGCTGTTTTCTTAGCTCATTGTACCATTTGGAGTTGGATTGAGTGTTTGGTTTGTGATTTGTGAAGTTTGGATGGTTGAATGTTGATAGATGGTGTTGCAAGTTCGTTTTTGGGGTTTTTTCGGGTGCCAGCCGCGGTACCAGCCGCGTCGCGGGTGGAAACCGCGACTGGAAGGAGCAGCTTTTTGTCCGCGGCCGCGGCCTTGTTCGCACCGCGGATAGTGAGCTGCGGGTCATGCTAGACCAGCCGCGGCCGCGGCTCGTGCGTCCTCGGTCGCGTCTAGTCTCTGGCCGTTGAACCACGGCTAGGACTAGAGCCACCTGCGGTCACGGCTAGCAGTTGTGTCCCCACGGATCGGCCTCTGGCTAGCGATCTGCGGGTCAGCGCTGGTGATCCACGGGCGCGGATCAGGGATCCCCACCCGCGGATCACCCACCTTATGGGGGAGGTTTGTTTTGTTTTGGTGCTTTGAGTCTAGAGTTGAGTTTTAATTCTGTTTTCCTGGTAAGATTAGAGTATAATTAAGTGTTTGATTATGTGTTTTAGGTGAAGACGGTGATAGTATCTTGGATTAATTGATTAGCTTAGGATCGAGGTAAGTGGTACCTGTATCCTTTATACTTTTGAAAATGTATTTGTCAGAATGATGTTTTATAAACTATTTTGCATATGTAAAATGGCATGAGTATGTATATGTTAATGATTTCCATGGATATGTAAATGTGGTAAAATATGAATGAATGAATGTTTTGTGATCGAGCTCTAGTATAGAGTAATTATTGACGGGACTAGTTCCTTAAATTGATGTTTGATGTTTGATCTTTGACCGCGCTAACTGGGGAGTGTTAGCTTATTGTTTTGAACCGGTGTTAACCAGGTTGTAGTTAACAACTTGGATATCCAGGGTCAATGTGCTTTATTACTTGAACTCCTTACTTTAGTATCTATATGAAATGTTATGTGGGCCACATTTATTTGAATGAATTATGATTAAAGTAATGATTATTTGAATGATAGCATGTATATGTAAATGTAACATACTCAGGCTAATAAAGTGATACTTGTACTACTTATTGGGTGAGTTTTCACTCACCCCTTTGTTTTTATACGCAGAGAAGGATAGTTTTGGATTCAAGGATTTGGAATAACTATTGGAGCCATTGCCTTAGAAGTTGTGGAGCAAGGCTAGTAGTAGTAGTATAGTTTATTTTGTTAGCCTTGGTATGTTATATTAGGATATGTTTTGGAATTCTAGAATGTTAAAACCTTGGCTATGTATAAGAAAGTTGGAAGGTTATTATTTTGAGAATTGTAATATTTGGGATTAATGTATTCTTTAATTTGGATAATTGAGATTGATGTTTATCTTTATATGTTATTTGGGATAATCTGTTTAGATGTTTGGATCTTTTGAGCCTTGTGCCTTAGCGTAGTCTAGGCATGGCAGTGCCACGTCCCGGGGCACGGGGCGTGACACCTTGATTTCTCGTGGCCATATTCCATCTCCAGTGGTGTTACTTCTACAAATGATGCTGATTGTGTCAAACAAAATTTCGTCTCTCCAGTCCCTTAGTTTGTATGGATGGCCAAAAATCAAGTCTCTCCCTAAGCAAATTCAACGTCTCTCAGCTTTGAGAAATTTATGGATAGGGTACTTTGATGGATTGGAGGCCTGTCCAGAGTGGCTTGGTTGCATTCAGAATCTTGAATTCTTGTGGCTTGAGAATTGCTCTGACCTCAAGCAGTTAGCCTCAGAAAAAGCAATGAACTGCCTCACCAAATTACGAGAACTACAGATCAGGGGATGTCCTATTTTGGCAGAGAGATGCACCAGAGGAAGTGCTGCAGACTAGCCCAAGATTGCACATATTCCCTCAGTTAGGATCAATGGCACAAGAGACTAAATGCTTACTAATTGATTTCACTAATGACAAAGTTTTATGGTGATTTTCATTGAAATTCCTCTACTTTTTTGTTCAGTGAGTCTTCTCTCTCTCTCTCTCTCTCTCTCTCTCTCTCTCTCTCTCTCTCTCTCTCTCTCTTTTTAATTTATAATAGTTCAGTGAGTCTTTTAAACTTTTTCTTTTAGATACTAAGTACGAAATGAATAGTATACATTATATTAATTAGAAAAAAAAAACGTAATCACATATGATTGTGTCTATCTGTTTACTCTCTAATAATCTAAAGTACCGTTTGGTAAAACTGAAGTCTAAAGTCTGAAATCTGAAATCTGAAATTTAAGTATTAAAAATATTAAGTTACTGAATTGATAAAGTTATACATGTTTGATAATTAATTGAATTTGTACACTGAATTCAAATATTTTACCTTATTAATGTAATTATTTTATCTTAAAAAGTTGAAATAATTTATTAATAATATGCATGATAAAAGAAAATATTATTTGTTTGTGTAGAGATAAATGACAAGTGTATTTGTGTGTGAGAATGTGTGTGAGAGAAAGTATGTGTATATGTGTACAAGTGTAAAAGTGTAAAAATGTATATGTATGATAGTGTGTGCAAGTGTGTGAGAGAGAAAATATATATGTGGAAGTGAGAAAAAAATAATATACTTATGTATGTATATGTATATGTGTGTGCGTGAGAGAGAAAGAGAGAGAGAGAAAGAAACTACGTATGGGGGGAAGTAAATGTATGCACGTGTGCGTGGCGTATGTTTGTGCGTGTGAGAGAGGAGCAAATGTGTGTATTTGTGTGAAAGTGTGCGTATACATGTGTGAGAGAGAGAATGTATGTGTGAGGAGTGTGTACATGTAATAAAAAGAAAGCTTATGTTATTGCATGTGTGATAAAATATATGCATGTGTGTACTTGCAGTGGCAATTGTGTGTGTTTCTATGTGTGTTGAGTGTGTGTGTATGTGCAAAAATGAGTGTGTGAAAGCATATGTTTGTATATGTGTGTGCATCAGTGAGTGTGTGACAGTGCGTGTGTAAAGGAGAAAGAGAATAGTACATGTATTTAAAATTCAGCAAATTAAGTGAAAATTTTTCACTTAAAATTTTGTGTACAAATTAAATAAGTGCTTAATGTATTAAGTGATAAAGAAATTTTGTTATCAAACACGCTGAATTCAAAAAGCTCTTAATGCATTAATTTTCAGCATTAAGTAGGTGTTATCAAACACCCCCTAAGTCTTGAAATCTAAACTTCACTCCTATTTTCATGATTCTTCCCATGACCAAAATTTTTATCTTTTGAAACGGTTCAAATCCTCTGTCTCCAAGATCTTTTCTATCCCCTATGTCTCCAAAGTTTGTGAACTTTCAAAAATACTATGAATTAATATTGTACAAGTTGAAGACATAGAAGATTTAAAAAACAAAGGATTTGAACCGCTTTTGAAAAAGAGAAAAACAAGACAATAAGAGAAACCATACATGCCTTGGTCTATTTTCTCAAAAGTAGTTTACTCTTCCTCCAACAAACGACGAATATTACTGGCATTACCTAGAAAGTATTATGCAATTTTATATCCTACATATATGTAAACACGCACGCACTCTGCAATTTTATATCCTACAATAATTTATGAGGCTTACTATTGAAGTCTAATAGCATTACATATGTATATTGAGCCCAACATTTTAAATCTAACGATTATACTTGTGTATTGAAGGTAATGATAACTAAATCTCTAAAAAAAAAGTTGCAATAATGTAAATGAATGAAGAATCAAAATTTACTCTTGAACTTATTGAATGGAGAACCATATTCAGTTCGTTCTGTTTATAAGGAGGTTTTAAACCTATAATATGATTGGTTAACATATTTTTAACATGTCAGATCGAAAAATCAAATATTAGTCACCTCTAATAAACTGTGGATAATACTATTTTAATAATCATTTAATTAAGTACCAGTATTACTTCCATGAAGCTCCTTGCTCATTTCATTAAATTGATTCCCACTGTACAAAAAAAAATTTTTTTGGGGAAATTTTGAAAGAATTGAAACTACTTCAACGCTAGTAATAAACTCGTGCATTATGCACAAGATGACATCTAATAGGAAAATAATTATCCCAATTACTTTTTCAGTTAAAGAGTAAATGTCTAAATTAAATATTAATTTAAGGATAATTTTTTAAAATTCTTTCACTGTACATCAGATAAATCATTTATTTGCTTAATGGTAATGGAGAGGAAGTGCCCTTTCTCATCTCCTGTACTATTCAAAAAATTCATCTTTGCTCCCATCACTCACCTAATCTACTTAAACTCCATAACCCGCTTTGATTGAGTCTTGCATCCCCATGGTTTTTGTCAGATACCCGCTTTTGATTTTCCTGTTGGATACCCGCTTTTGATTTTCTTTTTCGATTTATTTTTTTAATTATATATGTTATTATAAACATATACTTAAGTAAAATATTCAAAAAATAGAAAAAAATATCACTCAAATTTTAATATAAAGTTAAAAATATAAAAAATTGCGAATTTACTTGCAAAATTCCAACTACATAAATAAAATAATTACGAATGAAAATGTATAATATACATTTTTATATACGTGGGAAACAAAGAAAACAATGAACTTTACCTATTTATAATCATATATACATGTAACATGTATATTAGTTGTTTGTCTGAACAGAAAAACATGAATATTAGTATAAAAAGTAACTAAAGTGGATTAAGGATGATAAAAAAGAAAGTTTTACAAATATTATAACTGGATAGATAAGGAAACAATTACATGATATTACATAGAAAAGGAATGAACAAGATAAGGAAATATTTTAGGGATTATTAGAATCACTTCCTCTTATTAAACTGTTTATTTTATTTATTAATATAAGCGATTTTCATTAAATTGATTCTGCTGTACAATTTCTTCTTAAATTATGAAAGAAGGAACTTTACAACAGCATTTCACCTAAAAGACAAACAAAAGCCAATTAATTGTCATGGCAGATCTGATTTGTTACTGAAATAAATAAACCATGTAGGCATACACAAAGGGTCCTCTTCCACCGAACCCACCCCACCCCCCCCCCCCCCCTCTCCCCCACAAAAGGAAAAAAAAAAAAAAACCCAGGTGCTAAATCTTCAACTGAAGAAGTTAGAAATTATTTTTTACTAATTTTCTTTTTCCTTTGTAGATAGAACATCAATAGCCATGATTTTCTAAATTGATCCAATGGCTAGAAATATTTTTCAAATCACTTTATTTAGATGACTAAAGTAGACAGCAATTTACTATTTTTTTTTTATCATCTCTTTTCGTTATAATGTATTTTGACTCACACAATTGGAATGACGCTTTTATATTGGTGGTGGGGTGTAATTCCTAGACTTTTTACCATTGACAATTACGTGTAGTTCCCAATTAACCTTTTTTTCTCCTCCTCCACTTTTAAATACCAAGGTCAGGATTTGAACCCAATAAGTGCTCTCTTGTAACTTTTTTTTTTTTCCCCTCCTCCACTTCTAAATACCAAGGTCGGTATTCAAACCTCAATAAGTGCTCCCTTGTCCAGCCTTGCAAAGCCAGGTTAATTCGGTTTACTATAGATGCATCGGCACTTCGTGAAATTTGTGCTTCAGCAAACCTCCACGTTGATCTTTCCACTGCTCCCCTCCCAAATTAACCGAAAGGAGAATAGTTATGCTGGGGTGCTCGCAATTGAAACTTTGGGAGGGGAAATTATGTGAATTGTTTTCTTCCACAAATTGAAAATTTGAAACAGAGTAGCATATCTGATGGCGACATTTCCTACCCGACACACCTAACAAAAGACAGTTGACAGGGGAGAAAATGGCCTTGACGAACACTAGCAACTCTGAAAAAATACAAACATCATTAATTCATAGCATTAGCTGTCATCTCTTGTTTGTATAAAATAGGGATGGAATTGGTAATTTAGTAATTCAGTAATTTGGAAGTTTTTTTTTTTTAAATTTATCGACTAAATTCAATTTCAATTTCATTTAATACTGAACCGAATTTGATTGAATAAATCGGTATATTAATTTGGTAACCAAATTCAAAAAAATTAAAATTAAAATTAAAAAAAATGCAATGAAATAATGATGAGGAAATAATGGGCTTAAAAAAGTAATGGCCCAATCTAAGGATCAAGTAACCTAGCTCACTCACTGCTGAATTACTAGTCTTATTAATGCTAAATTTGGTAATTCAAATTTGGAATATGTATATGCAATTCAAATTATCGAATTAAATTCGGTATATTTGGTATTACCGAATTAAAACTTTATTTTCGAATACTGATTGAATTTGATTTCATTTTTTTTTTCAAAATTTTAGAATATTGACTGAATTATTGAATTACCAAATTCGATTTACCGAATTCAATTTGAATCTAGTCAGTAATTCAGTATTTATCGAATTTGCTCACCCTTAGTATAAAACTTTAAGAAAAGCACCAAGTATTGACACAATGATCTGGATCTTACAAATTATGCAAACATTGTGGTGGAAGAAGGTACAAATTAGATGTGTTTATTAAATCTTTTGTAAAATCCATTTTTTAAGATTTTACTTTTGAGGAAAAACTTCAGATCCTAGGAGTTGCATATGAAAAGTGTCAAATGTTTTAGATTTAACAACTGGTTTATTCTTAACCAGCCATCATTAATCAATAGTCTATTACGTTCACTTTCATTATTTTTGTAAAAATCCTGTTAATTCCCCAAAGCATTTCCTATATCACGGTAGAACAAATGCATTTTTTTAGAACACTTTTATTGCAATTTGTGGATCTATAGGCTTAGAAATTTGAAGAGCTGCTCAGCAATGGTAGGCCACATATAATAGTAAGTATATAATTATTAAAGAATTAGCCTTGACTTTTTCTTCCTGTTTTACTACTAGGATTAGTAGTCCTGGGTTCAATAAGCAAATGAGATAGCCTGGCAAAAAGCAAAAAATAGTAGCAGCAAGAGTAATTTCAGTAGATTGATAGTTGCAAGAAATATTTCTAAGAGGATAAAAACAAAAAAAAAAAATAGCTTTTCTTTCTTTTTAATCGCTGTTAGACTGACATGCTTATGATCTTTCGCTATTGCTTAGAAGAGTGATTTTGTTTTCCAATTGTACAGAAAAAAATGCTAAGCAATTTCGGTGTGAAAGAAATATGAATAGAGGAGTAGTAGTTGATGATTCGATATAACAAGTACAACGACTTTCTATGATCCCTTTTGCAGCAAGCTTGGCTGACTGGCTAAGATCTTTCGCCGTGACTTGTGGGAGTAGTTAAGGAAAATGCAAAGGAATTTTTTTGTTTTTTTGAAATCAAATGCAAAGCAATTTCAGTGTGACTAGAAGGATAAAAGTCATTCATGATTGAAGATTGTGGGACTATTGCACCAAAATAGTTAAAATCATGGGTCATTAAAAATATGATGAGTGGACTAGCGCTCGAATGGAGATAACAATCTACGCTAAATACTAATTTTTAAGAAGTCAAAAACTGACCATTGCTTTATAAGTTCGGCTGCAAATACTAATCAACTGACACTTTTAGTCATTCAATGTCGTAAAAAATATAATTGTTTGTTTGGATTGAATTTTAAGAATCACATTTTATGATTATTGCACACTTCCTTGTTCGCAGCAATACACTTCCAAATAAAGATTTTTCAAACGTACAAAATGGTTGCAAATGAATGAAACTTTTTGGGTAATGCATGAATGTTCTTAGAACATTTGGACCCATCATAACTATCAAAACAAGATGCCAAAGCGGAGTTAAGTAGAACAGTGAAAAGTATTAAAAAGAATTTATGATTAAAAAAAACTATGCCGCGTATTTCCCTCGGCCTCTATTTTCGTCGTGGTTTACATTTGCTTTTCCAATTGTTAGGCAACTTCAGTATGAAAAGAAGACTAAGAGGTACATTTACTTTTCCAGCTTAGATTGAAAAGAAGACTACAAAGTGGTTGACTTTATTACTTTGTAGTGGCTGTTGATCATCTTCTCTGGCTGCAAATAATAATAGTCCGACTATTCAGTATTCACCCAAACACTCATTTCCTCCCTCAGGTAAAGAGTTTCAACGAAGATGGCAGAAGCTGTTCATGGTCTTATTACAGCAATCTCGAATAAGGTACTTCCCCTTGCAGCCGATGAGGTCAGCCGCATATGGGGCGTTAAGAAAGAACTTGAGAAGCTATCTCATAAAGTAGAGATGATTCAGGCCTTGCTTTCTGATGTAAAAAGCAAGCAATTAGCTAGCAGCAATGTCGTCAAGCTCTGGCTGAAAAAGCTTCAGTCCATAGCACGAGATGCTGAGATCGTGTTGGATGACTTTGGATATGAAATTCTTCGGCAGAAGGTTAACCATCAAATGCGGGACAAGGTACGCAACTTCTTTTCCTCGTCCAGTCCAGTTTCCTTCCATCTGGGGATGGCTAACAAGATCAAGAATGTTAGCTCATCTCTAGAGGACGTTTTCAAGGAAGCAAGCCAAATTGGGCTTCGTCCAGTTGAGCTAATTATGACATCTCCTGATCACACAGAAGATCGGGTGACTGTTCCTTTTGTGGATGAATCAAAAATTGTCGGAAGGGAAGATGATGTTTCCAAAGTCGTGAGCATGTTAATTAACTCAGACTATAAGAAGGACTTACCAGTCATCTCCATAGTGGGAATGGCAGGTCAGGGAAAGACAACCCTTGCACAGATGGTGCTAAAAGATGATAATGTGGTGAAGTATTTTGACGAAAGGATATGGGTTTTTGTATCTGATGATTTCAAAGTGGAAAAGCTTTTGAATGAGATGCTGAAATCTCTTGGTGGAACAAGTGATGAGAAGACAAACATGGAAGGATTAGTAAAGAGGCTTCAAGAAAATCTCAAAGGAAAAAGATACTTGCTCGTCCTTGATGATATTTGGAATGAGAAAACAGAGAAATGGGATTGCTTGAGGGAATGTCTGCTGGCAATAAGTTCTCAAGGAAGCAAAATTTTGGCAACTACGCGTAATCTTGAGGTAGCTTCAACAATGCAAACATCCAGTTCCCATCAGCTAGATGTCCTTTCGGATGATTATAGCTGGATGTTGTTTGAAAAATTAGCATTTGCAGATGGTGGCGCAAGAAAGACTCAAGGTCTGGTGGATATTGGTAGAAGGATACTAAAAAGGTGCGGGGGCGTGCCATTAGCCATTAGGGCAATTGGAGGCTTGTTGTACTCCATGAAAGATCAATCAGAATGGTTGATGGTTGAGAAAAGTGTAAAATGGAATAACACGTCCAGTATTGCAGGTAGAGTTTTTTCTGCTTTGAAACTGAGTTATGAACATTTACCTTCATCACTGAAACCATGTTTTGCAAGTTGTTCCATTTTTCCAAAAGACACTATCATTGAGAAGGACGATTTGATACAAATTTGGATGGCACAAGGATTGATTGGTCATCCTAAGGGAGGCCATTTGCTAATGGAGGATGTAGGCAGTAACTATTTCAACATATTATTGCGGAGCTCTTTGTTGCAAAATCCTGAAAAGGATATCAATGATAACATCATTTCCTGCAAGATGCATGACCTTGTACATGATTTTTGTTTGGAAGTGTCAAATAATGATATATTTGTTACAGAAAATGGATTGGGAATAAATAAGGATGCAGAAGTTGTGCATTTGACATTGATTTCATGGGAAGGGAAAACGTTAAAGAACATGGAAGGAATTCCTCCAAAGTTGCAAACATTGTATCTTGTTAATGATTTTGTCCTTGAAGACTCCTTGAAAAGGTTTAGGTATCTTTGTGTTTTAAAATTGACATGCAGGGATGCCACAGATCTGCCAAATGCAGTTGGTGAGATGAAACATCTAAGATACCTGGACATCTCACAAACTCAAATCAGCATGCTGCCAGATTCAATCACAAAGCTTTATAATTTGATGACCTTAAGAGTTTTTTATTTGGAAAGAATACCTAAGGGATATGGGAATTTGATTAACTTGAGGCACTTCTACTGTTCTACATTTTCCACGCTCCCTGGAATAGGTCAGTTAACTAATCTCCAGACATTATCCATCTTTGTAGTGAGCCAGGACAAGGGATGTCAAATTGAGGAGTTGGGACGCCTACACAACCTTAAAGGTAAAATCGAAATTTATGGACTTCAAAATGTGGGCAGTTATGAATCAGCAGCAAATGCAAAGTTGTCTGGGAAGTTGAACATTCAACATCTAAGACTTGATTGGGATATACAAGAAAATCGGGAGGACAGTATGGATGTCATGGAAGGTCTCCAACCTCATTCGAATTTAAAAAGTTTAAACATTAGGGGTTTTAACGGTTCAAGGTTGCCGTCGTGGATGGGAACTAAGAATCACTTGATACTACTCCCAAATCTAGTAGAGATCAGGTTAATTTACTTGCATAACTGTGAACAATTGCCATCATTTGGGGACTTGCCTTATCTCCAGATTTTAGAGATGAAACACTTACCCAACGTGAAAGGCATTGGGAGTGAATTCTATGGTTGGGAAAATCTTGAAAGTGCAAGGGGAGGCAGTTGTAGTAGTGAGGGGAAAACAATCACACTATTTCCAGCACTAAGGGTACTTGTCTTGGAGATGATGGATGGTTTAGAAGAGTGGGCAGATGCAATGATTCCCACAGATTTTTCATCAATTAAGGTATTCCCTAACCTCCAAGAATTGCGTCTAAATCGGCTTCCCAATTTAGCAGTTTTACCAGATATGGTGAACTTAACATGTCTCCAAAAGTTGTCGTTAACTTATTGCGGAAGTTTGACTTATTTAAGGAATTTGAATTGCCTTACCTCACTTCAACGCTTAACAATAGAAGACTGCCCTAATCTAGATGCATCTAATCTACATGCAACCAACCTCAGGAAATTGTTCCTCAGCAGCTACTTTGGAGAACTTGATTATGTTCCGTGGCCATTCTCCATCTCCAGTGGATGTACTCCTACGAGTGATGCTGATTGTATTAAACAACATTTCGTCTCTCTCCAGTCCCTGTATTTGTATGGAAGGCCAAATATGAATTCTCTCCCTCAGCAAATTCAGCATCTATCTACCTTGAGGAGTTTATACATGTACAACTTCGGTAGATTGGATGCGCTTCCAGAGTGGCTAAGTAGCTTTCAAAATCTCGAATTTTTTATAGTTGATTGTTGCCCGAACCTCAAGCAGTTACCCTCAGTAGAAGCAATGAACCGCCTCACCAATTTACGAGAACTGCAGATCAGGGGATGTCCTCTTTTATCGGAGAGATGCACCAGAGGAAGTGGTGTAGAGTGGCCCAAGATTGCACATATTCCTTCAATTAGGATCAATGGCACAATAGTCTAAATTCTGAATATTCTATGCTCCTGTAAGTTAACAACATTCCCTCAAATATTCTCAATATTTGTATTGTGGAGAAACAAAAAAAAATCAACTCTATTTTCAAATCCTAATTAATTATTTTTTCTTTCCATCGGTTCTTTAATCTTATTTTATCTGCTTATTTCTGGCATACATGTGAAGAATTTTTCTATTTGTTTTTCCTTCAATTGTTAGGTAAAAGCTCGAGCAGCACCAAGTGATGAGAGGTTGTTAGAGGGCAACCATTGCCTTCTGTCACGGGACAATGGTGATCTTATTTGCTACCAGATTTCTGATGATTGTCTTATTTTCTTGCATTACCTGCTCTGTTCCAAGGTGCACTTCTATTTATATATTGAATTGTAATTTATGAGCATTTTGACTAGAGCAACAAATATCGTACAGTGCTATCCAGACATTGGGTACTTGTGAGAAAAATTTGCATGAAATTAAGGAGAAATCTTGGTTTGGTTTCATTTCTCTTGATTCATTTGTAATGACATTCTTATGCGGAAACGATGATGCATCATAGATAGCATCGGTAACCATTTTGTTCACTGCCAAAAAAAAAAATGCTATGGTAAGGAAAGTCACACCACTAATTAAGTTGGTCAAAAAGTCAACAAATAATTATTTTAAGCTAACCAAAGAAATTTTTTAATATAAAAAAGAAAATCTCCAATTTGAATATAAAAAAGATATCTTCAATAGTAGAAGAAAATTTTGGCATGATAATGGTTTCCCTCAAATGACCTTATAAAAGAAATTACGAAGCCTTTTAAAATTTTTAAGTTGTTATCATGTAAAATGAGCTTGTACCATATAACAAAGTATAATTATACGTGAAGTCTCCAAATTTTTTATAAAGTCAGAATTTAATTTCACTTATTGCTATTCTATCCATAGAGTATCAAAATGAGACTTTAATATATTGTACCGTAATTAGTACTTCCAAATGACTTATTTTAAAATAATTTGGTATTCTTATTTAAACTGGATTATTATGGTCTATATATTTATCGAATTTTACATGTATATAAAAGTTATGACAATTTTATTTCATGAAAATCCTAAATGGGGAAAATTTACAATCTCAATTGATTATATAATTATTTAATAAAGGAACTTATAAGTACAATTGATCCCCACTTTCGGCATAATGAATCATGTTAATAGTTGCACTTGTTATCTATAAATATACTACTATTATTTGCAAAATCATTTAGTTAGTAAAGTTATGTCATGTGTTTGTATTGATTACGCAATAAAAATATATAAATAATTTCTTTTTACATAACATTAGCAATCTTCGCTTATCTTATTAACTTAGTTGATATCTTTTTTATTATTTTAATTCTATCTTTTATCATAATTGTTATCCTCTTCTAAATATAATTATAATATATATGTGTGTGTTTATAAATGAAATGTTTATTGCCTAAATTATATATTAAGCATCCTCTCCGCTTTCAAAACATACAATTCACTGAGGAGTGAGTATTGCGTGCGCCACGCGCGTCACGTGGCGTGCTACGTGGTGCATTAGAACCAATCACACATCGCCAAATAATACAAGGTATGACCCATCATTGCCACATAGCGATAAATTATTGGTTCTAGTATACCACGTGGCAATGCACGTGGTGTATTGTATACTTTTCCTTCACTGAGTGCTTTAACATTGTTTCCCATCATTTTTATTCAAGGTTCTTTAGATGGGTGGCGTTGCATCATGGCACGAAATGCCTTTCATTTATTTTTCCCTTGGGCCATTTGATTCTCAGGCCCAGTTTGAATTGCTAGGACAAGATTGGTCTCCACACCGTCTGAAGTTAGTTAATCAGACGACAATACATACATGGAAGAATGACGTGATCCGATTGATGTCCACTTCCTTATTTGTTTTTCCATACGTTTGGCTATTAATTTACCAATACTTTTTCATACTTTTCAGTTTTGCTCAAAAATTGCTATTATCTGCAATCAGTATTACTAAAGTGTGTTGACAAACGAAAGAGGACAGTCAAGACAAAATTTGGGGGTAGAAAGAAATCAGTCTCATTGAAGCCTGAGAGTCCAAACTTGGAAGGTTATTTACCTGCTGACCAATGCCAGTGCCAAGATTGTGCCTACTACATACAGCATATTTTGCACTATAACAACTACGATTTAGGGCATATTTGATTCGAATGAAATATTTCACCTTTAGAATTTTCTTTGGTACTAAATACCGAAAAACATATTTCTCTATAAAATATTTTTTAATTTTTTTTCTTTAGTTGAAAACAATTTACAAACTCAATAAACGTAAATTATTTTTTAAAGAGTTCAAGAATGATATTAAAGCATCTACTTTTTTTAGTTTCATTGTGGAGGAATTGTTGAACCTCCCCTGCCTGAATTAACTGACAGGAGAATAGGTATGGTGGGATGTTAGCAAATTGAAACTTTGGGAGGGGAATTATGTGAATGTATTTTTATTTCCACAAGTTGCATTATTTGATGGTGCCATTTTCCAACCCGATACAAACATCATTAATTCATAGCATTAGCTGCCATCTCTAGCTGCAAATTTATTAACATTCTGAAAGACATGCAGGGAAGATTGCAGGTTGTAAAACCCTTCTAATGGTTTTCAGCCATGATTTAGTAAAGACATAATAATTTTTGAAAAGTACGTCCATATAATGCTAGGTGAATCCGGTCCCATTTGGACAGTTTTATAAGCTACTTATGGTAAATTAAACTTTTTGAAGATATTTTATATCATTTGAGATAATTAGATGACTGACAATTGTAGTTGACTTTAACTCTAAAATTCTCATTCATTTGACAATTATCAACTTTCTGAAGACTAAGGCATAGCAACCCATTCTTGAACTGGCAATTTTGCAATCTATTACTATTATGGAGGCTGAGAGCACTCTAACGAACGGCCAATCTATTTTGTGAGTGCTCACACTCTCCTTTAACTTTTTTTTTTTAAACGAGTTTTTGTATATATAATTTTTTCCTTTTTTTTTTCTCTCAAAGTATCCGCATTATGTTTTGTAACTTTCAAAAGTAAAAGGAGAAATTCACTTTGCCATTTAAAGTATTTTCAAAATTCTACATTGCCAATTAAAGTGACCTTTATTTCTAATAACCATTATTTTCAAGATTTCATCTGTCATCCAAAGTTTAAAAAACATTGTTCAAATTTTTAATTGGAAAATTGACCTGGTTTCTAAAATTCAAATTTGAGCTATTTTCTTTTAGAAACAAAACATAATTTAGATAGTAAATTGAGCTATTTTTTCAACTTAGATGGCAACTAGAAACAAAATTCCCCTCATCTGGAAATTTAAGTAGTTTTATAACTTCATATTAGAAATGAATTTCACTTTAGATGGCAATTTACAACTGTTTTTGTAACTTCATATGACAATTAGAAATAAAGTTCTCTTCAGATGGCAATGTGAGATTTTGAAAATATTTTAGATGACAAAGCTTTGCCCAAGTTTTATTTACATCATAAGCATGATTATGGCTTCTTGTATGCAAGGCCTTTCAATTTCTCAACTAATTGTGACAGCCTTCAATTCTAAAAATATTTTATTTCCTTTAGTTATTCAAGAATCAACTCAAAATCTTAAAAATGCCGTCCTATATAAATTTTGTCCTTCTACGTTAATCAATTTTGGTTCTCTATTTTTTTTCATTTTTTTTAATTTTTGCATAGTTGATACTAATTTCATTTAAGCTTCGAGGGGCTTTTTTTTTTTTTTGGTTTTTAGTGTATGAGTTCGCCTAAATATAATGTTCGTGAAGATACAAGCTTATTTGAGAGAGCATCTACAAGATTTCTTTTACGCAAGAATGATTACAAGAAAGAATAAGAGCAATGAGTTCATCACTTTCAAGATTGGATTGACAAGTCATTAATATTATTTCATGTTTTTCAGTCCTTTTTGTATTTGTTGATGTCACGTCCATGCCTGAAATGTGACACTGCATGCTTTAAGTTAAATTAAGACACATAGCATCAAAAATCAAAACATCTAAATCCATCTTATTTACAATAGTTGCAATATAAACCACATGTACCAATTTAACCATAATACTAACACTACAATTTTCTAAGTACAATGAGGACCAAACTCACTACATGCATAGAATTGTTCAAGTCTAAACTAAAATTAACATAAACAAACATAAAATCATTTCTCTACTGAGGATCATCCTTGCTTCCATTGACTACCCCACAAGATATTCCAATCCTCTTCAATAAACTTGTCTTCAATTGCGTAGTAAAAACAATCAATTGCGTAGTAAAAACAAGGAGAAGAGTAAAAATTCACCTAATAAGTAGTATAGGCATCACTTTATGGGACTAAGTGACTTAGATATATAGTACATTTGAAATAAGCAACAATTATTCACACAGATCACCAGCAATACATGGCCAACATAAAATTTCAACCTCAATTCAAAACAAATACATATGGAAGAGCTCAAGTAATATGTCAAAATTGACTCTCGAAATCTAGTTGTTAATTTGGTTAGCTATATCAGATGTAGGTCTTTCTAACAAAGGAGGTGTATGTCACACAATCACATCTATTTAATGTTGAAATTGATGCTCAGTAGCAATCTTAGAAATTTATCGATAGAAAATATTTAGGTGGACTTGTGGACCCAACGGTAAAATTTGAGCCACCAAGGCTTGGTGGACTCACTAAATCTGGGTGACTCAAATCTCACAGTTGAGTCCACATGCCACCTAAATATTTTCCCTTAGCGACTATGAATCAAATTTTCAGTTATCTACTACTTCCCAAGGTAATGTGGAGGCTGAGTTGACCTTGGCCTCTTCAGGCATGACCGACGGTATTTATATTTATTTTTTATTCTTTTATTTGGACTTTTTTTTTCACTTCTAAAGTTCATTGTTAATATATTTGTTCTTTCCAGATTGTCACATTAGTAGTTCTACATTTCAACTCTACATTTTTGGATGCCACTTTTATTATTCTCTATAGGACATTTCAATTAATTTTTGCTTTGTGAATAATGCATATGATACATTTCTTGGTCGAATAGATTCATATGTTGAACAATATCACTTTTATTTAGAAAACCAAAACTAATCTGAAGTAAAAGCCTCCAATTGGATAAGCTAAACCCTGCAATTAATAACTAATTTGTTCATCCATGTTATTTTGGCAGTCATCATGTATTTTAATTTGTTAATATTCTTTTATGTACATGATGATGCTTCTATATTGATCATATATATCTTTGCCCTTCACCATTTTTATAAATATTATACGTATTTTGATATTCACATTATAGATATTCTATTATTTGTAGCCCAAACAATATTTATTCATTATTGTCTTTGTAATTAACTTTTATAATTTTTTTTCTTTTTTGGGTATTAAACTTATCTACCATTTTCATAAATGGTTAAAGAACCATGTGAAAGGATCCATCGTTGAAGCATTTCACTATGAAATAAATGGAAAAATACTGTGGCTAGGCTTCGACTTAGAAATTGGCAAGATCAATGTTCTACTTTTTGGAAAATTAATGTGATTTTCTTAATTTATTTCCTTTTCGTTTCATGCCAAAATAGAAATTATTATTGGGATCATTTATAATTATTCAGATACTCAAATCTCATGTATGATCGCTCGTGCTTTCAATTCTCACATGTAATTCTTTATTTAACTTTTTTTTAAAGAAATAACAATATATAAATTCTCTCTTGTATTATGTAAAAGAAAATAGTCCACAAGCACAATTCATGCGCTGAAACTTTAGTATTCTATATATTTTTGGTTTAATTCTAAAATGTCCCCTGCAATACTGGATCAATAGCAAATTACATTTTGTATTTAGGAAACACTAAAATTACTCCCTACTTTAGTAACAAATTGCTCCATCAAGTACACTTCACTTCTGAATTGATGACTTTGCCCCTGAAGTTTAGCCACTAAAATTTAGAGGACAAATGTGCCTTTATAATTTTTGAACTATTGTTATTCTTGTTAATTTGCTATATACAAACAAAATAAGTCCACCATCCAGGTCAATATTATTGTTGCACTCTTGTATAAAAAAACCAAATAACACTAAAATTGCAAAAATTTTCATCACAAGTTTCACATACCTTGATATCACTCTCGAATATAATAATTAGCAATCACATATCCTCAATAGATCGTACCCACTTTGTCATGCACTCTGATTTTCATTTATGATTTTATCCCACGCAATCCATGAAGCAGAGACATAGATATGTTTTGTGCCAATTTTTTTTCTTTTTTTTTTGTTTTTGTATTTAAGACTTCTCTCTTTTTTATCATTTTATTCTACCCACTCATGGGTGAATTTGGTATTAAAATTTTGGATTTTGTCACGAAAAAGAGAAATTTATTGAAGCATTGTGTATAGAGGGGCAGAAATATCTTTTAACAATCGAAAGTGATAATTTATGTGCTTCTTAAATACATGGGGTAATTTGCTATTAATGCGACATTATAGGGAATATTTTGTGATTTAGCCTATATTTTAAGTAACGTTACATCACACGTGTTTTGGTTAATAAAGGGAAAGAAATACTTCTAAGGGGTTATATAATGGTTTGAGCTATTTCTAATTCCCCCCCCCCCCCTGGTCCCTTTCCTTCCCTTCTCGTTACACACATAGACGTGTATAACCTAATTGGTTAACATAGGCCATTAAAGACTGAAACATCAAATAATAGTCACTCTAATCATCCATGGGTAATACTATTTTAATAATCACTTAGGGTTTGTTATCAACAACTTTTTTCTACCTGCTTTTAGCTTCTGATTTTGAAAAAAAAAAAATTTTTGATGTTCTTAACGGGCTTTTTTCATCCTACTTTTGGATTTTTTAAACTAAAGTCAGAGGTAACTGATTTTTAACTTTTTGAAAATCAATTTTTATAAAAGTCAAAATTTGCTAAGAACAAGACCTTAAATAACTACCAATATTATTTTTTATGAAGCCCCTTGCTCATTTCATTAAATTGATTCTCACTATGAAATCTGTTTTGAAATTTTGCGAGAAGTGTAGTTACACTAAAACTAGTATTAAACTCATGCATTATGCACGGGATAACATTTGAAAAAATTATCCAAATTACTTTTTCAGTTAAAAATTAAATGGCCAATTAAACATTAATTTTAAAATAATCTTTTAACCTTCTTTTATAGTACATCACACGAATCACTTAAATGCTTAGTAATAATAGAGTAGGGAATTAAATAGACAGTCGAACGGTTAGAGCTCTACGATTCCACTTCAGAGGTCAGGAGTTTGAATCTTACCAACTATTCCCCTTCTCCCAATTGTAATAGTATAAGTTTGATAAAAAAAATAGTAATATAATGGGTGCACCTTCTCTCATCTTCCCCCAATTGTAATAGTATAAATTTGATAAAAAAAAAGGGTTAATAACACTTTGCCCCCCTAAAGGTATGGGGTAGTCACACTTTGCCCCCCTAACCTTTGGATATATACATTTTGCCCCCTCTATGTATCTTCTTTGACTTTGACCTACTTGTATGAATTTTCTCTTCCCAAATTACCCTTATCTATTCTTAAACTAACTTTAGCTTTATGAGTTTGGTTAATTACTTTAATGATCCTTAAATTTTTTCATGAGTGTCACTTTAGTACCTTAATCATTCTGATTATGTCTATTGAGTCCCCAACTTTTATAATAGAGTTTAATTGGCCCCTATGCCAATTGATGATAAAATTATCCTTCTAATTATGTCATTTTATGTTTTTTTTTCTCTCTTTTACTTTTTTTCATTTTTTATATTTATTTTTCTTTATTCTTCCGATTTCTCCCTCCAACAACATTTAGTGTAACCACTTTTTCTCTAAAATCAACTCATTTTTTATATTTGTTTCAATTCATATTTGGTCCAACGGGCACACATCTTAGCCGTCTATTATGCTACATTAAATTATGGCCATTAACTTGTGGGAAATGGCACTTGTGAAGTCCCAAATCCAAAGTTCTTAAGGATGTAAATGGCGTTGGAAGGAGAAATCGAAGGAATAAAGAAAAATAAATATAAAAAATGAAAAAAAGTAAAAGAGAGAAAAAAAACATAAAATGACATAATTAGAAGGATATTTTATCATCAATTGGCATAGGGGCCAATTAAGCTCTATTATAAAAGTTGGGGACTCAATAGACACAATCAGATGATTAAATACTAAAGTGACACTCATGAAAAAATTGAAGGATCATTAAAGTAATTAAACCAAACTCATAAAGCTAAAGTTAGTTTAAGAATAGATAAGGGTAATTTGGGAAGAAAAAATTTATACAAGTAAGTCAAAGTCAAAGAAGATACATAAAGGGGGCAAAATGTATATATTCAAAGGTTAGGGGGGCAAAGTGTGACTACCCCATACCTTTAGGGGGGCAAAGTGTTATTAACCCAAAAAAAAAATAGTAATAGAGTGGGTGCACATTCTCTCATCTTCTATGCTGCCTAAAAAATTCATTTTCCCTCCATTCGCCTGCTTACCCTAATTTAGCCAGCATAACATGCTCCGATGGTATCTCAAATCCCCGATGTTTCTATTGAATACCCACTTTTGATTTGACTTTTTGTTTTTCATTTATTTTAATTATATTCTATTGTAAACATTTTTTTAAGCAAAATATTTGAAAAATAAAAATACCACTTACATTTTAATATAAAGATAAAATTATTAAAAAATTACAAAGTTATGCCAAATGTTCCAACTACATGAATTTGAAATTTTTTGAAATTAATAAAATGTGTAATATAAAGTTTTATATATGTGGAAAACAAAGAAAACAATGAACTCTTAACTATTTATATGCATAAATACATGTAACATGGATATTGGTTGTTTGTCTAAATAGATTAAACATGAATATCAGTATAAAAAGTAATCTACACACACACAAAAAAACAAAAGTCTTAATTATCATGGCAGTTCTATTTTGCAGCTCAAAAACCATACACAAGGGGTGACATCAAATTGATTTTTCTGTACAATTTATTTTTAAATTTTGAATGAAGTGAAGTTTACAACAAAATTTCACCTAAAAGACAAACAAAAGCCAATTAATTATCATGACTGTTCTAATTTGTTACTGAACTAAATAAACCATGTAGGCATACACAAAGGGTATTCTTTGTTCCTTTTTTCCTCTCTTTATTGCCCAAGTACTAAATCTTCAACTGAAAAGGTTAGAAACTATTTTCTGCTAATTTTCTTTTCGTTTGCAGATATATGGTCAATGGCCATCAATTTTCTAATTGATCCAATGGCTGGCAATCTTTTTCAAATTACTTCATCTACGTGACTAAAGTAGACGCCCAACTTACTATCGATGCATCAGTACTTCTAAACTATGTTTTCAGACTCGGACCGGGTATCGACCCGGCTGAGCTCAGGGGTCAGGGGTCAATGGGTTCGACCGGGGGTCGATTCGGGGTCGAACCGGATGACGTCATAAATATTATATATATATATATATATATATATATATATAACACACATATATACACTTACTAATTTTTTTCTTAATTTTAGTTGTTAGTCCAAAAAATTATAGCCAAAATACCCTCAATAACCATTCTAATATCTTGCTATTAATAGTTAAAAAAGCATTGAATTGAAAAAATTAGCAATAAATATAATGGACTCAAATTATTCACTTTTTAATATAATTAGTATAAAGAAGTAGAAGTGAGGCACCACTAATATTTTGTAATTGGTCAAAGAAGTTGGTTGCCTTTTGACCGATAATTGGGCCAAGCAAATAAAAATCATGTACTGATTTAGCATTGATGTTCATTTGTTGGATGTATGTCAATGGGCCCATATCATTGTCAAAACTCAAAGACAAATAATTGTTGGAATCCATTTTTTTCAAACAATGAATATAGAAGCCCACAAACATGTATAAGGACCCATATCTAATGAAGTGTGGAGCATTAATGTGGCTAGATTTGTAAAAAAAAAAAAAAAAATTGGGCGGTTTCCGGTTTCTGGTTTTGCCCGGTCAAACCCGATTTTTGACCGAGTTTGACCGGATTTTAAAAAACCGAGTTTTTATTCTAACTCGGACCGGACACTTGACCGGTTCTCGGTTCGACCGGTTCGACCGGCCGATCCGGTCCGAATTTAAAAACACAGATTCTAAAGGCGAATGGCTATGGAGGGGTGTCGGCAAATTGAAACTTTGATAAGGGAAATTATGAGAATGTTAGTTTCTTTCCACAAATTGAAACCAAGTTGCATTTTATTTGATGGTGGCATTTTTCTACCCGATACAGCTCACAAAAGACAGTTGACAGGTGAGACAATTGACTACACCTAGCAATTACATTCGATCTATAATTCTGAAAAGAATACATACATCATTAATTCATTGCATTAGCTGTCATCTGTAGCTGCAAATGGACCTAGTCTAAAACTTTAAGAAATGTACCTAGTTTTGACACAATAATTTGGTTGATTATTTTTTGGGTAAATGTTACTGTAACAATTTTAAAAACTCATCTTAATAAATATGCATATGAGACAAACAGTTATTAAAAAATGTATTTAAAGTTTCTAAAAATATATTTTTAAAAAACAATATTAAACAAACTTGTAGAAATGTACCTAATATTGACACAACTGTCTAGATTCTACAAATTAAGCAAATATTGTGGTGGAAGAAAGGACAAATTATATGTGTCTATTAAATCTTTTGTAAAATCTTTTTTATTTTTTAATATTTTACTTTTGAGGGAAAACTTTGATTTTAAAAGTTGCATAAGTATCAAAAGTTTTATGCCTAGTTTGGGAGTTAGGATAGAAAAGAAAAGAAGAGAAAGGGAAAGTTAAGAAAAGAAAAAAAGAGAAGGGAAATGATTCTTTCCTTTCCTTCCATTTCTGCACAAAATTGGGAAGAAAATGTTCAAAGCAAAAAAGGAAAGATTTTCTTTCCAAATTCTTTCTTTTCTTTCCTCTTTTTTACTCCCAAACAAAGGAAATTGTTTAAATATCATTTCTTTTCTTTTGACTTCTTATTTCCAAGCAGAGGAATTTGTTAAGTATCCTTTCTATTCCTTTTTTTATCCTTTATTTCATTCCCTGCAAACTAGGCACGATGTAACACCGGGTTCTTGTCCATTAGTACACATTAACTAGATGAATGCAGTGTGAATATCATCACCCCAGTCTTTTAGAAAAACAGCTATCATTAATTTACAGTCTAAAACTACTATCCATGATAGAAAACCTACTAATACCCCAAATCATTTACTATATCATGATAGAAGAAATGTATTTTTTTAAAATTCTTTTATTGCAATTGATGGATCTATAGGCTTAGAAATTTGAAGACCTGCCCAGCAATGGTAGGCCACAAATATTAGTAAGTATGTAATTATTAAAGAACTAGCCTTGACTTTCTCTTCTTCTTTTATCACTAGGATTAATATTCCTGGCTTCAATAAGCAAATGAGGATTGCCTGGCAAAAAGCAAAACATAGTAGCAACAAGAGTAATTTCAGTAGATTGATGGTTGCAAGAAATATTTCTAAGTGGTCAAACATAAAAATAGAGCTTTTCTTTTCTTTTTCTTTTTTTTTTGGCATCGCTGCTGGACTGAAATGCTTATGATCTTTCGCTATTGCTTAGAAGAGTGGTTTTTGGGTTTTGTTTGTCTGTTGATGTTTAATCATGCTTTAATCATTTTTTATTTCACATATACATTTATCAAAAAAAATCTTTAATTTTACTACAGTAATTATTTTTAAAAAATACCCCAAAAATAACCATTCGGACGCAATCTTGTTTTCCAATTCCACAGAAAAAGATGCTAATCAATTTCAATGTGAAAGAAATATGAATAGTGGAGTAGTAGTTGATTGACAATTACACCAACTTGCTGACTGGCTAAGATCTTTCGCCGTGGCTTATAGGACCACTTCTTTCTTCTCCAAATGGAAAATGCAAGGCAATTTCAGTGTTGACTAGAAGGATACAAGCCAATTGTTGTTGAAGATTATGGATGACTATTGCACCCAAAAAGTTAAAAACCATGGGTCATTAAAAATATGATGAGGGAACCAGTGCTCGAATCGGCATAACAATTTACGGTAAATACTAATTCTTAAGATGCCAAAAATCGACCATTGCATAATAAGTTCGGCTGTAAATACTAATCTACTGACACTTTTAGCCATTCAATGCCGTCAAAAATATCATTGTTTGTTTGGATTGAATTTTAAGAACCACATTTTATGATTAAAGCACACTTCATGGTTCGAAGCTATACACTTCCAAAAAAAGATTTTCCAAAAGTGCAAAATGGTTGAAGTAATAGGTTGCAAATGAATAAAACTTCTTGGGTAATGCATAAATGTTGTTAGAAGGTTGGGACCCATCATAACTACCAAAACATGGTGCATCTCGATCTTACCTGCCTCTTCGGCCTCGTACGCTTTCTCAAACAGTATATGCCAAGGATTTTTACCGGGTCCACGGGTACGGTGATAACTAAGCCACCTCTTCAGCCTTGTATGATAGAATTGGTCGTATGCCACAACGCGGAGTGAGGGAGAACAGTACAACGTAGTACAATGAATTTGTGATTTATTACTTAACTATGCAGTGTATTTCCAAATATTTGACGAAGTCGTGAACGCCCATTGTGTGGACGTGATTCGCTCTGTCTCTATCTCCGTCCTGGTGTACATTTGCTTTTCCAGCTTAGATTGAAAAGAAGAATACAGAGTGGTGGACTTCATGATTTTGTCGTAGCTGTTGATAATCTTCTCTGGCCACAAATAATCCTCCAACTATTCAGTGTTCACCCCAGCATTTGTTTCCTTCCCCGGTAAAGTGTGTCAACGAAAATGGCAGAAGCTGTCCTTAGTGTTGTTACAGCAATCTTGGATAAAGTACTTCCTCTTGCAGCCGACGAGATCAGCCGCGCTTGGGGCGTTAAGAAAGAACTTGAGGAGCTTTCTGAGAATGTAAAGACGATTCGGGACTTGCTTTCTGATGTAAAAAGAAATCAATTAACAAGCAGCAACACCGTCCAGCGTTGGCTGAAAAAGCTTCAGTCCATAGCAAGAGATGCTGAGATCGTGTTGGATGACTTTAGATATGAAGTTCTTCGGCAGAAGATTGAGAATCGAAAGCGGGACAAGGTACGTAAATTCTTTTCCTCATCAAATCCAGTTTTCTTTCGTCCAAGGATGGCTAACAAGATCAAGAACACTAGCTCATATCTGGAGGACGTTTTCAAGGAAGCAAGTCAAATTGGGCTTCGTCCAGTTGAGCTAATAATTACATCTCTTGATCACACAGAGGATCGGGTGACCGTTCCTTTTGTGGATGAATCAGAAACTGTGGGAAGGGAAGATGATGTTTCCAAAGTAGTGAGCATGTTAATTAGCTCAAACTATAAGAAGGACTTACCAGTCATCTCCATAGTGGGAATGGCTGGTCAGGGAAAGACGACCCTTGCACAGGTAGTACTAAAAAATGACAGCGTAGTCAAGTATTTTGATAAAAGAATTTGGGTTTGTGTATCTAACGAGTTTAAAGTAGAAAGGCTGTTGAATGAGATGCTTCAATCTCTTGGGGAAACGAAAGCTGAGACGACAAACAAGGAATCATTAGTAAGAAAGCTTCAAGAAAATCTAAAAGGAAAAAGATACTTGCTGGTGTTAGATGATATTTGGAATGAGAATCAAGAGAAATGGAAATGCATGAGGACATGTTTGTTGGAAATAAGAGGAGCTCAAGGAAGCAAAATATTGGGAACCACACGCTCTGTTGAGGTTGCCACAGCGATGCTAACATCCTATTCTCACCAGTTAGGGGCCCTCTCAACTGATTATAGCTGGATGTTGTTTGAAAAAATGGCTTTTGCAGATGGTGGTGCAAGAAAGATTCCGGAATTGGAGGCCATTGGTAGTAGGATACTGAAAAGGTGTGGGGGTGTGCCATTAGCTATTAAAGCAATTGGAGGTCTGTTATGCTCCAAGAGAGATCAATCAGAATGGTTGATGATTGAGAGAAGTGAAATATGGAATGATATTGCTCATGGAGTCTATCCTGCCTTGAAGTTGAGTTACGAATATTTACCTTCATTGTCCGTGAAACAATGTTTTGCAAGTTGTTCCATTTTTCCAAAAGACACTGTCATCAAGAAAGAAGATTTGATACAAATCTGGATGGCACAAGGATTGATTAGTTATCCCAAGGGAGGTCATTTGCAAATGGAGGATATAGGCAGTAACTATTTCAACATATTATTCCGGAGTTCTTTATTGCAAAATCCAGAAAAGAATAGCTATGATGACATCATTTCCTGTAAGATCCATGACCTTGTGCACGATTTTTCTTTGAAAGTGTCAAATAATTATATATTTGATACAGAAGATGGATTGGTAATGAATAAGGATGCAAAAGTTGTGCATTTAACATTGATTTCAAGGGAAGGGAAAAAGTTAAAGAATATGAAAGGAATTCCTCCAAAGTTGCGAACATTGTATCTTGTAAGTGATGTTATCCTTGAAGGCTTCTTGAAAAGGTTTAGGTATCTTTGTGTTTTGAAACTGGAATGTTGGGCTACTAGAGATTTGCCAAATGCAGTCGGTGAGATGAAACATCTAAGATATCTAGACATCGCACATACTCAAATCAGCACTCTGCCAGATTCAATTACAAAGCTTTATAATTTGATGACCTTAAGAGCTGGTTATTTGAAAGGGATACCTAAGGGATTTGGGAATTTGATTAACTTGAGGCACTTCTACTTATCTGGATTTTCCGAGGGTTGTTTACTCCCTGGAGTAGGACAGTTACCTAACCTCCTGACATTATCCATCTTTGTGGTGAGCCAGGACAAGAGATGTCAAATTGAGGAGTTGGGACGCCTACACAACCTTAAAGGTAAAATCAAAATTTATGGACTTCACAATGTGAGCAGTTATGAATCAGCAGCAAATGCAAATTTGTCTGGGAAGTCGAGCATTCAACATCTGAGACTTGATTGGGATATAACAAAAGAAGATGGGGAGGACAATATGGATGTCATGGAAGGTCTCCAACCTCATTCGAATTTGAAAAGTTTAACCATTGAGGGCTTTAATGGTTCAAAGTTGCCGTCGTGGATAGGAACTAAGAATCACTTGACACTACTCCCAAATCTGGTAAAGATTAGGTTGATACACTTGAATAACTGTGAACAATTGCCATCATTTGGGGTCTTGCCAAATCTCCAGATCTTAGAGATGAGCTACTTACCCAACGTGAAACACATTGGGAGTGAATTCTATGGTCGGGAAGATGTTGAAAGTGCAAGGAGAGGCAGTTATAGCAGCAAGGGGAAAGCAAACATACTATTTCCAGCACTAAGGGCACTTGAATTGGTGGAGATGGATAGTTTAGCAGAGTGGACAGATGCAATTATTCCCTCATATTCTTCATCAATTAATGCGTTCCCTAATCTCAAGAAATTGAGTCTATTTAGGCTTCCCAAGTTAGCAGTTTTACCAGATATGGGGAACTTAACATGTCTCCAAGTGCTACGGTTACATGCTTGCGGAAGTTTGACCTGTGCAAGGAATTTGATTAGCCTTACCTCGCTTCAACGCTTAATCATAGAAGAATGCCCTAGTCTCGATGCATCTAATCTAGATGCAACCAACCTCAGGGAATTGTCCCTCGGCAGCTACTCTGAGGACCTTGACTATTTTCGGTGGCCATTCTCCATCTCCAGCGGTTTTACTCCTACGAATGATGCCGATGGTATCAAACAACATTTCGTCTCCCTCGAGTCCCTTTCTTTGAATGGAGGGCAAAGTATCAATTCTCTCCCTGAGCAAATTCAGCATCTCTCTACCTTGAGAAGGTTATACATATTCATTTTTGGTAGATTGGAGGCGCTTCCGGAGTGGCTAGGTAGCTTTCAAAATCTCGAATTTTTGTCAATTGACTTTTGCCCTAACCTCAAGCAATTACCCTCAGTAGAAGCAATGACCTGCCTCACCAATTTACGACAATTGAAGATCTGGGACTGTCCTCTCTTAGCAGAGGGATGCACCAGAGGAAGTGGCGCAGATTGGCACAAGATAGCACATATTCCCTCAATTGTGATCAATGACGAGAGAGTCTAAATTCTAGACATTTTATACTAAACGGTCAAGTATTCCTCCAGTCTTCTCAATATTTTTATTATGAAGAAACCAAAAAATAAAATAAAATAAAATGTTTTCAACTCTAAAATGCAACTCTATTTTCAAATCCTAATTAATTATTTCTTTTATTCATCAGTGCTTTCATTATTTTATCTGCTCATTTCTGGCATACATGTGAAGAATTTTTCTATATTTTTTTTTCAATTGTTAGGTAAAGGCTTGAGCTATACACCAGTGATGAGAGGTAGTTTAAGGCAACCACTGTCTTCCGTAGCTGGACTGTGGTGACCTTATTTGCTACCAGATTTCTAATGATTGTCTCATTTTCTCGCATTACCGCTCTCTTTTGTGGTGCGTTTCTATTTATGTATTGAGTTGTCATTTATGAAGATTTTGACAAGAGCAAGAAAATTGTACAGTGTTGTCTAGACGATGGGTGCTTGTCAGAAAATGTTGTATGAAAGTGAGGAGAATTCTTGGTTTGGTTTCATTTATTTTGATTCATTTGTAATGACATTTTTATATGGAAATGATAATGCATCATATATGCTATTGATATCTATTTTGTTCACTGCCAAAAAAATGCTATGGTAACGAAGGCCATCCACTAATTAAATAAATAGGAAATGAGTTATGGTGCTTGCTACCAGAAATCAATCAATCCCAAACGTGTAAATTAAAAATTATATTTGTAGCAATTTAACGAATGAAAGGCTGTCTTGATTGAAATTTGCGTTGCGGTCATTTTATTTTGTTTTCTTTTTAATTTTTGGTCTACGTTTTTCTAAGAGCAAAGTCTTCAAAATGCTTGACTAAAATAATGTAAATACCGTTTCAAAATTTCAAAAGTGGTGAGAGCAGCCTGGATAAAATAATAGACGTTCTATTAGGCTAAGATTTGAAGTATAACTAAATTAACAATTTCGTGGAGAAACAACATAACCTGCTGTAATAAATTATATTTTGAAGGAGATTAGACTGGAAAAGTAAAGCAAAAATATAGAATTTCTTGTCTAATGTCTCTCTTTGGGCAATTAGATCCAACATTGCATCAAGCAACCAGTAATGAAACCCAACCACCCCCCCCCCCCCCCCTCCCCAAAAAAATGAGACACAATGTAAATTGGTCTGCAGAGAAAATGTGACAGTCTATAACAATGTAAAGATAACCATACACAGATGTCAATAGATAAGCAGAGAAAGAGAGACAACGCCGCCTTGGCTTCCACTAGATTGCAAGCAAACTTTTATTCTGCAATATTCTGGATGGGTTTCACCAAGTCCAAGCGATCCAGGTAAAAAGATGGTGAACATTTGCATTTTCTAAAAGGGATAATTTCACGTACCTCCCCTGAGCTCCTTTCACGTTTTGAAAAACACACTTATACTCTTTATGTTTATATTTTTTATAATAAGAAAATTCTTTTTGGTAATGTAATCTAAAAACACCAACCAAATACCCTAAAATACCCATAATTGCTTTTAAAGAAGAAAATTAAACCTTCAAAAAAAGAATTATTTAGTCCATAAAAATATCAAAGTACTCATATTGTTACACCATATTTTCAATCTCTACTAGATTTTATTTTCCAAAATCTAGTTATTTGACTAATCTAAATAAATCACTTTATCTATCAAAATCTTATAATCAATTATATTAGTAAGAAAGAGATGACTAATTTAATGACAAGAAACATGCTTAAATAACTTGGAAGGCCCTATTAGAGCGTCAAAAAACTTTAAGTTTGGAGCCTTTTTACTTATTGTTGTTTTTAAAAGCAATTAAGGGTACTTTAGGATATTTGGTTGGTGTTTCTTAGTAATATTATCAAAACGGATTTTTCGGTTATTAAAAAAAATACAAACATAGGGGGGTGTATGTGTAAATTTTAAAACCTAAGGAAAGGTAGGTAAAATTATGGCAAACCCTAGAGGATATATGAACAAAGATAAGAGTTAGAGAGGAAATTTTCTGATTTTTCATTCACTCTAAAATAGCTTTACAAGGTCGTGTATATGTACAAAATTTCCAAGAACGAAAGAATGACAAGTGTGCTAATTGATAAGCTCCTAAAAGAATATCTTCTAAACTAATTTGATTTGATCCTATCCTTTCTTGGCAAGGCAGCAATTCGGTTGTTATTATTCTTGAACCTACTGCTGTTGTGCCTGGCCATGCATGTGCTGATGTAGAAGAATCTCTATGCAGAATTTGAATGGGCTTCCTGGACCCTTCCTGGGCCTTCACAAATGTCTTGGACTTATTCTTGTTTTGCTCTGGACTTCTTTCTTTCAGTACTGGACTTCTTCTCTTTAGCCTATTAGCACCACTTCTATTTTCTTTCACCCCCTCCATAAGTTGAGCTTGGTGACAGTCTACCAATCTTAACTTGCTTAGTAATTTGTTGAAATGTGGTGCCGATAATGCCTTTGTAAACAAGTCAATCAATTGACTCTGAGTATTAACATGTCGTTGTAGAATAAAACCTTCCTTGAATTTGTTCCTGACTATGTAACAATCTATTTCCAGGTGTTTAATCCTTTCATAGAACATTGGATTTTTAGTGATGTGTATTGCAGCTTTATTGTCGCACCACAATGGAATAGGCAATGTTATGTTCTGTCTGAAGTCCCTCAGAATGTAATTTATCTACTGCAATTCACACACTGTGGCTACAAGACTCCTTTATTCAGCTTCTGCTGAAGACTTCGAAATTGTAGCCTGTTTCTTTGTCTTCCAAGATACCAAAACCTCTCCAAGAAACATGCAATAGCCTATTAAGGACCGTTTGGTGTCTAGACAAACTGCCCAATTTGCATCTAAATATCCCCGTAGATTCAAATTGTTGATGGCTGGAAAGAACAACGCTTTTGATGGTGAACATTTGATGTATCTTACCAACCTCAATTCAGCTGCCCAGTGTGACTTCAATGGTGAATGTACAAACTGGCTCAACTGTTGTGTTGTATATGTAATGTCTAGATTTGTGAAATTTAAATATAGAAACCTTCCAATTAGCCTCCTGTACTTCTTAGGTTCTTCTATCATTCACCTTCTCTATCAACTTTGTTCCTTTTGCCATAGGTACTTCTACAGGTTTTGCCCCAAGTAATCCTGTGGCACTTGCTATGTCCAGGATATACTTGTGTTGATTGACAAAAATTCCTTCTTTAGTTCTTGCAATTTCCAATCCCAGGAAATACTTAGCTTCTCCAAGGTCTTTCATTGTGAACAGCTCCTGCAGATATTTCTTCAAGGCTGTGATCTCATTCATATCATTTCCTGCAATCAACACATCATTTACGTAAATTAATAAAGCTATGATACTGCCTGCTCCCCCTTTGATGAACAAACAATTATCATGCTTTGATTGTATAAATCCAAAATTCTTCAATTTGCTACTGAATTCCTCATTCCGCTGCCTTGAGGCTTGTTTCAATTCATACAGGCGTCTTTTTAGCTTATGTACCAGGCTTTTATCAGTCTTTGTGTATCTTTCAGGTGGTACCATATATACTTCTTCATCTACTTTTTCATGAAAAAATCCGTTGTTGATGTCCAACTGATGCAAATTCCATGATTCTTGTTATAGCAAAATATCCTTACTGTCACCAATTTTGCAACTGGTGAAAAGCTATCTCTAAAATCCACTACTTCTACCTGATGATACCCTTTAATTATCAATCTAGCCTTCAATCTTTCAATTGTTCTATCAGGTTCCAACTTAATTTTATAAACCCATCTCGAGCCAATTGCCTTTTTTTCACTTGGCAGCTATGTCAACTTGCAAGTCCCATTCTTCTCTAGTGCTTCCAACTCCACTTGCATAGCATCAACCTATCATTTACTGCCGCATGCCTGACTACATGATTTAGGTTCTTGCATATTAGTCATATTTGCTAGAAAAATCATATGTTGAATCTAAACAAGGTGAACTTTGGAAGAAAAATGTGGGTGGTGTGTATCTGGCCGTTCTTTGACAAAGGGTAGGCTCATATGGTAAAGTCTTGTTTGAGGCTACATTAACTAAATAGTCTTGTATCCAAATTGGCTTTGACCTAGCTCTTGTACTCATTCTGTGTACTTCTGCTTGCATTACTGTTGAATCACTGGTGGTAGATTTAAATTGGGTTCAGGTTCATAATTTGTAGGAGTAACTAAATTGTGGGGACTAGCATTAATTTCATAAGGTTCTGAATTCTGGCTAATAAGGATTAAAGACAATGGAAGCTTAGATTTTGGTTCTTTGGAATAACAGTAAGGAAAAACATTTTCATGGAAAACCATATCTCTATTGACAAAAATATTTCCTGTTTCAAGGCTATAAACCTTACAAGCCTTTTGACCCTGACTGTAGCCAATGAACATGCATTTTTGTGCTCTCTGTGCAAATTTATCCATGTGTGGCAAGGTATTGGTTGCATAGCATAGGCATCTAAAGATTTTAAGGTCCATGTAGTTTGGTTTGTGACTGAACATGAGTTCAAAAGGAGTTCTCCAATAAAGAATGGGTGTTGGTATTCTATTCACAATGTGTGCTGCCATAAGGAGTGAATAAGGCCAAAATTTAGAAGGTAGATTTACCTAAAACATTAGTGATCTTGCTGTCTATAACAAACATCTATATTTCCTCTCAACAACTCTATTTTGTTGTGGAGTAGATGCACATGTTTTTTTGTGTATAATTCCCTCACTTTTCAAAAACTTTTGACACTCTAAGCTGATAAACTCTAACCCATTATTTGTCCTCATAATCCTAACTTTCTTCTCATATTGTGTTTTTACCATTGCCTTAAAATCCTTTAAGGTGTCAATAACTTGGTTCTTATAGACTATCAAGAATGTCTAAGTTACTCTCATGTAGTCATCAACAATTGTCAGCATGTATGGTGTTCCAGTCAATGAATCAGACCTATAAGACTCCCACAAGTCTACATGTATTAGTTGAAATATGCCAAAAGTTTGGGTTTTACTGACAGGAAAACTTTTTCTTTGTTGTTTAGCTTTGTGGCATATTTCACATTCCTGCATGGCATCTATGTTTGTTCTATTGAGAAATGGTTTAATAAAATATAAATACTGCATAACAATAAGTGATGGGTGACCAAGTCGTTTGTGCCAATTAACAGTAGCACTACCAAAAGTTTCATTTAGCTTACTAGAATCAGTACAAGAGCTTTTGTAATTTGCCTGCACTTCATGTGCTTGCAATTGATTACAAGTTTCAATCATTCTACCTAAGAAGCTAGAGCAATTTAGAACATATAGCCCCCTTACAAGCTTACCCACTGCTAACGTTTTCTCGCTCTGTAGGTCCTGCAGGAAATAACATGTAGGTGTAAATATCAGTTTGATTTGAGCTAATTGTGTCATTTTGCCACTAAGATCATGTTATATTTAAAACTGGGCACATAAAGAACTTCAGTCAACTGCAAAGAATTATACAAATTCACATTTCTTATATGTTGCGCTTGTTTTATAGAACCATCAGACAGGTAAACAAAAGTCAGAATTTTGGTTTGCTGTCTATTTTCTATCAGGTCTAGATTAGGACACATATTGCTGCGGGCTCCTGTGTATAATATCCAGGAATCTGACATCATATAATCTAACATTGTAAGAGCATAAAAGTAAGGGTTCATACCTGCAAAATCATTTACATGTGCAAAGTTCACTTGGCTTCTTCTTTCTGCCACCGTCTTCCCTTTCAACAGTTTCGTCAGCTCCTGCTACACAATTGATGCAATATTGGCATTTTGTGATTCATCTTTCAGACCTACAATTGTATAACCTCCCTCTATATCAAGTGGTGATTTTGCCACGTTTGCTACCTACTTGTTCCTAGTCATGTTTTTCATTTTCTATTCTTTAAGGCTTTTATACCAATCAAGATAACCATGAATTTTGAAGCAATTTTCCTTTGTATGCCTATCCATGTTGCAGTGGTCATAGTGCATGTGCTCCTTTTCATTTCTTCTGTTTCCTCCTTTACCTGCTGACCCTAGTTTTCCTCTCCTAAAGTTTCTTCTTTCTCTTTCTTTTCCTTGAGTTTTCACAGATATTGCTACATTTTCATTCTTTTCAAGGAAGATATTATGAATTTCCCTTTGTTTTTCAACACTCAATACCATTGAGCATGCCTTATTTACTGAAGGCAATGGATCCATTACCAAAATATGATTTTTAACGTGATCGAATGTATCATTCAATCCCATCAAAAATTGCATCAACCTATTGAATAATGCCAAATCAGTTACCTTCTTTGCTACTCCACAAGTGCATAAAGGAGTTGGCATCAGACAAGTGAGTTCATCCCAAAGCTTCTTAAGCTTGGTTCTAGCTTCCGATTCCCTTGTGTTATGCTGCTAATTTCTCATTGCAGCTAATACAATAGGGGACCATTGTATTCCCTATATCTTTCTTGTAGCTTTTCCTAAAGGTACTTTGCTGAGGTTGTATAGATGAAAGCCTCAATGATCTCTTTGGAGATAGAATTCAAGATCCAAGACCTAACCATGCAGTCCACTCTCTTCCATTGTTCAGCCTTTGATAAGGAATATGATGGTCGTTGACAACCACTTGTGATAAACCCCAGTTTGAGCTTAGTTCCTAGAGCAATCTTAATTGATCTGCTCCAACTCAGATAATTTGCTCCCTGTCAATAGAGATGTAACCAGGATCATCTCTGAATGATCAGAATTCTGAATGTACAATGGATCCTCATTGTACCGAGACATTTAATCATTGAAACCAGCATTTTGTTCTGATATTTTTTCAATTTTATGAAGCTATATCTAGCCAATTTTGGATCAGAACCTAAGGTGCTCTGATACCACGAACAAAGATAAGAGTTGGAGAAGAAATTTTTTGATTTTTTATTCACTCTAAAATAGCTTTACAAGGTTGTGTATATATATAAAATTTTCAAGAACGAAAGAATGACAAGTGTGCTAATTGATAAGTGTCACGTCCGAAAATGACTCGATTGAGCATGTGTGAAGTCGTTGACTGTCGCGCTCTGAAAAAGCGGTCTGGTCTGATGACCATTTTGAAAAGATAAGTTTTCGAAAAATTTTGTGTGTGTGAGAAAAAATTAATTTTTTTATTGAAAAAATATTATTTAAGAAATAATAGTATTTAAAATAAAAATAAGATAAGGCCAAGGCTAAAAACTGCGATAGTTTTAGCTAACTAATTTTTAAAAAAGAGTTTTATTTTAAAAAAATGGAGTCACCACTTGGTACTGAGTTAGGGTGTACCAAGTCACCTGAAAAATAGTTTAGCAAAACAAAAATAAAAATTTTAGAAAAGTATTTAAAAATCTTTTTTCGATTTCGGTCTACAAAACGAGAGAAAAAGGTTCAAGAGTCACATTTGAAGAAAGAGAAGGTAAAGGCTCGCACCTAAGGCACCCTTTTCACTTAGTCGAGGCTAATTGCGAGGTTTAATCAAAATTTTCTAAATTAACCCTAGATTCTATTGCGTTTGAATGTATCTATATGAATACAAATCCTAAGTCTAAATGTAAGTATCGAGAGCGTCGAAATGTCCATTTGAGACTTGATTGGAATTATCGCATTAAATGCGAAACCCGATGTGAGGCCTTGAGGAAATCCCCAGTGTAAATGCAAAAATGAAATGCAAAAGGAAAAAAAAAGTACTATAAATAATAAGTGGTCGAAAAAAGTAGAGATGCATCATAACGGGTACGGGGGCTAATAACTCGTGACTGGTATTTTTCTATTCGCGGAGGAAGGAACGACCTGTCAATCCACCACTTTCCACGTAAGTAGATGACTATTTTTAGTCGGATCACACAAATGACCTAAATTATATGTATACTGCAATCTAGATTTCACGCACTAAATATTTGTCAAAATAGATAGATAGATAATAAAATATACAAAAATCATGCAAAAATGAAAAATTTTTAAAAAATTAGTGTGTGAAATGATATGAAATGCACACGAATAAAACTATCGCTAAAGTGACCTAAGGGTCTAGTGTTGGACTAGCCCTTTCTACTAATCCCCACTAGCGTTGAACTAGCGAGGAAATGAGAAAAACTACAACTAGCGTTAGACTAGTATGGTGACAGAATAATTAAGCATGCATCAAAATAATAAACATAATATCGAAAACAAATAAATATAGAAAAAACTTATGAAAGCACGGAAGAGCACTTAACACGTAGGCATAATATCTAAATGCAAAATCTTACGAAAAGCTATAAAACATATAAGCATTCAAACACACGAAAGCATATAAGCCCTCACTATTACACCGAAGAATTAGCTACAATTTTAGGAAAAAAATTTTAAAAAGGCCTATCTAAATACAAAATATTTGTAAAAAATACAAAAAGAAGATAATCTAACTATTACATCAGCTATCTAACTGCAAAAATATTATATTTTTGTCAAAATAATAAAATTTAAAATTAAATAACATGAAATAAATAACTATACAAAAAGTATGTAAAAATCAGAAACATATGAAGAAAACGTATAATATATCACATAGAAACACATTGGAACACATAGAGCGAAATTCACGAGAAATGGGGATGCCTGGTTTGAAGACCCAGTACCAATGTTAAGAACACAAGTAAATACATCAAGGCATTGCAATATAAATGCATAAAGCACAAAATATGAAATACTATCAAATTGGGGGTGCAAATGCGATTTCCATGAAGCTAAAAAGGGCTAGGAGCAAAATGTAAACCTAGAGGGGTGTGAGGGTAAAATTAAAAATTCTAACTAATCGGGAGGCAAAAATGAGAGATTCAAGCAAATCTAGGGGCAAAATACAAATTAGAGCAAACTGGGGAATAAAACAGTAATTCACACAAGTTAAAAGACACCAAATTATAATTAATTCAAATTCAATTAAATAAAATTAAACATAAGGAGGGTCAATCTATAGTTAATGAGAACTTAATTGCATAAAGTAGAAAGTCTATGGTGGTCATGCTAGTAATTCTTGAAATAAACAAGGGCTGCTACCTAAATATTTATTTAGTAACACAAATATCCGAAGGAAAGAAAAGAAGAAGAAAGAAAAAAAATGCTAAATTAAAGCTAAATTCTATCGATTAGCCAAAATCAATCTAGCCTAACTACTATTAATTAACTACTTAGCTAATTGAACTAAAGATTAACTGATAACGAAAAGAAAAAAGAAAAAAAAATGGAAGAAACAACACAGATCAACTTAAAAATATAAAACCAAAATTAACCCCCAAATCATCCCTTTTCAGATTGTCTTATTCTTCTCCCATTTTCCATAATACAACACTTTTCTCTCTTGCTCATTCCCCTCTCTATTTTTCTCTCTTGTGCCCTCTCTCTCTCTCTCTCTCTCTCTCTCTCTCTCTATTATTCATCCGTTAGCTCTCGCCCTTTCTCTCTGTGGTCTTCCCCATCTGGTCCTCTTTCTCTTTCTTTCTTTCTTTCTGGTTTCAACTTTCTGGTCTCTCTTTTGTTCTCCTCATTTGCCGTCTCTTTCTCTTTTTCTTTCTCTCTTCTCTCTCTGTCTTTCTTTTTCTCCACCTTTGCCTTTTCTGTTCCTACTCTCTTTCTGTTTTTTTTTCTTCTCTCTCTCTCTCTCCAATTCTTTCACTCTCTCTTTCTCTCTCTCTCTCTCTCTCTCTCTCTCTCTCTCTCTCTCTCTTCTGCATCTTAAATTTTTCTAAATCAATTTGCCATTTGAAAAGAGAGGTCATGGGCTTATGGAGGCTTGGCTGTGCGTTGTTGTTGAGGTTGAGTAATAATGCGTGATGGGCAATGAGATGGGCAATGGCTTAATGCTGATTGTTGTCTTCGTTTGATGGTTTTAGCCGCTGGAGAATGAGGTGAGGTGGAGCTAATGGAATTGGTGGTTGTGGAGGTCTTGATTGATGATTGGGGACAGTTTTGTGGAGCTGTGGGATGGTTTTTCTGCAGGTATTTGTGGTGGAGATAGGGGAGAGTTGCTAGTGAATGGGACCTTGGCGACAGTTTAGACGGTGGTGGATGCGATTTGTCAAATGGAGGAGGGGTTCTAATCGGTCCTAACTGCAATAGGGCTGGCAGTTTGGGATTGCGGTGGCCTGTAGAGAGGGGAGATGTTTTACTGATTCTAAATGATATTGGTATCTGTAGGTGGCTTTGGCGATATTTGGAGGTTGTAAATGGCAGTGGGATGGTAGAGATTGAAGAGGTTCTATGGTGGTGATTTGGATTGGGTCATAGGGGGCGAAGGTGGTGGTGGTGGAGTTGTGGTATGGGTTGTGGTTGACTGATTTCGGTGGCAATTGTGGTGATAGAGGCATGAATTTGGTGGTTTGATGGTGTTTGGTTTAGTTTTTGGCAAGAGGTGATTCTTGATGGAGAATGGAGTCGTGTGACTTTAGGGACTAGTGGGTCGAGGATGTGTTGCTGGTGGCTTAGCCATTCTATTTGGTGCTTGTAAAGTTGTTGTATTGGATGGTGTCTGATGGGATTTGGAGGTTTTGGGTGACTATTTGGTGAATTTTGGGTGCTGTCGTTCGTTGATTTTCATTGTAGGTTGTGACTTGACTGTTTTTTTTTTCTTGCTGATATTTTGGATTATTTTCCATGGTTGTGATGGCCAATTTGGTGTCTGTGGGCTTGAGGCATATCAGAGGTGAGGGGAAGTGGCATTCGCCAATGATTGTTGATATTCGGCTGGAATTTGCTTTAGTATAAATGTGGTGTAGTGTTTTATGTTGACAGGGGATCGTAGGGGGTAGTTGAGTGTTTTATGGGTGGTGATGTTGAGGTTTGGTGGTTACAGGTGGTTACATAGAGGAAGAGGGAGAAGGGATACGGTGGAGAAATGTGGAGCTATGAGATTACAGTGGAAGAAGAGAGAGAGAAGAAGAGAGAACCAGAAAAATCTCAAAAACCTAGAAAAGAAACAAGGATAAACCCAGAAATTTGAAAATGAAAAAGGAACAAAACTTAGAAAAGAAAACCCTAAAATTTTCACAAAACAAATGATATTCAAGCTATCTTAGGATTAAAACATAGTAAATAAATCATTTAAGATTTAAGATTGTACCTTAAACAGAAGGATTAGTAGATGGCCTTGAAAGGTGACACCTTTTAGAGTTGATTGTTCTTATGTGTTCTTGACTTTTTTTTTCTTTTGGTCCTGCTAGGTGCAAGAATAGTGTGTTAGTGTGTGTGTTTGCTTTTAGTAGGTGAAAAAAGTGAGTGTTAGTGTGGGTGTTTGATTTTAGTAGGTGAAAGAAGTGTAGTGTGTGTGTAGGATTTTAGTGTGTGAAAAAAGTGTGAAAGTATGTAAGAGTCGAAGAGTGTATCTAGTCTTTTTTCTAATTAAGTCCTTTTTATTTTTTAATGGGAGTATTTATAGAGCTAAGTAGTCTTAGTATCCAAGAATACTACAAAATAACAAAAATATCACTGGTAATAAAAATCTTAATTTTTATTTTTTTTAAAAATATTTTTGATCAAAAAAATTAATACAAAGAAATGACAATAAACTTCAAAATTTGTCAAAAAATTCAAAGTAGATTTCAAGATTTAAAAAAATAAAGATTAGAGCTTAAAACTAGCCAAACATGAGGTTGGGTGTGAAAAGATGATTTTGCCCCTATAATGACAAAATACACAAAAAGATGGCTATTGGCCACGAAAAATTGTCAAAAATAAAAAATAATCCTAAAACCCTAAGAAATGCATTTATGACTAAAAATTTAGTGAAAAATACATTTAAAATACGAAATTATGATTTTACCCCTAAACGGGGTATTTATAGAAAATAGCAATCGTCCCTGAAAAAATCAAAAAAAAATTTAAAAACATGCTTAAAGAGTTAGAAAAATGCATTTGGGACCTAAAATGAGCGAAAATAGTCTTCACGAAGTGAAATTATCATTTTGCCCTTGTCTTGGTAAAATATAGAAAAAAATACCAATTAAACCCGAAAAAAATCACAAAAAATTATAAAATTTGTATGAAAATAAAAATATGAATTTAAAACCCTCAAAGCTAATGAAAAAAATTTACAGATAAAAATTACTATCTTGCCCCCCGAGATTATTGATTTTGTTTTCCCTTTTTATTGAAAAATTAGAATTTGATCCAAAAAAATATAAATATGCCCCCAGTGTTTGAAAAATAAATTGTGTGTTAAAATTTGGTGTCTACAATAAGCTTCAAAAAGAATACCTCATAAACTAATTTGATCCTATCCTATTCTTTCTTGGCAAGGCAGCAATTCGGTTGTTATCATTCTTGAACTTGCTGCTGTTGTTCCTTGCCATGCATATGCTGATGTAGAGAAATCTCTATGCAGAATCTGAATGGGCTTCTTGGGCCCTTCTTGGGCCTTCACGAATGTCTTGGACTCATCCTTGTTTTGCTCTGGACTTTTTTCCTTCAGCTCTGGACTTCCTCCCTCTAGCCCATCAGCACCACTTCTACTTTCTTTCAATATATATGAAATTTTTTCTTTCTACAACATATAATTTTGATTTTAATCCCATAAAGGGTCGAGAATTTCTTAATCATAACATTAATTTACACCTTATAAAGTCCTTAGAATTACGTAATATTTGCAACTCTGTACAAACTTCCCGTCTATAGTCTAACGGCGACATAATACTTTACGTAATATTTGCAACTCTGTACAAACTTCCCGTCTATAGTCTAACGGCGACATAATACTAAATTAAGTCTTCACTTTGTCGTCAGTGCCGTCATCTGCTCTCAAAGTTGAAAATATTATGCTTTCTTCCTTTCACAAGGTGCTCTATTTTCAGGGTTTTGTGCTCAGCTACAGAACTAGGAAATTGGGTTCTGGGAGAAAGAGATTCACATCGACACATATGTAGAGTAAAAATAAAGTTTTGTTTTAGGGATAAAATTTAAGTAAGTATAACAAGGTATTATATACAAAACATGGTTTTAAATGATATTTAATGTACAATAATAAATTTATCGTATATCATCAAAATATATAATCAAATTACATATCCAAACTCTAAAACATGCGTGCGCACATAGCGCACATATATAACATTAATCTAACTGATATCTAATGTACAATGATTAAATTATCATATATAATCAAAATATATAATCAAGTTACATACTCAATGATTTTTATAACATTAATTTAGTTGATATTTAATATGCAGCAATAAAACTATTGTATATGAATGAAATCTATAGTAAAATTACATACCAAAACTTTAAATACATAGTCAATGTTTTTAATTCTTTTTTTCGCGAATGAAGATACAATTTTAATCACATCTAATACGTGATTATGAAATGACAAACCTATTTACTTGCATATACGTCTATTCATTGTTCACATACAAATTTCATTATGCTCGAGTCCAACTCTACAGTAAGTGCCCATACAAAGTGCTTTTAGGAAAGATAGGTATAAAGCATCCGAATAAGTACTTAAGTATTTATATTATTTGAACACTTGTACAAAATAAGGGAAGAAAAAATTTAAGGAAAAGAAGGAGGAGCAAGAAGATGTTAGATTAAAAATCACAACTAAAAACTAAGTGGCTAAGTACAAATTTTATTATTTTGGAGAAAGCAAATGCTTCTACGCCATTGTCTATGCTATGGATAAATCTTCGTGCTGCTGCTTCAATGCTTGTATTCTACTACATTAATTTCCTATCAACAAGAAAGTAGAAAGAACTCTGATTGAGAGAAATTAACCTCTCATTCTATTTAATTTCTTTTGCAAGAATAATGTTTTAATTTGCATAAGGATATTTACCTATAAATTAGTTGAGGGAGTAAATATGTCTCATGACATATCAAACTAGTGGAAATAATCCATCAATTTAGCAAAGGGAATGTTGCACGGACTTTAATCCGGTACACCAGTGTGTCAAAACAAAAATATTATTATTTTAAGGGTCTTGATTGTTCTCACGATGTCTCATATTATAAAGCTAATATGTAATACCTTGGCCCTTTAGCTGGTTAAATAACTTTTGAACGTAAACTACATACTAAAAATGCTTAGTAGTCCATAGTCCAAATATTATATATGTTGGGTGTCAAACCAGCAAAAATAAATTTCCTACTCTAATAAAAATAAAATCAAGTGCAGTAATGAGTAAAGTCGTATCCACAGAGGCTGGTCGATTTGTTTATTTCAAATTCTAAGAATGAGGAATTTGGATAATAATTAAACTAAAGAAATTTAAACTTAAGAAACTCAAAAACACAAAACTAAGTCAAACGAAATCAAATAAAACCTAAACTCTATCAAAGGGTGAATATCCACTTTGCTTCAAATAACTGATCATCGATTCAAAGATAAATTTATACGTTTACGAATAAATCGGTTATGGTTGTTGACAAGCTCTAACACTGCCTTTCCTTACTGTGTTGGTAACCAAGGTAAAACTGTTAATTATTTCCCTAATCAAATGATAACCCTAAGTAAGACCTTAGGATTTAATCATTCAACAACTTTAAAACTAGAAAAGCTACCAATTCTAACTAGCAAACACCTAAGAGGCTTTGTTCAAATTAGATTATCTATTTCCGTAATATAATCCAAAAGTTTCTATTGCAATTGAATTAATTACTTGCCACCAATACTAAAACCATCAAACAATTACAGATTTGAATTTTAGATGGCTATACATTATCTAACAATTTAATATTGGCCAGTTGTTTAATTGTGCAAAACAATTAAACAAGAATGAATACAATCACCTTAGAATTTAAACAGAGAATAGATTAATACACATAAACACAAAAAATAATTAAAAATATTTAGATCTCACAGTATTTGATGAACCAGAATTTCAATTATCCTTCAACTAGAATAAAACGTATAATCACGTATTATAGAGTCAAATCTCTAAAAGAAAATTAACAAGAATTTTTCTTTAGAGAAAGAGAAAAGAGAAAACTAAAGCTAAAACTAAAGCAAAAGCTAAAACTAAAGAAAACTAAAGGCTGCGTTCCCAAAGAACAGAATGCAGACGTCCCTTTTTCTTCTTGTCCTTCACGTCTTTTCCTATTTTTCTTTCGTTTCCATTCAAAATCAATTTCTATACAATCTTTTCTTTCTATTCTCACGACTCTTTTAGGAAGATTCTTTTTCCCTTGTCAATGCTAATTCCCACCAAGAGTTCTTTTCAATTGAGATTCATCACAGAAAGGAAAATGGACCCCTCCGCTTGTAGCATTCTACTAAGTCACGTTTCACAATTCCTGTTTCTCAACATATGTAGACACCAAATTTTGACACACCTCTTGTAAAAATATGCGTATTATTTTATTTAGGGGATATTTTTTATTTTCAGAGGCTGATTATAATTTTTGTATATATTGCATCTAATTTGTCACATTAGGGGCAAAATGGTAATTTCACCATGTCAATATTATTTTATTTTATTTTATTTCCTAAATATACAATTTTACTATTTTTATCATTTTTTATAATTTTAATAATTTTTGGAAGTCATTTATTATTTATTTAAAATTTTAGTATTTTAAACTTAATGGCACGTTTTTCAATGCACTCTTTTTTACCAGAATTTTCTAGTGAAAAATTTTATATGTGTATTTTGTATATTTATAAATTTTTTGTAAAAATTACATGATTTTTAGAGGTCATTTGGTGTTTATTTATTTTTTGTCTTTTTGTTTATTAATGGCACGTTTCCCAATGCATTCTTTTTATGAGAATTTTTCAAGTAAAAATTTTTTTATGCATATCTCATATACTCATGAAATGTCTGTATAAAGTCCAAGATTTTTAGAAATTGTTTAATGTTTATTTTAATACTTTATTATTATTATTATTTGTTATTATTATTAGTTTTCTATTAATTGCACATTTTTAATGTTATGTTAATTTTTTGAGTTTTTACGGCAAATTTTATTTATTCGTTTTTATAACTATAAATTTTAGTATTTTTCTTATTGATTTTTGAGATCCCAAGTATCTTTTATTTTATTTAATTTCATTTGTTTTCCTTTATTTTCCTTTAAAAAAAAAAAGTAGAGCAAGCTGCAAACGCAGCCTGCTACTGTAGCAGTGGCTGCTACCATCAGAACAGCCCCAAGCCATACCTCCTCTCATCATCACCTCCCAACTCACACTCAATCAGCAGATTTTCGGATATTTTTACTTGCTTTGATCACTCATCATCATCACCATATCCCACCAAAAGCACACTCTCACTCTCCATTTCTCAAGCTCTCCTGCACCTGTTAAACACACCCCACACACACATACACACCTGCGCATTCATCCCACAGAAAATAAAAAACACATCATCCCTGCACACACACGCACTTCCCTTAACTCTCTCGGCCTCCCCTTCCCCTCTACAAAAGCATCACACATCACAACACACTCAATTCTCACAATTCACAAACCTGCAAACTCTCACATTTCCCTCTCTGCACTACCTCAACCTCACTTACACTCACAGCCATCCACAAAAACATCACACACCACAACACACTCAATTCTCACAATTCACAAACCTGCAAACTCTCACATTTCCCTCTTTGCACTACCTCAACCTCACTTATACTCACAGCCATCCACAAACGCACACACTACACACGGATTTCACACACACACATACACACTAGTTTCATTCACACTCCACAAAACAAACACACAAACACACACCTGCACATTCATCCCACAAAACACACAATACAAATTCACACCAGTTCACTCACACACACAACACACACAAAAAACACATTCAAACCCACACCTGCACATACCAGCAAAACACACAGGCACACACAAAACACACATTCAAACACACACCTACACACACCAGCAAAACACACAGGCACACACAAAACACACATTCAAACACACACCTGCACACACGCACAAAACACACAAGCACTCACACACACGATACACACCCAAACAACTTGCTAAAATAGCCATTAAACAGCTGCAAAAACCTGCAAAAAAAAAAAAAAAAAACCAACAACAACAACATTGCCTCCACTAGTGGCGCCACCTGTTCCCCAACAGCCTGCCACCACTGGACAGCCATCACCACCACCACCGAAAGCCAAACACCATCATCGCCACCCCCCAAACCAGTTAATCCCTTAGCTCTCTTTTATCAATCTTTTGTTATTCCAAATTGAATGGGTTAAATTGTGTAGATATTTGAGGTTTTGAACATGAATTGGAAAGACCTAAGTTTGGGTATTTTAATTTGAGAGAATCCGGTTGAGAGAGAGAGAAAGAAAGCGAGAGCTGGTGGAGAGAGAGTGAGTGAGACAGAGATATAAAGAAGAGAGAGGGACAGAGAGAGCTGGATAGTAGGCTGGAAAGAAATCTGGCAAGGCGAGGCGAGAGAGAGATAGATAGAGAGAGAGAGAGAGAGAGAGAGAGAGAGAGAGATCGAGGTTCTGGGAAGCAAGAATAGGGAAGAAAGAAGGAGAAAAGAAAGAATAAAGAAGAAAAAGAAAAAAAAAAGGGGGAAAAAACTAAAACCAGGTAAAAAAAAAAAAAGAGGGTTTTAGTGAAACTACGTCGTTTTGACGTAGTTTCACTCAAAACTACGTCGTTTAGGATTTAGTTTTTCTAATTTGATTTTAATTAATAATAGGTATTTATTTTATAGTCCTTATACTTTTATTAATGTTACTGTAGTCCTAAGCATTTCTGATTTGTGCATTTAAGTTTCTGTTTTTTATAGATTGACCCCCATAATTTTATTTTCTTTTCAATTAGGTCCCAATTAATTGCATTTAGGTCTCCCAACTTTTCTATAATTATAATTTTGGCCCCTACATTTTTCAATTTTCTATTTTGACCACTATATTTTTAAAAAATTATATTGTGACCCCTATACTTTTTTGAAATTATATTTTTACCCTTAAATATTTCTCAAAATTTCGTTTTTACCCCCCTTTTATTGCTGAATATTACAAATTGATGTTTAATGTTGCTATAATTTACAAATTAAACCTTGAATGTTGCTTAAAATTGCAATTTGGTTTTAAAACTTGTTGGAAATTGTATTTTCGTATTTTAGCTTGCTGCAAGATTGCATCTTTGCCCTTATACATTGCTGGAAATTCTATTTTTGCCCTAGAATATTGCTGAAATTTTATTTTTTGTCCCCCCCAACCTTGCTAGAATTTTATTTAAGTTATTATACTTGTTGGAATTTTATTTTTTGTCCCCCCAACCTTGCTGGAATTTTATTTAAGTCATTATACTTGCTGGAATTTTATTTTTTGTCCCCCCAACCTTGCTGGAATTGTGTTTAGTTCACTATACTTGCTGGAATTTTAGTTTAAGTCCCTATACTTGTTGAAATCTTAGTTTTAAGCCCTAGATACTTGTTGAAATTTTATTCTAAGCCCCTAATTTTGCTCGAAATTGACATTTTATCCCCAATTTTAAGTATTTCATATTTTATACTTTACATAGTGGTACCTTGACATGTTTGTTGATTTTCCTAGCAATTTGTACCGGGTTTACGAATGGGAGGTACCTCTATTACCCTTTTATTTTTCTTTATGTGCTCTTACGTGCTCCTACGTGTTTTTCTATATGTTTTTTTTTATGTATCTCTTTGTGCTTATAATTATTATTCATGTGTGAGTATTTATTTATGTCATATTATTTACTTGAATTTAATTTTTGATTATTCAAAGAAATGTAATAGATAGGTAATATTCTATTTAGCAAAATTTCTGTATTTAGATAGTTAATGTAATAGATAGTTTATATTTTCATCTAGTTAACAAAAACTTTTGTATTCTAGTTAGAAAATGTAATAGATAGGTTAGATAGGCTATTTTGATTATCTTTTCCATTTTAGATTGTAATTAGATTTTTCTTGGGTGTAATAGTTAGGGTTTCGTGCGCTATGTGTGCTATGAGTGCTATGTGCTTACATGGTTTTATTCGCTTTCCTTAGGACTTTGCATCTAGAATATTATGCTTGTGTGCTATGTGCTCTCACGTGCTATTACATGATTTTATGTGATTATTGCTTTAATCTATGTTTTATTTATTTATTTATTTACTTGTCATGATATATATGTATCGTCGCCACACTAGTCCAACGCTAGTTGTGGTTAATTCCGGTTTCTTCGCTAGTCCAACGCTAGCGGAGAATTTCTAGAAAATAAGTTAGTCTAATGCTAAGTTTTAGGTCATTTTAGTATTAGAATCATTTCTTGCGTGTGCATTCCATGCCATTTCACACACATTTTTCTTTTAGGCCTTTTTCCATTTTGTATGATTTTTATATATACTTTATCACTTATTATCTATTTTAAACATATGTTTAGTGCATAACATTTAGATTTCACCACACATAGAATCTTAGGTCATTTGTGTGATTTGACTAGAAATAGTCATCTACTCACGTGGGAAGCGATGGCGTACATGTCGTTCCCCCCTCCGTGAGTAAGAATAGTTAGTCACGAGTCTATTAGTTTCCCGTACCCGTTATGTTGCATCCCTACTTTCTTTGTTCACTTACTATCTATATTACTATTTTCCTTTCCTTTTGCATTCCATTTTTGCATCTATACTCGTGACTCCATCGAGGTCTAGACTCGGGTTTCGCAATTAATGCGATAATCTCGACCAAACCTCAATGGAATATTTTGTCCCTTAACGATATCCATTTTTAGGACTAGATTTGCATTCATATAGTTGCATCCAAATGTGATAAAATCTTAGGGTTATATTAGGAAAATTTAGACTAAACCTCGCAACTAGTTTCGGCTAGGTTGAAAGGGTGCCTTAGGCGCGAGCCTTTGCCTTCCTTTTCTTCAACTGTGACTCCCGAACCTTTTTCTCTTGTTTTCAAAGACCTGGAGTTGTCTAAAAAGGGTTTTATCGTTTTTCTTACATTTTTTCTCAAAATCATTTTCTAAATAAATCATTCTCGATTTTCTTACCTTTTATAGAATATTTTCTGGTGACTTGGTACATCAAAACTCAATACCAAGTGGCGACTCCCTTTTCATTAAAAACCCTTTTTTAAACTCTATTTTTGGACCAAAAAACCGTCGCATTTTCAAAATCCCATTTTAGGCCCTTTTCTTTTGTTTTTTTTTTTAAATATAGCATTTTCTAAAAATAAAAAAAAATTACGTCTTTTATCAAACCATTTTTGTAAAGTATTTTCTAAAAATCATTTTACAAAAAACCATGCTCTTTTTCCCAACAAATAAACACAACACGAATTATTTGTCACATTTTTGTCGAACTATCTTTTATAAAACATTTTTATAAAAATTATTTCTACAAAAATTTACACTCTTTTTCCAATAAATAAACACCAATTACATTTAATTCTTCCTTTTCCTTTTCCTCGACATCACTTTTTTCGAAAAATGGGGCTCGACAACATAAATAGACTATGGCCACGCTCTATCAAACTGAGTCTTATGGAATTTTGGCAACATTAAAGCCTTTTTTCACAATCCTACAAACAAGGCCAACATCAAGAAATGAATAAATGGAAAGATTAAATACCATCCTTGACCAAGATAGGAGGAAATTAAATACAGTATATATGACATTTTAGCTCTCTAATAATATATTCAACATCATTCAATTCTCTCACTGACGAGGGATAGAGACATACAGTTTCTAAAAATTTGCATGCATCATTGAAGAAAGGTTGTAGACACCAAATTTTGACACACCTTTTAAAATATGTGTATTACTTTATTTTAGGGGACATTTTTTATTTTTTGGGGGTCGAGTACAATTTTCGCGTATTATAACTAATTTGTCATATCAGGGGCAAAATGGTAATTTCACCATGTAAATATTATTTTGTTGTATTTTATTTCCTAAATATACAATTTTACTATTTTTATCATTATTTTGTAAAAATTAATGATTTTTAGGAGTCATTCATTATTTATTTAAAATTTTAGTATTTTTAACTTAATGACACGTTTTTCGATGCATTCTTTTTACGAGAATTTTCCAAGTAAAAAATTTTATATATGCATTTTGTATATTCATAAATTTTCTGCAAAAATTCCATAATTTTTAGAGGTCGTTTAGTATTTATTTAATTTCTGTCTTTTTATTTATTAAGGACACGTTTCCCGAGAATGCGTTAATCTTAAAATTTTTGAGTGAAAATTATACTATATGTGCTTTATGTGATAATGTATGTTGTGTAAAATTTTAGTGATGTCATTTATTAATTTTCATAAATTTTATAATTTTGTCATATTTAGGTCACGTTTTCCAATGCATTTTTTTATTATTTTTTAAAAATTTTCTTTATGGGAACTTTATTGTGTGCATTTTATAAATTTTATGTAAAGAAAATTTTCATAATTTATTTATTTATTTTTAAGACCATTTGTTGTTTATCGTATTTTTCTAACGTAAAATTAACTTTTAATTTTGTTATACTGAACTTTTCTTTTTTCCTCCTTATAATGATTGTATTTCAGTTTCAATATATAATGTTGTATTTCAGTTTTAATATATAATTTAAAAAGTGTTCAAGTAGTTTTTATTTTATTTTATATTATTTTTATTTTTTCATTTTTCTTTGTTTTCTTCATTTTATTCTTTTTCTTAAATAAAAAAAAATGAAACAGCAGCAGCTGCTGCTGCTGTTTGCTCCTGCAGATGGAGCCCAACACCATCATTTTTTCCAGCCTATCCCCTATCACCAACTCCACCTTCTCCCCCATTTTACACTCATTTCAACTGATTTGAAGGGATTTTGGTAGATTTTTTTGCTCTCCTCATCTGCACACTCACCCTCTCTTTTACAACTCAATCACACAAAATTCATTTCCTCCCTCACTACACATTTCATCTTCCTTCCCAGACATCCCTTCACGTTCCTCACCACCTGCAATCACACACCCATTTTCACTCATCAGAAACACACACCTCTCCCTCTCACAACACAGACCACCTGCAGACACTACACCCTTCCATACCCTTTTTCCCTCGCCCTCTTTTCCCTCTGCACATCCATCCCACAGACACCAAGCACACACTTCACACCTGCATTTTCCACTTCCACTTGCACAACACAGTCATACACACAGATACACGCTTGCACTCCTGCACTCACAAGCACACGTTCACCCCTGCACAATTCACCTGCACACACTCACAATCTCATTTTCCCTGCACCTTCATCACACACAGACAGACACTCACCATTCTTTCCTCTCCTCACATTCATCAAACAAACACACACAGAACACTCTCTGCTTTCCCTCACACCTGCACTCAGCACCACCTTCACCTCACAACACACAACACCAGTTCACACTTACACACACAATTCACTCCCAGGTTCACCAAGCACACAACCAGACCTGCACTTCACACATTGCACTCACCCACAACATTCAAACACAATTGCACACACACGGCACACACAAAACGATTTCACGCATGACACACACTCATTTGCACGCATTACACACACTGCACACACAATCGGACACACGCACACCCCTGCAACACACAAGCACATACCCACAATCGCAGCACAATCACATTTATACACACAATTGCACAGAATATACACACGGACATACACATCCCTGCACACACAATCGGACACACACACACCCCTGCAAAACACACACACACACACCTGCAAAAAAAAAAAAAAACAACAACCAACAACAACCACAACAACAATCAACATCACCACCTCCACCAGTGGCGCCGGAGGCAGTCGAAATCACCACAAACCACCGCCGGATTCTCCAAAACAGGTAGCACTTCTGGCCTTCTCTTTTCATGTCCTCTTGTTTATCATTCAGTCAATGGAATTGATGCTTAGACAGGGTTAAATGTGACGAATTGTTGGAAAGAATTGAGGGAATTTTGTTTCCTACCATTTCGTTTGAAGAACCGATTTAAAAATAAAAAATAAAAAAAAACCGAGAGAGAGCGGATAGAGAAGAAACCGAGAGAGAGAGGAGAGAGAGAGAGAGAGAGAGAGAGAGAGGGGGACAGTGAGGCAGAGAGGGAGGAATTAAGGAAATCAGGGGAAGAAGGGAAGAAGAAAGAAAAGAAGAAGGAAAAAGAAAAGAGAGAAATAAAGAAAGAAAGGAGGAAAAACAGAAACGGGAAAGGGAAATCTGGGGAAGAAAGAGAGAAAAGAAAGAAAAGAGAGAAAAAAAAAAGAAGGAAAATCGGTAAAAAAAAAAAAAAAAAGGTTAAGCAAAACTACGTCGTTTCGGTATGAAACGACGTAGTTTTGATTAGTTGCTTTTACCTATTTATTATTTTAGCAGATTATGTATTTACGTTTTGCCCCCTTAAGTTTTAATTATTTGATTATGCCTGTTAATACTTTTAGTTTACTTCGTTTAAGTCCTTATTTATTTAAGTTAACCCCTAGAATTTGTAGTTCCTTTCAATTATGTCCAGAATAATTGCAATTTGGTTTTAAACTTGCTGGAAATTATATTTTGCCCCTTTAGTTTGCTAGGAATTACAATTTTGTCCTTTAAGTCTTGCTGAAATTACGTTCTTACCCTCCAATATTTCTGGAAATTTCATTTTACTCCCCAAGCTTGCTGGAATTGTATTTTAGCCCTTAGATATTGCTGGAAATTGTAAATTTGGCCCCTCTTGTTGCTGAAACTTGTATTTTTGCCCCCAAACCTTGCTGGAATTTCATTTTTGCCATTATATTTTGCTGGAATTACTTTATTGCCCTCCAATATTGCTGAAATTTATATTTTTGCTCCCCAAATAGCTAGAACTTGAATTTGTGCCTTTAAATGCTGCTGTAAATTATGTCTTAGTTAATGAATTTGCTGAAATTGTATTCTTGGCCTTAAATATTGCTGGAAATTTTTATTTTTTGGCATTATACTTGCTGGGAATTATATTTGGGCCTTTAAATTTGTGGTAAATTATATTATCATCTTAACTATGGTTTGAAATTATAATTTTATCCTTTAGTTTGTTATAAATTACATTTTTTTTTACTCTAGAATATTGCCCAAATTTCTCTTTTAATCCAAATCTTATAATATTTTATTTTTGCAAAAAAAATATATATATATATTAATTAAAATTAGTTAAGTCCTCAAAGCTTTTAATTATTTCTTTTCACATTTTATTTTTATTTTATTTTTATCAAATCTATAATTAATGTTCTAAGATTGGGTCTTGTTAGTCTAATTAATGTTCAAATTAGTTTCTTTATTTTTCTTTTAGTTATTTTAATAATCATTATTTGGGGTGTTAAAAGTTTAAGTATGTATTATTGTATTTTATCTTCTATTATTTTTATTTCTTTATTTTTGTTGTTTTGCTTTATTTATTTATTTACTTATTTATTTTTACTTAAACAATTTTCATTTTTCTTCCTAAATAATTAATTATTATTATCATTATTTTTCTTTCTCTTATTTTGTTTATTATTGCTATAATTGTTTGAATTATCGTAGTATGTTCATAGTGATCGGTAGGAAATTATTCAATTAGTAGTTCATTTATTTAAATAGTGGTATTTTTGACATGTTTGTTCATTTTAGTAGCAATTTGTACAGGGTTTACGAATGAGAGGTACCTCTATTACCCTTTTATTTTTCTTTATGTGCTCTTACGTGCCCATATGTGTTTTTCTATATGTTTTTTTTATGTGTCTCTTTGTGCATATAATTATTATCCATGTGTGAGTGTTTATTCATTTATGCCATGTTGTTTATGTGAATTTAATTTTTATTATTCAAAGAGATGTAATAGATAGGCAGTATTATATTTAGTAAAATTGTTGTATTTAGATAGTTAATGTAATAGATAGTTTATATGTTATCTATTTAACAAAAATTTTATGTATCTTAGATAGAAGATGTAATAGATAGGTTAGATAGGTTATTTTTTATTTCTAGATTGTAATTAGGCTTTCCCGGTGTAATAGTTAGGGCTTTGTGTGCTATGTGTGCTATGTGCTTATGTGTTTTATTTGCTTTCTTTAGGATTTTGCATCTAGAATATCATGCTTATGTGTTATATGCTCCTATGTGCTATTATGTGCTTTTATGTGGTTATTGCTTCAATATATGTTTTATTCATTTATTTGCTTTATTATATATGTGTGTATCGTCGTCACACTAGTCCAACGCTAGTTGTGATTAATTTCGGTTTCTTCGCTAGTCCAACGCTAGCGGAGAATTTTTAGAAAATAGGCTAGCCCAATGCTAAGCCTTTAGGTCATTTTAGCATTAGGATCATTTTTCGTGTGCATTTCATGATATTTCACACACATTTTTATCTTTTTTAGGCCTTTTCCATTTTGTATGATTTTTATATACTTTATCATTTATTATCTATTTTCAACATCTATCTAATGCATAACATTTAGATTCCGCTACACATAGAATTTTAGGTCATTTGTGTGATTTGACTAGAAATAGTCATCTACTCACGTGGGAAGCGATGGCATACATGTCGTTCCCCCCTCCGCGAGTAGAAACAGTTAGTCACGAGTCCATTTCGTCCCCCGTACCCGTTATGTTGCATTCCTGCTTTCTTTGTTCACTTATTATCTATACTACTATTTTCTTTTTTCTTTTGCATTCCATTTTTGCACCTATACTCGTGACTCCATCGAGGACTAGACTCGGGTTTCGCAATTAATGCGGTAATTCTGACTAAACCTCAATGGAACATTTTGTCCCTTAACGATATTCATTTTAGGATTAGATTTGCATTCATATAGTTGCATCCAAATGCGATAAAATCTTAGGGTTATATTAGGAAAATTTAGACTAAACCTCGCAACTAGTTTCGGCTAGGTTGAAAGGGTGCCTTAGGCGCGAGCCTTTGCCTTCCCTTTCTTCAACTGTGACTCCCGAACCTTTTTCTCTTGTTTTTTCAAAGACCTGGAGTCGTCTAAAAGGGTTTTCTTGTTTTTCCTTATTTTTTCCAAAAATCATTTCCTTAAAAAATCATTCTTAATTTTCTTACCTTTTATAAGATATTTTCGGGTGACTTGGTACACCAAAACTCAATACCAAGTGGCGACTCCTTTTTCACTAAAAAAAACCCTTTTTAGACTCTATTTTCGGGCCCAAAAATCGTCGCATTTTCAAAGTCCCATTTTAGGCCCTTTTTCTTTTATTTTTAAAAATAAAGCGTTTATTTGTCGCGTTTTTATCAAATCATCCTTTACAAAGCATTTTCTAAAAATCATTTTTTACAAAAATTTACACTCTTTTTTTCAATAACCATAAAATCACATTTAATTCTCCCTTTTCCTTTTTCCAACACATCTATCACACTCATTTATTATTCCTTTTTCGAAAATTGGGGCGCGACAAAGGTCGTAACATCTCGGGTTCGTAGTTTCCGCCATTAAGTTCACAATCATTTTAGACTTCTATGGATTAAAATGAAAGACATTTTTGTCGTTTAACTACCTAAATTACATATTAAGCATCCTCTCTGCTTTCAAAATATCTAATTCATTGAGTGATTTAACGTTGTTTTCCCATCGTTTCTATTCAAGGGTCTTAAGATTAGAGCTGTCAACGAGTCGAACCGAGTCGAGCCGAATCGAGTATTATTGATTTGAGCTCGTGCTTGTTTAATAAACGAGTTGAGCCAAGCCGAGCTAGGCCAAGCTCGTTTATTAAACAAACCCAAATTTGTGTTTAAGGTCGGCTCGTTTAGTTATATGAACAAGCTTTTACGAGCTGAATTCGAACTTTCACGAGCCGAGTCGAGCTTTGTTCGTAAATAGTTCGGTTCAAATAAGTGTAAAGGTGTTATTTGAGCTGAATCGAGTCGAGTCGAGTCGAGCCTAGTATCTCATGTTCGTTTATTAAACGAGCTAAAATTTGTGTTCGAACTCGGCTCATTTAGCTATACGAACGAGTCGAACTCGAATTTTCATGAGCCGAGCCAAGCTGTGTTCGTGAATAGCTCGGTTCGTTTACAGCTCTATTAACACGAAAATGGCCTTTTTTTTAGAGTTTGGAAAGAGGGAGGGGAGGGGTTTGGTTCTTCTACACCAATTCTGTGGCCATTTGATTCTCTAGCTCAGTTCAAGTATTGTTGTATGTTGGATTGTTAGGACTCTAGATTGTTCTCCACACTCTGAAGTTAGTTAAGCAGATGACAATATGTAACTGCAAGAGCGACACGTGATCCGATTAATATTCATTTCTTTCTTTGGTTTTTCATACTTTTGACCGTCATCAATAATTTTTCAGACTTTGGTTTCTCATACTTTTCACTTTTGTTCAGAAATTGCTATTATGTGCAATAAATATTACTAAAGTGTTTTGACAAATGAAAAAAAGACAGTCAATACAAAATTTGGGGTGGAAAAGAAATCAGTCTTGTTAAGCTTAAGGGTTGGAACTTGGAAGGGTTGTTAACCGTTGCCCTATGCCAGTGCCAAGTTTATGCTTGCTACATATAGCATATTTTGCATTATCAAAATACAATTTAGTTAGGCCAATTTACAAGATAGATTCATTGAATAGTCAAAAGTAAATTAGTTTTGCTTTATTTATCAGTCTATTTGTAAATGTGATTGCTTTGAGTAAATTGAGACATCTTCAATACTACTTCTGACCCTGCAATAATTATCAAAAGATTTGCTCATAATTTTTTAGGAATAATTTAAACCACCCCCCCCCCCCAATCTTTATATTTTTTATAACAAAAAAAAATCTATCTTTTAGTGTTTTCAGCTTCTTTTTTTTCCCTCAAAATGAGTTTTTTTTTGTTATAGAAAAATATATATAGAGGGTGTAAGTTTAATTACCAAAACATTAAGGAAGCTGGTTACAATTATGTCAAATATCAAGGGAGGTATATGAAGTTATCTAATTTTTTATCTGAGTTGTAGTTTGAGAACTTGCTCTGCAGTTTCAGTGTGAAAAATTAAAAGGAAATATAAATTATGCTGAATTTACTTTAAAAAATGCGTAGTGATTGGGTCGATGGAACAATAACATTAAATAAATCAAAAGCAAACATCATGGGGTACAGCATGATTTGCTGGCAAAAATTTATTTAAAGAGAATAATATCATAATCTTACTTTTATCCATTATATTAAAAATAAATTAAAAAATAACAAAAGTTGAAGATATGTAGTGCCTGGCCTGATGGAGCAATAACACTAAATAAATCAAAAGCAAACATCATGAGATGCACCGTGGATTGCGGACAAAAACAAAAGGTTGCAAAAGCATAATATAATAATCGAGTCCATTATGTTAAAGCTAAATCGAAAAAAAAGAAAAAGTTGAAAAGGAAAAGACAGAAACAAAAAGATGCAAAACCATAATGTCATAATCTTATTTTATGTCTATTATGTTAAAGATAAATCCAAAATTAATAAAAGTTGAAAAAATATAGCTAAAGAAATTGTTTAAATCAGCATCACATAAACATTGTACTGAACAAAATTATTTTTCCCCTCTTTTTATGCCAAACTTCGAGTTCTAACTCAGTCCTACTTCCTGTTACATATATACATACAAACACACATACATACATATAAATATACACACACGTATACATATTCACATACATACACATACACACACACACATATATATGTATATATGTATATGTGTGTGTGTATACATATATCTGTATATATATACATATACACATATATATGAATATATGTATATGTACATATATATATATATATATGCATATACATATACACATATATACATACATACAGACACACACATATATAAAGGAAACCACCTTTCAATATATAGTGTTTTTTCTTTCATTTATTTATCATTTAAAACTAACTCCTACTTTTAAGGATGTTAAGTTCTTAAAAACTTTCATGGCCCATTTAATGAAATATACACATATAAAACTCAAAAATCTTTTTTTAAGTATAAATTTTTAATTACTTTCCATTAAAGGTTATAAAAAATTATTATGCGTACATTGAGTTTGCCACGACCAATAGTATCTTTCTTAAATATTTTCAACTTCTATTCTGCTCCAAATATCACAATATTCAATTACTTGCATCTTAGAATAAATACCTTTGTCTAATTCTTTTATGTCATACCAATTTCATTATTTTATCTCTGCAATTTCACTGTCCCAATCTTTTGTGGGAGAATATACAAGTCTATCTTCAATCTTTTTTCCTTTCATTGCTCATCTATCAATAACATATATAATTCTTCTACAACAAGTAACTAATTCAAAATTTGATGTGACACGATGAAAGTCACTCTCTTAATGTTTGTTTTTTGTTCTTTTCTTTCGCAGACGCTTCTTTCTGTTCTTCTTCCCTATTTTTTAATATTTTGGCTGATGTTCTTCTTCTCTCATCAATATTAATTCCATTACAGGTACTTAATCATCCTACCTCTTTAATTTAAGTTTGATTTAGCTAATTAAACCAGTCAAAAGCTCCCTTAAATTTTCCTCCAAAAATAAAAAGGTCCTTTACTAGTGCCAAGACCCCAACTACCATATTGGAATGTATTATACTTTATTCATTATTTTATTGTAGCATTAGCTGTAAATCATATCTAGCTGCAAGTGCTAATCCGTTGACATTGCATATGAGCTAATGTTTTCCAAGGTGCAAATATTCACAAAAGCATTTCTTCAACTGGTAAGAGTTCCAAACAAAAGTGGAAGACATGTAGTGCCTGGCCCGATGTAACAATAACACTAAATAAATCAAAAGCAAACATCACGAGACGCACCAGGGATTGCGGAGAAAAACAAAAGGTTGCAAAAGCATAATATCATAATCTCATCTTTTACGTCTATTTTGTTAAAGATAAATAAAAAAAAAAGAGTGTGCAAGTTGATTCAGAAACCCAAAAACCCCGTTGATTCAATCCGAATCCAATCAGAAAATATAGATATTCGGTCCGTTAGTTTTTTCTGAATACGGGTTATATTTAGGTTTCTTTATTAAGCAAAATGAATATGAATCGGGATTTTAAAAACACATGAACATTTAATCCGACTCGCATATAAAGATAATTATGTAGTTTATTTAAGCTATAAGGGAATACCCATTACCTACTTACCCTTTTCAGCAACCGCTTCTTGCTTGCCACTTTCCCTTTTCTTTTTCCACACTTTTCACCATTTTCGTCTTAGACATTTTTCAATTTCCACCAATTTCCAATCATTTTCTCACTGGTCGAGCTTTAAGTTGATGTACCCGATTGGGGTAATTGCCAATTTTCTTCAAACAGTGTTACATTTGTTTGTTTGTTTTAAACAGTTGAAGTTTTCTTTTGTGATTGTAATGAATTAATGGCTTATAAGACTTGATTTAATATATTTTTTTAATTTGTATTTATTATAAGTGGTGCTTTGATGATCATTAATGTGGATAATCTTTGAAGAAACAGAATTAACAATTGAAAGGTATATTATTTTCAAATACAGATCGAATAATCTGGATATCCGACTTGGATAATGCATATCTTCACCTACGGATATGGATACGGATCAAATTTTTTTAATCTAGATTTAGTAGCAGATCATTTCAAAAACACTCATTGCCGGTTGGATATTCAATCTGTGTGTACCCTTACTATCAAATTTTACGTTGTCGCTAATTTACTTACTTACCTCTGGTGTTTTCTCCTTGTGTGTGCATATGTGTATGTATGTACGTGTATGTGCGCGCGCGCGTGTTGACGTACACATATATGTATAAATACTAACTCTTACTTTTAAAAAATTTTAACCTCCTATAAACTTTCACAAATGTTTTAACTAATAGTAATGAAAAATATATATCTAGAACTCGTAAATTTTTTTGAAAGTATAAATTAATTACTTTCCATTGAAAAGTTAGAAAAAAAAAATCAATTGCACTCACATTGAACATGTCAAAGCTACTAGTATCTATTAACCTTCTTTAATATTTTCAACTTCTATTCTCCTCCAAATATCCCAATATTTCATTACTTACATCTTAGCATAATTAGTCATCTAATTCTTTTGTATTTTCTCAACCTCATTCTTTTATCTCTGCAGTTTTACTGTCCCAACATACAAGCCTGTCTTCAATCTTTTTTCGTTTCGTTACTCATTTATCAATAACATATAATTATCCTAATAAAAACCAAAACCTAATAAATTTTTTACAACTACTCAAACTAATTCAAAAGTTAATGTGACATGTGGAAAGTGATTCTTCTTTCTCAAGGACGATCCTCAACGATTTTATTTTATTTTTTGGTCAATATTCTTTCTTCTCTCATCAAAATTTATTCCATTACTAATATTTAATTATCCTACCTCTTTAACTTAAGATTGATAGCTAATCAATCTAGTCTAAATGTTCTTTAAATTGTACCTCCACCCAACCTATTCCTCAATAGTAGACCACAGGATGGGGCAATTAATTATTTGCTAATCCTTTTCTATTTCTGATTTTCAAATACCTTTGTAACGAGTCATACCAATCTTGTTAGTGGCTGAATTTTTTTGTTAATCAACGTTAGCTTTTCGGTCTTCACACCCAAACGACACCATCTCGGATTTGTGTGATGCACATGCGGCTGTCACAACTCCATTTACTGCCCACCAGTACATAAATTTTGCTGCAATTCTCTTGGATTGGCAGTAGAACCCTACATTACGTTTCTCCTTTTCTATGAAGTTCTAGTTTTTGGCGTGAAATTCGTCTCAACATCAAATTCCCGCTTTTGGGGCACATTTGGTCTAAATAATTGAACCAATATTGTGCTTGGATGAATTTTTTTGAAAATTTGTTTAGAAAAATGATACGGTAATATTTTTGAATAAGTGTATTTGTACAATAAAAAGGTAATCAAAAGGATGTGTCTAAAAAATTAACTTTGAAAAAACTGCTAACCGAACAAACTTAAATTGGATCGACTACTTCCGGATACGAGGTCTTCTTGGAAAAGAAAATTCATTTTGATATACTCCCTCGTCCCATTTTGATATACTTACCGTATTTTTCACAAAGTTTTAAAAAATTAGTTAACTTTATTGAATGAATAAATTAATTTATGATGTTCCTGAAATACCCTTATATTCAACAAATAACATTTACATTAAATACAAAATAAAAAATTACACCATAAGTTAAATTAATTCTATTTGATATGTGAATACACAGTGTGTTATGCACCTTTCACTTATAGCAAAGTAATTAAATGGGAGTATTTTAGATAAGTTGAAAAATAATTATATTCTTCAATTGGAAAGTATATTATAATTTATGACGGATAAAAAAGAAAAACAAGCCTATTAAAATGGGACGGAGGGAATAGTTTTAATTCGTGTAACAGCACTATAGAGGAAAGGTTGTGGAGATTTTGTGTGAAAAGGAAACTCGAAAGTGGGTTGTAAATTGTAATTAGATAGAATAACGAAATGTGTGGAACGGTGTTGTAACTTTATGTTAGATTTCTGTGATTTCTTTGGGAGTTTAAACCCTATTATCCCTTCCCGAAGACCTATTATAATAGTATAGAATTTAAAAAGAAAATATTGCAGGCAATTATCGACTTCCATTTGCAGTTTTGCTAATAATTTCTGTTTTGCAGATGCCATTTTTGATTAATGAAAGAATGTCAAATTACTTCTAAGCTCTCGGGGCACCCGGGAGTCGGATGCAGGATGCTTGTTACATTTTCATCGCATTCCATCATGGAGCGGGACTCGCATTTCAAAAGAAGCCGACGCAAGTCAATTTCGTATGGTCCACATCGCAAGTTAATTTGTTTTATGTTATACAGAACATAAAAAACTGATAAAAAAACTGATTTCTGGGGCGTTGGACTTTGGGGACGAATGATATGTGGTCGTCGTTTGGTATTAGTGGGGTGTGTCGTTTTGGAGAAGATTTCCAAAATATTCCTTCCTTTGTAGATTTTTGAAGCTTTGTAAAAGTTGAGAAATTCCTTGGGAACGGTTGGGAGTTCTTAATAAAAAAAGGTGTATTCTGTATATTAAAAAAGGGTAAATTTCATTATGCACCTTTAAACAATAAACTTATTCTTATTTTGCAATTTAAATTTTGATTTTGGGAAACAGTACATTATCAACATTATATTTCAGACACATTGCACCATCAATTATAAAAATTGTCTCATTTGGTCGTTGATTGTTTTCACAAAATTAATAAAACACTATCCCAATGAGTATCCCATAAATTCTTTTGTTTTTTGCATGTAAATGTTTTACTTAATTTTTCTTTAATACACTTTGTCACATGCATTTATGATCTTTATAGGGGTATTTTTATATTATTTTTGTTCAAGTTGTCAACGATTAGATTCAAAGAGACGATTTTTAGAGTTTAGACTGCTAGCTTTATGTTCAATTTTTAGAGTTAAGAGATATTATATTTCCAATTATAGAGTTTGTTTGTGAATGTGATTGTAGTGTGGTTGCTTAGGTACAATTCACTTCTTCAATGTACTAATTCTTACCCCGGAATAATTTACAAAATATATAGCTGCCACGGCTTACGCCATTGCTTAGAGTAGTTGTTTTGGAAATTGCTCTGCAATTTCAGTGAGAAAAGAAGAATGTAAATTAAGTTGAATATAATTTAAAAAAAGGTAGTGGTTGGCTCGATATAACAATTACACAAAAAATCAGAAAAGCCAAATACCATGGGGTACCACATGTATAAAGTTCTGGTTGTTTGAATTTACCATGGGGCACCCCACATGTACAAAGTTCTGGTTGCTTGAATTTTCTGCATTTTTTAATAGCATTGGCGCAAGTGATAATCCATTGACATTTTGCAACTGGACTACTGTTTTCCAAGATTCAGATATTCACAAAAGCATTTTTTTCATCTGGTAAGAATTTCAACGAAGATGGCAGAAGCTGTTCTTGGTGTTGTTACAGCAATCTTGGATAAATTACTTCCTCTTGCAGCCGATGAGATCAGCCGGGCATGGGGCGTTAAGGAAGAACTTGAGAAGCTATCTCAGAAAGTAGAGGTGATTCAGGCCTTACTTTCTGATGTAAAAAGAAAGCAATTAACAAGCAGCAATATCGTCCAGCTTTGGCTGAAAAAGCTTCAGTCCATAGCACGAGATGCTGAGATTGTGTTGGATGACTTTGGATATGAAGTTCTTCGCCAAAAGGTTGAGAATCGAAAGCGGGGACAAGGTACGCAACTTCTTTTCCTCATCAAATCCAGTTTGCTTTCGTCTGGGGATGGCTAACAATATCAAGAATGTTAGCTCATCTCTGGAGGAAGTCTTCAAACAAGCAAGTCTAATTGGGCTTCGCCCAGTTGAGCTAATCATGACGTCTCCTGATCTCACAGAGGATCGGGTGACCGTTCCTTTTGTGGATGAATCAGAATTTGTGGGAAGGAAAGATGACGTTTCCAAAGTGGTGAGCATGTTAATCAGCTCAGACTATAAGAAGGACTTACCCGTCATCTCCATAGTGGGAATGGCTGGTCAGGGAAAGACGGCTCTTGCACAGTTAGTGCGAAAGGATGACAATGTGGTGAAGCATTTTGACGAAAGGATATGGGTTTGTGTATCTGAACATTTCAAAGTGGAAAAGCTTTTGAATGAGATGCTGAAATCTCTTGGGGGAACAAGTGATGAGAAGACAAACAGCGAAGGATTAGTAAAGAGGCTTCAAGAAAAGCTCAAAGGAAAAAGATACTTGCTTGTCCTCGATGATATATGGAATGAGGAAACAGAGAAATGGGGTCGCTTGAGGGCATGTCTGCTGGCAATAGGTTCTCAAGGAAGCAATATATTGGCAACCACGCGTAGTCATGTGGTAGCTTCGGTAATGCAAACATCCGTTTCCTATCAGCTAGATGTCCTCTTGGAACATTATAGCTGGATATTGTTTGAAAAATTAGCATTTGCAAATGGTGGTGCAAGAAAGACTCAAGATCTAGTGGATATTGGTAGAAGGATACTAAAAAGGTGCGGTGGCGTGCCATTAGCCATTAGGGCAATTGGAGGCTTGCTATACTCCAAGAAGGATCAATCAGAATGGTTGATGATTGAGAAAAGTGAAATATGGAATGATGGATCCAGTATTGCAGATGGAGTCTTTTCTGCCTTGAAGTTGAGTTACGAACATTTACCTTCATTATCCGTGAAACAATGTTTTGCAAGTTGTTCCATTTTTCCAAAAGACAGTGTCATCCAGAAGGAAGATTTGATACAAATCTGGATGGCACAAGGATTGATCAGTCATCCCAAGAGAGGTCATTTGCAAATGGAGGAAATAGGCAGCAACTATTTCAACATATTATTGGGGTGTTCTTTATTGCAAAATCCAGAAAAGGATATCTATAATGGCATCATTTCCTGTCAAATGCATGATCTTGTGCACGATTTTTCTTTGAAAGTGTCCAATAATTATATATTTGATACAACAGAAGATGGATTGGTAATGAATAAGGATGCAGAAGTTGTGCATTTAACATTGATTTCAAGGGAAGGGAAAGAGTTAAAGAATATGGAAGGAATTCCTCCAAAGTTGCGAACATTGTATCTTGTAAGTGATGTTGTCCCTCAAGACTTCTTGAAAAGGTTTAGGTATCTTTGTGTTTTAAAATTGACATGCTGGAATGCCACAGATCTGCCAAATGCAGTTGGTGAGATGAAACATCTAAGATATCTAGACATCTTAGAAACTGAAATCAGCACTCTGCCAGATTCGATCACAAAGCTTTTCTATTTGATGACCTTAAGTGTTAATGATTTGAAAGCGATACCTAAGGGATTTGGGAATTTGGTTAACTTGAGGCACTTCTACTTTTATGAAATTTCCGAGGGATGTTTACTCCCTGGAGTAGGACAGTTAACTAACCTCCGGACCTTATCCATCTTTGTGGTGAGCCAGGACGAGGGATGTCAAATTGAGGAGTTGGGACGCCTACACAACCTTGAAGGTGAAATCAAAATTTATGGACTTCAAAATGTGAGCAGTGGTGAATCAGCAGCAAATGCAAATTTGTCTGGGAAGTCAAACATTCGACATTTGAAACTTGATTGGGATATAACAGAAGAAGATTGGGAGGACAGTACGGATGTCATGGAAGGTCTCCAACCTCATTCGAATTTGAAAAGTTTAACCATTGAGGGTTTTAATGGTTCAAAGTTGCCGTCGTGGATATTACTCCCAAATCTGGTAAAGATCGAGTTGTTGTGGTTGTATAACTGTGAACAATTGCCATCATTTGGGGAGTTGCCTTATCTCCAGATTTTGAAGATGAAAGGATTACACAACGTCAAATGCATTGGGAGTGAATTCTATGGTTGGGAAAATCTTCAAAATGCAAGGAAAGGCAGTTGTAGCTGTGAGGGGAAAGCAATCACTCTATTTCCAGCACTAAAGGTGCTTAAATTGGACGATATGGATAGCTTAGTGGAGTGGACGGATGCAATGATTCCCTCAGATTCTTCATCAATTAAGGTATTCCCTAATCTCGAGAAATTGAAACTAAAAGACCTTCCCAAGTTAGCAGTTTTACCAGATATGGGGAACTTAACATGTCTCCAAAAGCTATCGTTATGTGGTTGCACAAGTTTGACTTGTTTAAGGAATTTGAATAGCCTTACATCGCTTCAATGCTTAGAAATAGTAGAATGCCCTAGTCTAGATGCATCTAATCTAGAAGCAACGAACCTCATAGAATTGTCCCTCAGCAGCGACTTTGATGACATTGATTATTTTCGGTTGCCTTTCTCCATCTCCAGTGGCCTTACTCCTACGAATGATGCTGATGGTATCAAACAACATTTCGTCTCTCTCCAGGCCCTTGATTTGCTTGGAATGTTAAATATCAGTTCTCTCCCTGAGCAAATTCAGCATCTCTCTACCTTGAGGTGGTTATTCATAGAAGGATTTGGTAAATTGGAGGTGCTTCCAGACTGGCTAGGTAGCTTTCAAGATCTCAAATGTTTGAGAATTTGGGGGTGCCCTAACCTCAAGCAGTTACCCTCAGTAGAAGCAATGAACCGCCTCACCAATTTACAAATATTGGACATCAAAGAATGTCCTCTCTTAGCAGAGAGATGCACCAGAGGAATTGGCGCAGAATGGCAGAAGATAGCACATATTCCCTCAATTGAGATCGAGTAAATTCGGAACCTTTTATGCTAAACGCTCAGGTATTCCTCCAATCTTCTCAATATTTTTATTATGAAGGAACAAAAAAAAAAACAATATTTTCAACTTTAAAATGCAAAGCTATTTTCAAAACCTAATTAATTATTTCTTTAATTCATAGGTGCTTTCGTGTTAGTTTATCTGCTTATTTCTGGCATATATATGAAGGATTTTTCTTTTTTCTTTTTATTTTTTCAATTGTTAGGTAATGGCTTGAGCTACGTCAAGTGATCAAAGGTTGTTTAGGGCAACCACTGTTTTCTGTCGCTAAACTGTGGTGACCTTATTTGCTACCAGCTTTCTGATGATTGTCTTATTGTCTTGTATTACCTACTCTATTTTAAGTTGTGTTTCTATTTATGTATTGACTGGTAATTTATGAAGGTTTCGACAATTGCAAGTAAATTGTACGGTGTTGTCTAAACATTGGGTACTTGTGAGAAAAATTTGTATGAAATGGAGGAGAATTCTTGGTTTGGTTTTATTTCTCTTGATTCAGATGGAATGACATTCTCATATGGAAGTGATGATGCGTCATATATAATTTTTGATAACTATTTTGTTCACTGCAAAAAAAAAAAAAATGCTGTGGTTAGGAAGGCCATTCCACTAATTTAATAAATAGGAATTGAGCTATGATGCTTGCTGCTAGGAATCAATTAATCCCACCCATGTGAATTGAAAAATATGTTTTTTTGCAATTTAACGAAAGAAAGGCTGTCTTGATTGAAATTTTCATTATAGGTCTTTTTCTTTTTTTTTTTGTAAATTTTTTTTGTCTATGTTATTCTGCGAGCAAAATCTTCAAAATGGCTTAACTAAAAATAATGTGAATACCGTTTCAAAAATTTCGAATAGTGGTGAGAGCAATCTTGACAAAAATAGTAGACTTCCTCTCAAGCAAAGATTTGAAGGTTAACTACATTAATATTTCATGGAGAAGCTACAAAACATGCTAAGATAAATTATATTTTGAAGGAGGCTAGACTTGAAAAGTAAAGCAAAAAAAAAAAAAATTCTTGTCTAATTGTCACTCTTTGGGGCCAATTAGATCCAATTGTTACATCATGCTACAAGAAGAGAAAAAAGGAAAAAAATAAAAAATAAAAGACACAGATGTTAATAGATCTGCAGAGAAAATGAGAAAGTCAACGACAACGTAAAGATAAATGCGATTCAATATACACAGATGTTAATAGATATGCAGAGGAAAAGAGACATAACATAACCCTGCTCTGGCTTCCAGTTGATTGCAAGCAAATTTTGCTTCTGTAATATTCCGGAGGATTATGCATTTTCTACGACTTATAAATTTGATTTTGATTCCATAAAGGGTCGGGAATTTCTTATCCATAACATTAGTTTTACTTGTTCTGCTATAAATCCTTAGAAATAACTAAAGTCTGCATATTTGTACAGACTTCCTTTCGAATATCTTGTCTTGGTTGTAAAGAAATCTACTGTCTAATGGTGACATAATAATACTAAATCAAGTCTTCACTTTATATTCAGTGCTATCAGCTATTCTGAAGTTGAAATATTATGCCTTCCTCCTGTCACAAGGATTTTGGTCTGGGAAGGAGAGAGGTCAAATTGACATATATGTAGAGTAAAAGTATAAATTTTATTTCAGAAGTAAAATTTAAATAAGTATGACAAGGTATTATATATAAAATATTATTATAACTAATATTTAATCTACAATGATAAAACTACCATATATCATCGAAATACATAATCAAATTATATATTCAAATTTTAGAATATGCAAACACACACATGCTAGGAATAAGGTGCGTGCTTTACACGTTTAATAACTTGTTTGATGATTTATTAAATAGAGAGGAAAAAAATAAATAACAATTTCGGTTTTTCCTTTTTTTTCAAAGCCATATCTAAAAACTATTTGTGTTTCAGTTAATTATATACTTGAAAAGTAAATAGAGCATAAGAGCTAATAGAAGGAAGCTATATTTATCGTTACAATTTTTGTTAGAATTATTCAAGTACCACAGACAATTTTAATAAAGTAGTAGTATTGTGGTACATATTTATTGAATCTTACATGAACATAAAAGTTATGACAATTTTATTTCATGACAATCCTAAATGGGGAAAATTTACAATCTCAAATGATTATATAATTATTTAATAAAGGAACTTATTAGTACAGTTCGGCATAATGAATCATTTTAATATTGCAGTTACTTGTTATGTATAGACATACTACCATTACTTGCAAAATCATTTAGTTTGCAAAGTTATATCATGTGTTTGTATTGACAAGGCAACAAAAATATATAAATATATTCTTTTTACATAACATTAGCAATCTTGGCTTATCTTATTAACTTAGTTGATATCTATTTTATTATTTTAATTCTATCTTTATCATAACTGTTATCTTCTCCTACATATATTTCAATTCTTTGAGTGCTTTAACATTGTTTTCCCATCATTTTTATTCAAGGGTCTTTGGATGGATGGTGTTGCATGATGGTTCGAAATGTCTTTCACTTTTTCTTTTCCCCTTGGGCCATTTGATTCTCTGGCCTAGTTCAAATATTGTCATATGATGAATTGCTCGGACCAGATTGATCTCCACACCCTTTGAAGTTAATTAAGCAGACGGTAATATATACATGGTAGAATGACATGATCCGATTGATGACCAGATTGATCTCCAATACTTTTTCATACCAGGTCCATGCCAGTGCCAAGATTGTGCCTACTACATATAGCATATTTTGCGCCATAACAACTACGATTCAGGGTCTATTAGATTCGAATGAAATATTTCACTTTAGAATTTTCTTTGGTACTAAACACCAAAAAAACATATTTCTGGGTAAAATATTTTTTATTTTTCTTCTTTAGTTAAAAACAATTTACGAACTCAATAAATATAAATTATTTTCTAAAGAGTTCAAGAATCATATTAAAGCATCTACTTTTTTTAGTTTCATTGTGGAGATATTGTTGAACCTCCCCTGCCTGAATTAACCGAAAGGAGAATAGGCATGGTGGGATGTTGGCAAATTGAAACTTTTGGAGGGGAATTATGTGAATGTATTTTTATTTCCACAAGTTGCATTATTTGATGGTGCCATTTTCCAACCCGATACAAACATCATTAATTCATAGCATTAGCTGTCATCTCTAGCTGCAAATTTATTAACATTCTGAAAGACACGCGGGGAAGATTGCAGGTTGTAACCTTTCTGATATGGTTTTCAGCCACGATTTAGTAAAAGACGTAATAATTTTTGAAAAGGAGTACGTCCATATAATGCCATGTGAATTCGGTCCCATTTGGACAGTTTTATAAGCTGCTTATGATAAATTAAACCTTTTGAAGATTTTTTATATCATTTGAAATAATTAGATGACTGACAATTGTGGTTGACTTTAACTCTAAAATTTTCACTCATTTAACAATCATCCATTTTTGACCAGGGAATTTTGCAATCCATTATGGACGCTGACAGCACTCGAACGAATGGCCAATCTATTTTCCGGGTGTGACTCTCCTTAACCCTCTTTTTTATTGGATTTTTAAAAACAAGTTTTTGTATATATAATTTATTCCTTATTTATCTCTCAAAGTATCCGCGTTATGTTATGTAACTTTCAAACAAAGATATTTCTCTCTCCAAATGTCCCAATATTTCGTTACCCCAATAATCAGTCATCTAATTCTTTTAGGTTTTACTAATGTCATTCTTTTATCTCTGCAGTTTTACTATCCCAACATTTTATACGAAAATATATAAGCCTGTCTTCAATCTTTCTTTCGTTTCATTACTCGTTTATCAATAAAAACCAAAACCTAATAAAATTTTCACGACTATGCAACTAATTCAAAATTTAATGTGACATGTGGAAAGTGATTTTCTTCATTTTTGGCTTATTCCTTGTTCTTTCTCAAGGACGATGCTCAATGACTTTTTTTTTTTTTTTTTTTGGGTGGGCCAATGTTCTACTTCTCTCATCAATGTTTATTCTATTTCTGATATTTAATTATCCTACCCCTTTAAGTTAAGGTTGATATAGCTAATTAATCCAATCTAATGTTCTTTAATTTGTGCCCCCACCAAACCTGTTCCTGAATAGTATAGTATAGGATGGGCAATTAGTTATTTGCTAATTCTTTTCTATTTCTGATTTTCGAATTCCTCTGTAGCGAGAGCCATGCCAATCTTGTTACCGGCTGAATTTTTTGTAAATCAACGTTAGCTTTTCGGTCTTCACACCCAAACAAATGAACAGCACCATGATTAGCGTGATGCACATGCGGCTGTCACAACTCCATTTACCGCCCCCCAGTACATAAATGTTGCTGCAATTCTCTTTTTTCTTTTTTCAACAGTTAACAGGGGAAGGGGGAAGAGTAAAAAGAGGAGAGATGAGGTACACAAAAGGGATCCAACCTTTTGTGCAGCCCATCAAACTTATCTACTCGTAACCAACACTACTATCTTATCGATGTGGGACAAGAATTTTTTGACACAGGTAAGCGGATTAGCAAGCTTACGAAGGTTAACTAACACTCCACTCAACTAATCTAAACTCACACAGGTCGAAGAATTGTTATCTTTTTTCAATAAGTCAATAGGGGAAGGGGGAAGAGTAGAAAGAGGAGAGATGAGGTACACAAAAGGGATCCAACCTTTTGTGCAGCCCATCAAACTTATCTACTCGTAACAATGTTGCTGCAATTCTCTGGGCAGTAAAATCTCCATTTCTATAATTCTTTTACTTTTACGAGTCATCTATCAAATTCCCCATTTTGGGGCACATGTGGTCTAAATAATTAAACTAATATTGTGATACGGTAACAAACTAATTTTTGAAAATTTGTTTAGAAAAATGATACGGTAATATTTTTTAATAAGTGTATTATTATATTAGTCTAATATAAAGGTAATCAAAAAGATGTTGAGATTCTGTGTGAAAAGAAAATAAAAGAAAGAAAAGTGGAAAGAGGGTTGTAAATTGTAACTAGATAGAATAACAATTACGGGCTGTAACATTGTGTTTTTAAAGTTGTAGAAATGAATAAAGTATCGAGCAATTAGAGGTTTATGATTCCTTTTTAATGGTTGGGAGTTTGCATTCTAACACCTGTTCCACAAGACCCATTGTAATGGTATAGAATTTAAAAAAAAAAAATGTTGCAGGCAATCATCGACTTCCATTTGCAGTTTTGCTAATAATTTGTGTTTTGCAGATGCCATTTTTTATTAATGAAAGCATCTCAAATTTCTTCTAAGCATCTCAAAAGAAGCCGAAACAAGTCGATTTCGTATGGGCCACATCAAGGACTGACGGCCCAAAACCCACGTGGTTGGGTAATTATTGATAGAACCCAACTACAATACTGCAATAGTGTGTTGTATTTTCTTCATTTTTTGATTACAGCATTATCTCCTAAATCATATCTAGCTGCAAGTTGCCAGTCCATTGACATGGCGATTGATACCGTTTCCAAAGATACATATATTCACCAAAGATACAGACTTTCAAATTAACAGGATGGCTGAAGTTATTCTTAGTATTGTTGCAGTACTCTTGCATACGACACTTCGACTAGTTAATTTTTTTTGTAACATTTTAAGTTTTAATAAAGAAATTTCCCAGGATAAGTTTCACTAAAATTTACATTTGACTCTTTGCGTTTAAGTCTTTAAGATTATTTTTGTATATTAATTCCTTGATGTGATTTCAAAATAGAAAAAAAGGCTATTTCTAGAATAATAAGTTTTTTCGATCTAAATTGTAAATTCAATTATCTTGACCAAGTTTTTGTCTTAAATTTAGGCATTGTCTAAGTTCCTTCAATCAATGTTAATTGTAATTCATAAAACTTTCTTACCTTTTGGTCCATGTTATATGTTACTTTACAAATTTGTAAGGTCGTGTAATAGTAGTTAGTTTTTATATAAGATTTGATTTGTTAAAGTTGTTATCTTTAAATTCAATAGACGAAATCATAGTAATAAAGAAACAAAATAATAGTGCTAAACAAATTCAAGGAACAATAGTGTAGACTCTTTTCAGTTTAAATTAGGATTTAAAAAATGAAGCTGGCATCTTATATTTCTAATGAAAGAAATGGTTTTTTCTCTTTATAAATTCAATATTATAGATGAATTTTTTATTGTTCAATACGTGATAGAGTGATTTTCTTTATATCTTTATTTTTTTTAAAGTTTACACTAGAAACTAACTATTACATCTTTTAAATTTAAATTTAAATGACATTTAAGAGTTTGTATTATGATTTTCAAAATAGAATACGAGAGTTAAATATAATACTTTTCATCTTTCCTAGCACTATGCTAAACACTTTTGTGATATTTTAAAATTGAGTAACACTACATCTATTATTAATAACATGTAAATTGGTTTGATTCAGGTAGAGAAATTATTTGATTTATGCTGTAATGCCTGAAAATAATTTTTGAATAGAGAATTTAAGATTAAGTTAATATTTTTACTTTAGTTTGAAAGAATAATTGTAGAAGTGATCACGCCCAATTAAGACATTTTCCATTAAACTGAAAAAGAGAAAAGTTGGATAGGTAAGTTTTAATAGTTGCCACCTTTTTTATTTAAATTAACTTCTTATCTTAAGATTTGAAAGATTTTTAAATGAAGGTTCAGTTTCAGTAGAATTTAATCAATATATCTCTTTAAAGAAAATCTATCCTTTGTTATGCAATTGCGATATAAAAAATAAGGTTATTTTCAAAAAGAAAAAAAATTAAATGTTAAGATACTAAAACATTTAGGGTCATTCATGCTAAAGAATTGGTCTAAACAATTATTCTCAATTAATTTTGTCACCAAACACATAATTATAATTTGTTATTTGCAATTAATTATTTAAACAAAAACTTGTGCAATAATAAGCGTGTGATATATCTAATGGAGCTGACATGTCATTCCCTTTTTATAAATCTATTATTATTGATGAAATTTATTTAATAACTGCATAACAGAGTGATTTTCTTTATATTTTTATCATTTTAAATTTACTCTACAAACAAACTACTACATCTCTCAAATTGGCTGAGCACATGAAGCTCATCCCTCTTTGATTAATATTTTGCAGGTTCTGAAAGGTTTTATATATAGTTTTTGGATTCATGCTTGGACCAGTAAAAGGTGAGCCATGTTAACGCTTACGCTAAGATTACGGACAGTGTACTTGGGGAGGTTATTTGTAGTTTCATATATAATACGAATATTCAGGCTTTGAATGGTATGAGATTTGACGTAAAAGATATTTTGTTAATAGATTTGTAAAATGTGGGATTGTGTTATAAGATTTTTATTTGTTGTACAGCATAATTTGGTAATGACAGTTTGCTTATTAAGTCCTGATTTTTTGAGATTTTATTATGGAAAGTTGTTATTATCTTGGAGAATTTTGTCATTTATTATTATTACATTTAGATCTCTGTACCCAATTGATAGAGCTTACCATGAACTCGTGTTCTAAAAATATGAGTTTATTTCATTCTTTTACAAAACTTTAAGAAATGTGCCTAGTATTGACACAATGATATAGATTCCATAAATTAAGCAAAACTTTGGGTGGAGGAAAGTACAAATTCTATGTGTATATTAAATATTTTGTAAAATCCATTTTTGTTAAGATTTTACTTTTGAGGAAAAACTTTGAATCCTAAGTGTTGCATATAAAAAAGAATCAAATGTTTTAGATTTAACAACAGGGGTTTATTCTTGTCCATTAATACACATTAAGAGGATGAATGGACTGTCAATATTATCATCCTAATCTTTTTAAAAAAACAGCCATCATTAATTTATAGCGTATTATGTTCACCCTCAATTATTATTTTTTTTAAAAACCTACTAATTCCCCAAATAATTTCCTATGTCATGATAGAAGAAATGTATTTTTTTTCAAAAAATTCTTTTATTGCAGTTAATGGATCAGCTCAGCAATTACAGTCCACGAATATTAGTAAATGTATGATTATTAAAAAACTGGCCTTGAATTTCTCTTCTTCTTTTATCGCTAGGATTAGTATTCCTGACTTCAATAAGCAAATGAGGATTGCGCGGCAAAAAGCAAAAAATAGTAGCAGCAAGAGTGATTTCATTAGATGGTTGCAAGAAATATTTTGAAGTGGTCAAAAATAAAAATAGAGCTTTTTTTTTTTTTAATCGCTGTCTAGACTGACATGCATATGATCTTTCGCTATTGCTTAAAAGAGTGGTTTTTGTTTTCCAATTCTACAGAAAAAAATGCTAATCAATTTCAGTGCGAAAGAAATATGAATAGTGGAGTAGTAGTCGACTGACAATTACACCAACTTGCCGACTGGCTAAGATCTTTCGCCGTGGCTCATAGGACCACTTCTTTTTTCTCCTAATGGAAAATGCAAGGCGATTTCAGTGTCGCTAGAAGGATGCAAGTCTTTTATGGTTGAAGATTGTGGGTGATTATTGCACCAAAAAAGCTAAAAATCAAGAGCCATTGAAATATGTTGAGTGGACTAGTATAATTCTTACGTTATAAAGACTTTCGCTAAACACTAATTCTTAAGAAATCAAAAACCGACCATTGCTTTATAATTTCGGCTGCAAATACTAATTTACTGACACTTTTTAAGACTTGTTCATAATAGTTTATGATTTTTATAAAAATTAATTTAAAAAAAATTAAAAATCAGTTATTCATGATTTCAATTTGAAAAATCAAAAAATATAGTAAAAAAATTAAGAATATCACAAAATAGATTTTTAAAAAATCATAAACTAAAATTATGAAGAAAAAAGTTTTTGAAAATAGGCCCTTAATTATCCAGTGTCATGAAAAATATAATTGTTTGTTTGGATTGAATTTTAAGAATCACATTTTGTGTTTAAAGCACACTTCATTGTTCGAAGCAATACACTTCCAAATGTACAAAATGGTTGCAAATGAATGAAAATTATTGGGTAACGCATGAATGTTGTTAGAACACTTGGAGCCACATGAAAACTATCAAAACAAGACGCATCTTAATTTTACTTACCTTTTTAACTTTGTATTCTCAAAAAGTATATATGCCACAACGGGGAGTTGGTAGAACAGTAAAAAGTATTAAAAAGAATTTGTGATTTTATTACTTAACTAACTATGCTGTGTATTTCCAAATATTTGACAAAATCCTGAACGGACATTCTGTGGACGTGATTCGCTCGGTTTGTACCTTCGTCCTGTTGTACATTTACTTTTCCAGCTTAGGTAGAAGTGGCGGACTTCATGATTTTGTCGTAGCTGTTGATCATCTTCTCTGGCCACAAAAAATACTCCAACTATTCAGTGCTCACCCCGGCAATCGTTTCCTTCCCCGGGTAAAGTGTTTCAACGAAGATGGCAATCTTTAATAAAGTACTTCCTCTTGCAGCCGATGAGATCAGCAGGGCTTGGGGTGTTAAGAAAGAACTTGTGGAGCTTTCTAAGACAGTAGAGGTGATTCAGGCCTTGCTTTCTGGTGTAAAAAGAAATCAATTAACAAGCAACGATATCGCCCAGCTTTGGCTGAAAAAGCTTCAGTCCATAGCACGAGATGCTGAGATCGTGTTGGATGACTTCGGCTATGAAGTTCTTCGCCAGAAGGTTGAGAATCGAAAGCGGGACAGGGTGCGCAACTTCTTTTACTCACCTTCCTTTCGTCTGGGGATGGCTAAGAAGATTAAGAATGTTATCTTATCTCTGGAGGAAGTTTTCGACGAAGCAATTAAATGTGGGCTTCGTCCTGTTGACCTAACCATGACATCTCCTGATCACAAGAGGATCGATTGACCGATCCTTTTGTGGATGAAGTCAGAAATTAGTGGGAAGGAAGATGATGTTTCCCAAGTGGTATGCATGCTGATTAGCTCAGACTATAAAAAGGATTTACCTGTTATCTCCTGTAGTAGGAATGGCCAGGTCAAGGGAAGACAACCCTTGCACAGTTGGTGCTAAAAAATGACAGCATAGTGAAGTATTTTGATGTAAAAATATGGGTTTGTGTATCCTGATGATTTCAAAGTGGAGAGGTTGTTGAATGAGATGCTGCAATCATCGTGAGGGAAACAAAGCTGGAGTACGACAAACAGGGAAGCATTAGTAAGGAAACTTCAAGAATATCTGAAAGGGAAAAGATACATGCTTGTGTTAGATGATATTTGGAATCAGGATCAGGAGAAATGGGATTGCATGAGAAAATGCTTACAGGCAATAGGGGGTTCTCAAGGAAGCAAAATATTGGTTACTACACGTAGTGATGAGGTTGCCTCAGTAATGCAAGCAGCCGGTTCCCATCAGTTAGAGGTCCTCTCGGATGTTTTATAGCTGGACGTTGTTTGAAAAAATAGCTTTTGCAGATGGTGGCGCAATAAAGATCCCAGAATTGGAGGCCATTGGTAATAGGATACTGAAAAGGTGTGGGGGTGTGCCATTAGCTATTAAAGCAATTGGAGGTTTGTTATCCTCCGAGAAGGATCAATCAGATTGGTTGATGATTGAGAGAAGTGAAATATGGAATGAGGATCCACTATTGCAGATGGAGTCTTTTCTGCCTTGAAGTTGAGTTACGAACATTTACCTTCATTATCTGTGAAACAATGTTTTGCAAGTTGTTCCATTTTTCCAAAAGACGCTGTCATCCAGAAGGAAGATTTGATACAAATCTGGGTGGCACAAGGATTGATCAGTCATCCCAAGAGAGGTCATTTGCAAATGGAGGAAATAGGCAGCAACTATTTCAACATATTATTGCGGTGTTCTTTATTGCAAAATCCAGAAAAAGATATCTCATTAAAGGCATCGTATCTTGCAAGATGTATGTCCTTGTGCATGATCTTTCTTTGCAAGTATCAAATAATTATTCCTTATCCTTAATTCAGAGGATGACATGGTAGTAAACAGTGTTAATGAAGTGGTGCTTTTAACATCGAGTTCAAGTAAAGCGAAAATGTTTAGCCATATGAAAGGAATTCTTCCAAAGTTGCAGACATTTTATCTTATACGTGGTGTTGCCCTTGAAGACATCTTGAAAACGTGTAGGTATCTCTGCATTTTAATAGTGGAAAGCTGGGATGTCACAAATTTGCCAAATGCAGTTTGGTAAGATGAAACATCTAAGTACCTTGACATCATGGAGACAAGAATCACCACTCTGCCAGATTCCGTCACAATGCTCAACAATTTGATGACACTGAGAGTATACTATCTGAAAGCGATACCTAAGGGATTTGGAAGTTTCATCAACTTGAGGCATTTCAATTTCTTAGAGTGAACACTGATGAAGGCAAATGTTTGTTCCCTGGGGTCGGACAGTTAACTAACCTCCAGACCTTATCCATCTTTGTGGTGAGCCAGGACAAGGGATGTCAAATTGAGGAGTTGGGACGCCTATACAACCTTGGAGGTGAAATCAAAATTTATGGACTTCAAAATGTGAGCAATGGTGAATCAGCAGCAAATGCAAATTTGTCTGGGAAGTCAAACATTCAACATCTGAGACTTAATTGGGATATAACAAGAGAAGATCGGGAGGACAATATGGATGTCATGGAAGGTCTCGAACCTCACTGGAATTTGAAAAGTTTAACCATTGAGGGTTTTAATGGTTCAAAGTTGCCGTCGTGGATATTACTCCCAAATCTGGTAGAGATCGAGTTGAGTTTTCTTGAATAATTGTGAACAATTGCCATCATTTGGGGAGTTGCCTTATCTACAGATTTTGAAGATGATAGGATTATACAAAGTGAAGCGCATTGGGAGTGAATTCTATGGTCTGGAAAATCTTCAAAGTGCAAGGAGAGGCACTCGTAGCTGCGAGGGCAAAGCAATCACTCTATTTCCAGCACTAAGGGTACTTCGTTTGTTTGCTATGGAGAGTTTAGTGGAGTGGACGGATGCAATGATTCCCTCAGATTCTTCATCAATTAAGGTATTCCCTAATCTCGAGGAATTGGAACTAGAAGAGCTTCCCAAGTTAGCAGTTTTACCAGATGTGGGGAACTTAACATGTCTCCGAGAGCTATCCTTACGTCGTTGCAGAAGTTTGACTTGTTTGACTAATTTGAATAGCCTCACCTTGCTTCAATCCTTAAAAATATTTAGCAGCCCTAGTCTAGATGAATCTAATCCATGAGGACCTTGATTATATTCGGTGGCCATTCTCCATCTCCAGTGGTTTTACTCCTACGAATGATGCTGATCGTATCAAACAACATTTTGTCTCTCTCAAGACCCTTCTTTTGTATGGAGGGCCAAATATCAATTCTCTCCCCGAGCAATTCAACATCTCTCTACTTTGAGGAGGTTGTGCATAGGTAATTTTGGTAGATTGGAGGCGCTTCCAGAGTGGCTAGGTAGCTTTCAAGATCTCGAATTTTTGGTTATTTGTTTGTGCCCCAACCTCAAGCAGTTACCATCAGTAGAAGCAATGAACCGCCTCACCAATTTACAGGAACTGCAAATACACGATTGTCCTCTCTTAGCAGGGAGATGCGACACGAAGTGGCGCAGACTGGCATAAGATAGCACATATTCCCTCAGTTGAGATAGATTGGAAGAGAGTCTAAATTCGGGACATTTTATGCTAAACGCTCAGGTATTCCTCCAATCTTCTCAATATTTTTATTATGAAGGAACGAAAAAAAAAAACCACTATTTTCAATTTTAAAATGCAATGCTATTTTCAAAACCTAATTAATTATTTCTTTAATTTATAGGTACTTTCGTGTTATTTAATCTGCTTATTTCTGGCGTACATATGAAGGATTTTTCTTCTTTTTTTTTTTTTTTTTGGTCAATTGTTAGGTAATGGCTTGAGGTACATCAAGTGATCAGAGGTTGTTTAGGACAACCACGGTTTTCTGTCGCTGACCTTATTTGCTACCAGCTTTGTGATGATTGTCTTGTTGTCTCGCATTGCCTACTCTGTCTTAAGGTGCGTTTCTATTTATGTATTGACTGATAATTTATGAAAGTTTCGACAATTGCAAGTAAATTGAAAAGTGCTGTCTAGAAATTGGGTACTTGCGAGAAAAATTTGTATGAAATTAAGGAGAATTCTTGGTTTGGTTTTATTTCTCTTGATTCAGATGTAATGACATTCTTATATGGAACTGATGATGCGTCATATATAATTTTGATAACTATTTTGTTCACTGCAAAAAAAATGCAGTGGTTAGGAAGGCCATTCCACTAATTTAATAAATAGGAAATGAGCTACGTTGCTTGCCGCTAGAAATCAATTAATCCCACCCGTGTGAATTGAAAATTATATTTTTAGCAATTTAACGAATGAAAGGCTGTCTTGATTGAAATTTGCATTACAGATCTTTTTCTTTTTTAAAAAATTTTTTTTTTTGTCTATGTTATTCTGCGAGCAAAATCTTCAAAATGGCTTAACTAAAAATAATGTAAATACCGTTTCAAAAAATAATGTAAATACCGTTACATAAGCAAACTTTGCTTCTGTAATATTCCGGATGGGTTCCACCAGGTCCAAGTGATCTGTAAAAGGATAGTGAGCATTATGCATTTTCCACCAGGTCAAATTGACATATATGCAGAGTAAAAGTATAAATTTTATTTTAGAAGTAAAATTTAAATAAGTATGACAACATATTATATATAAAACATTATTATAAATAATATTTAATCTACAATGATAAAACTACCATATATCATCGAAATACATAATCAAATTATATATTCAAATTTTAGAATATGCAAACACACACATGCTAGGAATAAGGTGCGTGCTTTACATGTTTAATAACTTGTTTGATGATTGATTCAATAGAGAGGAAAAAAATAAATAACAATTTTGTTTTTTTCCATTTTTTTCAAAGCCATATCTAAAAACTATTTGAGTTTAAGTTAATTATATACTTAAAAAGTAAATAGAGCATAAGAGCTAATAGAAGGAAGCTATATTTATCGTTACAATTTTTGGTTAGAACTATTCAATTACCACAATACTACTACCTTTAATTTAGTAGCATCACATATATTTTTCAATAGATTCACATATTATTTTAATTTTTTTCAATTTGAATATCACGAAAGAATATCTCTAATAGTAGAAGAGATTTTTGGCATGATAATGGTTTCCCTCAGGTGACCTTATAAAAGAATTACGAAGCCTTTTAAAAATTTTAACTTGTTATCATATAAAAAGGAACTTGTACCATGTAACAAAGTATAATTATGGTTGAAGTCCCCAAATTTTTTATAAAGTGAGAATTTAATTTTACTTATTGCTATTCTGTCCATAAAGTACCAAAATGAGACTTTAATATATTGTACCAAAATTAGTACTTCCAAATGACTTATTTTAAATACTTTGGTATCCTTATTTATTTAAACAGGATTGTTATGGTCTATATATTTATTGAACCTTACATGTATATAAAAGTTATGACAATTTTATTTCATGAGAATCCTAAATGGGGAAAATTTACAATCTCAAATGATTATATAATTATTTAATAAAGGAACTTATTAGTACAGTTCGGCTTAATGAATCATTTTGATATTGCAGTTACTTGTTATGTATAGACATACTACCATTACTTGCAAAATCATTTAGTTAGCAAAGTTAGATCATGTGTTTGTATTGATAAGGCAATAAAAATATATAAATATATTCTTTTTCCATAACATTAGCAATCTTGGCTTATCTTATTAACTTAGTTGATATCTCTTTCATTATTTTAATTCTATCTTTATCATATCTGTTATCTTCTTCTACATATAATTCAATTCACTGAGTGCTTTAAGATTGTTATGGCCTTTGGATGGATGGTGGTGCATGATGGCTCGAAATGCCTTTCATTTTTTTTCCCCCTTGGGCCATTTGATTCTCTGGCCCACTTCAAATATTGTTATATGTTGAACTGCTTGGACCAGATTGGTCTCCACACCCTTTGAAGTTAATTAAGCATATGATCTACCTATATAATAAAAGAACACAAGAGTTACTATAGCAACTTTGTTTGTTGACACGTGGCATCCCTACCTGAAAGCCATTTCGCTTGCTTTGCTTCTTCCCTTGGTTCGGCCAGTAGAATAATTGTCAAGGCTCTTTTGCTGTCTTTTTTATTTTTAAACCTTTTTGTGTTTTCCCTTTCTTTTGGGCTTTGCCCTTCTTGAGCTTTCGGCCCAACTTATTGGTAAACCAGCTGTCCTCATATCTACTTATTATATCCCACTTTAACTGCCTCGCGGCTAGCTGACTGATTGGAACTCTTTTTTTTGTTTTTTTTTTTTTTTTTTGGACTGTTGACCAACTAACGTGACTGAGGCTTTTGAGAGTACTGCATCAAACAATGTTGGTCGGGCTTTAGAAAAACGTTAGAAGCAGTGCCTTTTCCTTCCCCTTGCTCTATCTTACCGATCTCTGGAACTTTCTCTTCCCTCTTCTCCATCTTGCCGATGCATTTCCCGTTCTATTCTTCTTTATTTTGCTCACTAAAACTAACAAGAAAAGAGTAGAGACATGTAGTTTTAAACTCTCTTTCTCTATACACACAATGCACAACTTTTTTTTTTTTTTGTCGCATTTTAGTTTTTTTATTTTTATTTATTTTTATTCCTTTCGATCTTTAATGTATGTCTTTTTACACACCGTAGAATTCCGGTACCTTGATCAAATTTCTATCCTAATTCTCGCTTTTCTTTTTTTTTTCTCTTGTACTTTATTTTTTTCCCTCTAATTTGATATGCTAGAATTTGTTTCTTTTGCCTATTGCGAAGTTTCCTTTAGCAATTACAATTTGTCTAGAGATTATGCAGATTGGATTAGAAGGAATGGAAGTATATGTTAACTTGAAAAAAAAGCCTAGCAGTAAGATATATTATACTTCAACCTATCCTAAACAACTTTTTCTTAGGAAAACTAGAAAATATCAGCATTAAATCATGGGTTGGCAAAAAATTAGATAATCGTTTATAATCATTTGTTTAGTTATTTTATATTTAAATTATTGCTTATTAACTTCTACCTGAGTAGCAATTAATAATATGAATCATAATAATTTTCCCTTTTCAACAAAACTAGAAAGGAAGGCTATAAACCTATTCCAAACTTTTTATGATGCATACCCAGCTTCAGTTCATACTTTATCTCCCTAAAAGTGATTATAGCATCAATTTAATTCGCTGAATGTTTTAAATTTATCAAAGTATTTACCCTTTTTTGACCTTCATTCTAATTGTTAAATCAAATGATATCGGAAGGGAGTTGAATACTGATGATTTGTTTATGTAACAGTCCTTGCCCAAACTTCTCACAAAACTTTAAATGCTGCCCCATTAAGAATTTTTTGATAGGTGGAAAGAAGTGAGGCAAACTCAAACTTTGGAATAAAATATTTATATTTATTGTGATTGCTTAATCTTTTTGAATAATTTATAGGTCTTGAGGATAATTCGCACTATTTTAATTGGAATAGAAAAGGAAAATTTGGAGGATAAAGAACAAGAATAAGTTGATCTAAGACAGAAAGTTTGAAGATTCACATATGCCTTAGAATAGGACAAGATGGTTTGTTTGATTACTTGAGCAATGATTTGACACTTACATTTTGTCTTTGGTTTTGAAGCTGGTTTAATATAAACTTACAATGAAGTATAAACCATCAAGGGATAAGATCATTCTCTTTTTTATTTTTTTTTCATTTTGATGAGTAGCATTTAAATTAGTGATGACTTTTAGATACTTAACACTACTAACTATTAGATACTTAACACTTTTTAAGTAGAAATTATCTACATTAATGTTATGCAAGGAATCTCCATGTTCTTTAGAATAATGAAATTGTTGTTATGGTTATTAGCTCATGTTTAGCAATCATTTTTAACTTTTTCCTATTTCAGATTGGTTTTGAAGCAATTTACAAATGGTATAAATGTTTTTGTTTTCATATCGGCTATGAAGAATAAGGTATTTATTTTTGTTTCCATCTTGGAGCAAATGAAACCGTATCTTGGCGAGGCAACCAATACTTTTAAGTGTCCTCTACATCAAATGCAACGCTGATAAAAAATCTTATTTGTTTTATTCTTGTGTAAAAATTGCTTTGGCAAGTCAATTTTATTTCAACATTGTGGATGCCTTGAATTATATGGTATGGCTCATAATTTTCATTTTGAAAATGAAGCAACAATGAGGAATTTTGGTTCCTTAGTTTTGGTTTTTTTCTCCTTTGGATTTTATCAAGTTCTAAAATGTCTTCTTTATAAGTTAATATCTTTTCCCTTTGCTAATTCTTAAATATTTGATTGGAATTTTTTGCTATCTTAGATTTTTTTCCCTTTTATTAGAATAAAGAACAATGCTCAACTCATACATGTTGCATTTTAGGTTGTAATGACCTATCTAGGATTGTGTGCTACTTGGAGTGAAATTGCGGATTCTTACTGTTGCATTTTAATGATGAAGTTGGAATGCTTGCAATTTTGAAGATATAGTAGAATGATTTTATTATGTGTGTTTCTTCTGAAGTATTAGTTTAATAATAAAGGTTGAAATCACATGGTGATCACAACAGCCGAAAAATAGGCTTTTAGAGTTGCATTTTAGATTGCATGAAGCACAATTGCATCTTAAGTGGATACAATGCAATGGGTGCAGAAAAAAAATGCTTTTAAGTTAATTGCTTTTAGATTATGGATGATTTCTAAATGTCAAGAGCTCAACTTTTTTGGCTTTTGAGTAATTGAATTCTTGAATTTTTTAAACACTTTCTACGGTTAAATTTTGAACTTTTTTTTTTTTGCTTGCCTTATAGACTAGCATCTTTATAATTTATGAAGTTGAAGCAGTTGCAATTTGATTAAATAAATTCAATAGAATGATTTTTTTTTTTTGCAGTTTTTCATAGTTCTTTTACAATATCAATTCAATAATGGAGTTATAAATTACATGTCAACAAGCAACCAACAAAAAAGTATTTAGAGTTGTAGTTTGAATAAAAATTTGTTGCAAAGTGGCTTGGCTTTTTACAAAATAATAATTGTCTTTTATGTTTCCAATATAAGTTTGTTGATGATGGTATATAAGATTTATGATAGTTGTAGGATAGCTATATAGTCTTACTGTGACAGATCATTATGCTAAAAACTCAATTTAGGCTTTAAATCATTTTAAATGTTAAGCATTCAATTTTGTGTGGGCATTGACTTGGTTAAATTTTTGTGAGCCAAGGCTGTGCCTTGCACAGCCTGACCTCCCTAGTAATATATACATGGAAGAATGACATGATCCGATTGACGTCGACTTCCTTCTTTGGTTTTCAATACATTTGACTATCACCAATACTTTTTCATACTTTTCAGTTTTGTCTGTCACGTCCCATTTTTTTTTTGAAAGACGGAAAAAGGGATTATTAAATGTGTGTTGTGTTTATTTATTGAGAAAAAAGTGTAGGTTTTTAGTAAACTAAGTTTTAGAAAATACTTTACAAAAAAGTTTGACAAAAGATGTGATTTTTAGAAAATTCCTTATTTCAAAAACAAAAAGAAAAAGGGCCTAAAATGGGACTTTGAAAATGCGACGGTTTTTGGGCTCAAAAATAGAGTCTAAAAAGGGTTTTTAGTAAAAAATGAGTCGCCACTTGGTATTGAGTTTTGGTGTACCAAGTCACCCAAAAATATTTTACAAAGGTAAGAAAATCGAGAATGATTTATTTAAAAAAAATGATTTTTGGAAAAATATAGGAAAAACAAGAAAAACCCTTTTAAACAACTTCAGATCTTTGAAAACAAGAGAAAAAGGTTCGGGAGTCACAGTTGAAAAAAGGGAAGGCAAAGGTTTACACCTAAGGCACCCTTTCAACCTAGCCGAAACTAGTTGCGAGGTTTAGTCTAAAATTTTCCTAATATAATCCTAAAATTTTATCACATTTAGATGCAACTATATGAATGTAAGTCTAGTCTTAAAAATGGATATCGTTAAGGGACAAAATATTCCATTGAAGTTTGGTCGGAATTATCGCATTAATTACGAAACTCGAATATAGACCTCGATGGAGTCACGAGTATAGGTGCAAAATGGAATGCAAAAGAAAAGAAAAATAGTAATATAGATAGTAAGTGAACAAAGAAAGTGGGAATGCAACATAACGGGTACAAGGGACTAATAGACTCGTGATTAGCTATTCCTACTTACGGAGGGGGGAACGGCATGTACGCCACCGCTTCCCACGTAAGTAGATGACTATTGCTAGTCGAATCGCACACAAAATGACTAAAAATTCTATGTGTAGTGGAGTCTAAATGTTATGCGTTGAACATATGTTTTAAATAGATAATAAGTGATAATAATACATAAAAAGTCACACAAAATGAAAAAAGGCCTAAAAAGAGAAAATGTGTGTGAAATGGCATGAAATGCACATGAGAAACGATTTTAATACTAAAATGACCTAAAGGCCTAACATTGAATTAGCTTATTTTCTAGAAATTTTCCGCTAGCGTTGGACTAGTGAAGAAATCGAAATTAACCACAACTAGCGTTGGACTAGCGAAGAAATTGAAATTAACCACAACTAGCGTTGGACTAGTGTGGCGACGATACACATATATTATAACGAGTAAATCAATAATAAAACATAGATTAAAACAATAATCATATAAAGCAAATAACAGCACATTAGAACACATAGCACACAAGCATAATATTATAGATGCAAAGTTCTAGGGAAAGCGAATAAAACACATAAACACATAGCATACAAAAATCCCTAACTATTACACCAGAGAAAAACTCAATTACAATCTAAAAATAGAAAAGAATAAAAGATAACCTGTCTAACCTATCTATTACATTTTCTATCTAAAATACAAAAGTTTTTGTTTAATTAGATGAAAATATAAATTATCTATTACATTAACTATCTAAGTACAAAATTTTTTGTTAAATAGAATATTACCTATCATTACATTCCTTTGAATAATTAAAATTAAACTCAAATAAATAACATAACATAAATAAGTGCTCACATATAAATAAAATAATAAACACTTAAAAATACATAAAGAAAAACACATAAAAAACATAGAAGCACATATGAGCACATAAAGAAAAATTAAAAGGGTAATAGAGGTACCTCCCATTCGTAAACTTGGTACAAATTGCTAATAAAATGAACAAACATGTCAAGGTATCACTATTTAAAGTATAAAAATATGAAATACTTAAAATTGGGGATAAAATGTAAATTCGAGCAAAGTTAGGAGACTTGGAATAAAATTTCAGCAAGTGTGAGGGATGAAACAATAAATTCTAGCAAGTATCTATGACTTAAAACTAAAATTCCAACAAGTTTAGGAACTTAGAATAAAATTCTAACAAGTATCTAGGACTTAAAACTAAGATTTCAGCAAGGTTGGGGGACAAAAATGTAATTTTCAGCAACATGAGGGACCAAATTTACAATTTGCAGCAATATTCAAGGGCTAAAATACAATTCCAGCAATATTCTAGGGTCAAAATACAATTCCAGCAATGCATGGGGGTAAAAATGAAAACTAGAGCAAACCTAGGAGGTAAAAACATAATTTCAACAATATTTAAGGACAAATTCGCAATTTCAGCAAACTTAGGGGTATAAAATTGTAATTTCCAAATATATTGGCCATATCACAATTAATTTGGACATAATTGAAAGGAACTACAAATTCTAGGGAGTAAATTAAAGTAAATAAGGATTTAAATGAAGTAAACTAAAGTATTGAAGGGCATAATTAAACAATTAAGAACCTAAGGGGGCAAAAATATAAATAAATATAATCTGATGAAAATAATAAAAATAAATAACTAAAGAAAAATCAAGTTTTTGGTTACGATTTTTCTTTTTCTTCTCTCTACCTTTTCGGCTTTCTCTCATTGGTCTCTATCCCCCTTCGGTTCCTCTTTCTCCTCAGCCTATCTCTCTTCGGCCTTTCCTCTCTCTTCGGCCTCTCCTCTCTGGTTTTTCTCTCTTCGGCCTTGTTTCTCCTCGGTTTTTCTCTATTCAGCCTTGTTTCTCCTCAGCCTATCCTCTTCGGCCTCCCTCTCTTCGGATTTTTCTTCGGCCTCTCCTACTTCAAATTTTTTTTTCTCTTCGGCCTCTTCTCTTCTTTTTTTCTTTTCTCTTCGGCCTCTCCTCTTCATTTTGTTCTCCTCGGCTCGCTCTCTCTCACTCTCTCTTCGGTTTTGTTCTCCTCGACTCCCTCTTCGTTTTGTTCTCCTCGACTCGCTCTCTCTCACTCTCTCTTCGATTTTGTTCTCCTCGACTCGCTCTCTTCGGATTTTCTTTTCTCTTCGGCCTCTCCTCTTCGTTTTATTTTCCTCGGGTCGCTCTCTCTCACTCTCTCTTGGATTTTTATTCTTCTCGGTCTTTCTCTTAATCACTCTCCTCGGCTTCTCTTCTCTTCGGCCTCTCTTCTCTTCGGCCTCTCTTCTCTTCTTTCTCTTATTCACTCTCCCTATCCCTCTCGGTCCCTCTTTTAATTCTTCTTAAAAAATCAATTTTCCCAAATCTCTACCTCTTTTGGTCCAAATTAAGCATAAATTCACTAAATCATTTCATAGATTGAATAAATAAATAGATGAACAGAAATTGAGAGAGGCTGAGAATTCTTACCTGGGCCAAGAGAAAAGGGTGGTCTGACAGTGCTCGTCAGTGGTGGTGCGGCACTCCCAGGGGGTTGCGCATGGAAGCGCAATTCTGACGAAGCTGGCCTCAGCAGTGATAATGGTTGAGGTGGCGTGGTGGTGCCGGTGATACAATGCGTGTGTATGCAGGTGTGTGAATTTGATGTGTGTGAAGTGTGCGTTTGTAGTGAACTGGTGTTTTTGATTGTGTGTGTTCTGATGTGTGAATGTGCACATCGTGGAAGAGAGGCTGAGAAGGAGACGGACAGGGGTGTTTGTGCAGGTGTGTGAATGTGTGGTGTTGTGATTTTAGTGAAGAGTGAAATTGTGTTTGTGGAGCTAGCTGGTGGACTTTTGTGTGCAGGTTGTGGTGGTGTTTTCGTGAGAGAGCCGAGAAAGAGAGGATGAAAGTGTGTGTGTTTTCTGTGATGTGTGCAGATGAGTTGTGAGAGAAGGTCGAGAGAGCAAAAGTGTGAAAATGTGTTGTCTGTGATGTGTGTTTGAGAGAGCCGAGAGGGAAGAAGATAGTTCTAGGAGAAAAAAATGAGTGATTATGATGATGGGGAGTGGGTGAAGAAGGAAGAAAACTCACCCAAAATCCCTCAAATCTGGTTTTTGCAGGAGTTGGTTTGATTTTTTCTTCTGCTACGTGCAGTAGCTGCAGTAAAACTGCAGCTGCTGTAGCAGCTCTTTTTTTTTTTTTTTTTTGAAAAACCTAAATAAATATTAAATAGTGTTGAAAAATTATGAAAATTTTATGAAAAATATATAAATTCATAAAATGCATGTATAAAATTTTTGATACGAAAATTCTAATACTAAGAACATATTTGAATATGTGTCATATGTGACAAAATTATGAGAAGGAAAATAAAAATACTAAATGACTATTAAAAATCACAAAATTTTTACACAAAATATATTATCACACAAAAATATGTGTACTAAAATTTTCACTCAGAAATTTTAACATATATGCATTCTTGGGTAACGTGCCCTTAATAAACAAAAAAAGACGAAAATTGAATAAATACTTAAATGACCTCCAAAAATTATGTAATTTTGATAGAAAATTTATGAATATACAAAATGCACATATAAAATTTTTCACTTGAAAATTCTCATAAAATGAGTGCATTGAAAAACGTGCCATTAAGTTTAAAATACTAAAATTTTGAATAAATAATAAATGACTCCCAAAAATCATTAAAATCATAAATAATGATAAAATAGTAAAATTATGTATTTAGGGAATAAAAATAAAATAAAATAATATTTACGTGGTAAAATTACTATTTTGCCCCTGATGTGATGAATTAGTCATAAATTGCATAAAAACTGTAATCGACCCCCAAAAATAAAAAATACCCCTTAAATGAAGTAACACACATATTTTTACAAAAGGTGTGTCTAAATTTGGTCTCTACATTGCTCGAAAATTTCTATCATCTGCTTGAGAGTCCGAACTTGGAAGATCAGTTACCTAGTGGCCCATTCCAGTGCCAAGATTGCGCCTACTATATATAGCATATTTTGCGCTATAACAACTACGATTCAGGGTCTATTTGATTCAAATGAAATAGTTCACTTTAGAATTTTCTTTGATACTAAACACTGAAAAACATATTTCTGTGTAAAATATTTTTTATTTTTCTTCTTTAGTTGAAAACAATTTACGAACTCAATAAATATAAGTTAATTTCTAAAAAGTTCAAGAATCATATTCGTTGTTGCAAAATCCAGAAAAGGATATCTATGATGACATCGTTTGCTGTGAGATGCATGACCTTGTGCACGATTTTTCTTTGAAAGTGTCGAATAATTATATATTTGATACAACAGAAGATGGATTGGTAATGAATAAGGATGCAGAAGTTGTGCATTTAACATTGATTTCAAGGGAAGAAAGAGAGTTAAAGAATATGGAAGGAATTCCTCCAAAGTTGCGAACATTGTATCTTGTAACTGATGCTGTACCTGAAGACTTCTTGAAAAGGTTTAGGTATCTTTGTGTTTTAAAATTGACAGGCTGGTATGCCACAGATCTGCCAAATGCAGTTGGTGAGATGAAACATCTAAGATATCTAGACATCTCAAAAACTGAAGTTAGCACTCTGCCAGATTCGATCACAAAGCTTTTTAATTTGATGACCTTAAGAGTTAATCATTTGGAAAGAATACATAAGGGATTTGGGAATTTGATTAACTTGAGGCACTTCTACTTTTCTGAAATTTCCAAGGGATGTTTACTCCCTGGAGTAGGACAGTTAACTAACCTCCTGACCTTATCCATCTTTGTGGTGAGCTAGGACAACGGATGTCAAATTGAGGAGTTGGGACGCCTACACAACCTTGAAGGTAAAATCAAAATTTATGGACTTCAAAATGTGAGCAGTGGTGAATCAGCAGCAAATGCAAATTTGTCTGGGAAGTCAAACATTCGACATCTAACACTTGGTTGGAATATAACAAAAGAAGATCGAAAAGACAGTACGGATGTCGTGGAAGGTCTCCAATCTCACCGCAATTTGAAAAGTTTAACTATTGAGGGTTTTAATGGTTCAAAGTTGCCGTCGTGGATATTACTCCCAAATCTGGTAAAGATCAGGTTGAGGGACTTGAATAACTGTGAACAATTGCCATCATTTGAGGAGTTGCCTTATCTCCAAATTTTGGAGATGAGAAACTTACCCAACGTGAAACGCATCGGGTGTGAATTCTATGGTTGGGAAAATCTTTGAAGTGCAAGGAGAGGCAGTTGTAGCTGTGAGAGGAAAACAATCACTCTATTTCCAGCACTAAGGGTACTTGATTTGAAGGTTATGGATAGTTTAGTGGAGTGGACGGATGCAATGTTTCCCTCAGATTTTTCATCAATTAAGGTATTCCCTAATCTCGAGAAATTGACTCTATATGAGCTTCCCAAGTTAGCAGCTTTACCAGATATGGGGAACTTAACATGTCTCCGAAGTCTATCGTTATGTGATTGCAGAAGTTTAACTTGTTTAACTAATTTGAATAGCCTAACTTCGCTTCAAGGGTTGGAAATAATAGGCTGCCCTAGTCTAGATGCATCTAATCTAGACGCAACCAAACTCAGGGCATTGTTTCTCGACAGCAACTACGATGATTATTTTCGGTGGCCAATCTCCATCTCCAGTGGTTTTACTCCTATGAATGGTATCAAACAACATTTCGTCTCTCTCCAATCTTTTCATTTGTTTGGAGGGCCAAAAATCAATTCTCTCCCTGAGCAAATTTAGCATCTCTCTACCTTGAGAAGTTTATACATAAAAAATTTTAAAAGATTGGAGGCGCTTCCAGAGTAGCTAGGTAGCTTCCAAGATCTCGAATTTCTGTTGATTTGGGGGTGCCCTAACCTCAAGCAATTACCCTCAGTAGAAGCAATGAACCGCCTCACAAATTTACGAGAACTGCAAATCAGCAGATGTCCTCTTTTATCGGAGAGATGCACCAGAGGAAGCGGTGCAAACTGGCGCAAACTAATAGAAGGAATCTATATTTATCGTTACAATTTTTTTGTTAGAACTGTTCAAGCACCACAATACTGCTACCTATAATTTAGTAGCATCACATATATTTTTCAATAGATTCACATATTATTTTAATTTTGTTTCAATTTGAATATCACGAAAGAATATCTCCAATAGTAGAAGAGATTTTTGGCTTGATAATGGTTTCCCTTAAATGACCTCTTAAAATTACAAAACCTTTTAAAATTTTTAACTTGTTATCATATGAAAAGGAACTTGTACAATGTAACAAAGTATAATTATGGTTGAAGTCCCCAAATTTTTTATAAAGTGAGAATTTAATTTTACTTATTGCTATTCTGTCCATAAAGTTCCAAAATGAGACTTATCGTATTAGCAATCTTGGCTTATCTTATTAACCTAGTTGATATCTTTTTCATTATTTTAATTCTATCTTTATCATAACTATTATCTTCTTCTACATATAATTCAATTCACTGAGTGCTTTAACATTGTTTCCCATCATTTTTATTCAAGGGTCTTTTGGATGGATGGTGTTGCATTTTCATTTTTTTTTTCCTTTGGGCCATTTGATTCTCTGGCCCAGTTGAAATATTGTTATATGTTGAATTGCTCGGACCAGATTGGTCTCCACATCCTTTGAAGTTAATTAAGCAGACGAAAATATATGCATGGAAGAATGACATGATCCGATCGATGTCCACTTCCTTCTTTGGTTTTCGATACGTTTGACTGTCACCAATACTTTTTCATCCTTTTCAGTTTTGTTTTGCCCAAAAATTGCTCTTATCTGCCTGACAGTCCGAACTTGGAAGATCAGTTACTTGCTGGGCCATGCCAATGCCAAGATTGTGCCTACTACATATAGCATATTTTATGCTATAACAACTATGATTCATGGTCAATTTGTGAGTGTCGTGAATGTTTGCGTGAAAGACGAGTGTTCCTCATCCGATATTGGTTAGAGTTAAGGTAGTGTCTTCAGACTTAAGTTTCATGGGTGCACTATTTAATTACCAATTGGTTGGATATATGTATCTTGTGGGTCCCAACTTAGATTTATTCTTTTGTGTGACCTTGAATGTTTCATAAACTGACTTCTTCTTGATTCTTTGGGGAAAAAAAAAAACTACAATTAAGGGTCTATTTGATTCAAATGAAATATTTCACTTTAGAATTTTCTTTGGTACTAAACACCAAAAAACATATTTTTGTGTAAAATATTTTTTATTTTTTCTTCCGTAATTGAAAACAACTTACGAACCCAATAAATATAAGTTATTTTTTAAAGAGTTCAAAAATAATATTAAAGCATCCACTATTTTAGTTTCATTGTGGAGGTGTAGTTGAAGCTCCGCTGCCGGAATTAACAGAAAGGAGAACAGGTATGGTGGGCTGTTGGCAAATTGAAACTTTGGGAGGGGAATTATGTGAATGTATTTTTATTTCCACGAGTTGCATTATTTGATGGTTGCATTTTCCAACCCGATACAAACATCATTAATTCATAGCATTAGCTGTCATCTCTAGCTGCAAATTTATTAACTTTCTGAAAGACCCGCAGGGAAGATTGCGGGTTGTAACCCTTCTGATATGGTTTTCAGCCATGGTTTAGTACAAGACGTAATAATTTTTGAAAAGTACGTCCATATAATGCCATGTGAATTCGGTCCCATTTGGACAGCTTTGTAATAAATTAAACCTTTTGAAGATATTTTATGTCATTTGAAATAATTAGAAGACTGACAATTGTGGTTGACTTTAACTCTAAAATTTTCACTCATTTAACAATTATCAACTTGCTAAAGACCTGGAGGCATAGCTACCCGTTTTTGCCCTGGCAATTGTGCAATCCATTATGGACGCCGACAGCACTCTAACGAATGGCCAATCTATTTTCCGGGTGTGACTCTCCTTAACCCTCTTTTTTTTTTTTTTTGGATTTTTAAAAACAAGTTTTTGTATATAGAATTTATTCCTTATTTATCTCTCAAAGTATCCGCGTTATGTTATGTAACTTTCAAAAAATATATATATATTTTAGGGAGAAATTCAGGCAAATTTCTTTGATTATTGCCCTTTTACAGAAAAGTCCCAAAATTTGTTTCGCCGTGGCTTGTGGGAGTAGTTCTTTTTTATCCAAAAGGAAAATGCAAGGCAATTTCAGCGTTGACTAGAAGGATACAAGTCAATTATTGTTGAAGATTATGGGTAACTATTGCACCCAAAAAGTTAAAAATCATGGGTCCTTGAAATATGATGTGTGGACTAGTACTCGAATGGAGATAACAACTTACGCTAAATACTAATTCTTAAGAAGTCAAAAACCGACCATTGCTTTGTAAGTTCGGCTGCAAATACTAGTCTTATGACACTTTTGGTCATTCAATGTCGTAAAAAATATAATTGTTTGTTTGGATTGAATTTTAAGAATCACATTTTATGATCAAAGCACACTTCATTTTTCGAAGCAATACACTTCGAAATAAAGATTTGTCAAAAGTACCAAATGGCTGAAGTAATTTGTTTTTTTTTTTTTTGTCAAAAGTCCACTTTCATTACTGTAATCAGTAATATACGAAATGGCTGAAGTAATAGGTTGCAAATCAATAAAAATTTTTGGGTATTGCCTGGATCTTGTTAGAACATTTGGACCCCTCATAATTATCCAAAAAAAAAAAAAGAATGATGCATACCAATCTTACCTCTTCAACTTCGTATACATTCTCAAACAGTATATTCCACAAGCGGAGTTAGGTAGAACAATAAAAAGTATCAAAAAGAACTGTGATTTCATTACTTAACTATGGCTGTGTATTACAAAAAGATTTCTCAACCAGCATTTACCCCATAACCTAAGAGCATGAACTAAATAAATTTTCATGGACAGTAGACGAGTATCTCTATTATAAAATTGGAAGAATAAGATTACCGAAAGGAACATTGCCAGAGAGTGAATTGTTTCGGACATTTAAAACTTCAAGAATAGGAGCATCAGCTAACTTTGCTGGGATTGAGCCAAATAAGCGATTAAAACTCAAGTCCAGCCTCATCAACAGCCCTAAGTCACCCAAGCTTGCGGGGATTGCACCAGTTAACTGATTAAATTGCAAAGCAAGAACATTTAGCTTCTTTAGAGTCCCCAGCTGTGTTGGTATACTTCCAGTGAATTGGTTATAACAGAGCTGCAGAACTGCAACGCAACAACAGAACCGAAAGGAAACGTTTAACACACTGAAACTGAAATAAACACTCACAAAAGCAAAGAACTTCAGGTTGTGCTGACTATGCAAAGATTGAAACTTTTCTCGTGAGGCCTAAATTTTGTCGACAGTGTACTCCCATAGAGACATGTTTTACGTATGTAATTTGACAAAGAAAAGACTGAAACTTTGTGAAGAAAACCAAACAAATGACAAGGATTGAACGTTACTAACGTGTTAAGCCACATACCAAATCTCAGCATAAATTCTACTTTCAAAGACAAATTACAGTTCAAATCTCTTTCTTATCCAAATATAAAAAAAAAAAAAAATGTTGAATTTTGTCATTGCTAAAAGGAAAAAGACAAAAAAATGAAAAAAAAAAAAAACTTCCAAAAGCACATGCATATATCGAAGTTTGAAGTTCAGAATCAAAGTGTAGTAAATCTATAAAAACAAGAAAACTGTGTAAAGCATAACCAATTTAAAAAAAAAAAAAAAAAAAGTAAACAGGTAAGGTATGCATCAGAAGAACTAAAATCTTTACCTTGTAAGTTAGCCAAATTTCCAAGTTCAGGAGGAATCTCTCCGGAAAGATTATTAACATTTAAATACAAATCACTGAGCTCACTCAAGCTGGAAATTTCTCGGGGTATCTCCCCATACAGAGCATTGTAATGCAAGTAAAGCCCAGTCAAATGTCTGAGCTCAGCAACCGCCGGCGACAGCTTCCCTGAAAGCCCTCTACCTTGCAAAGAAATATTAGCAACTTGACCTTTTTCATTACATGCAACGCCCTCAAACGAACCACCGCATGGATCACCTGAACTCGTCCATGAAGAAAGCACCTTGCTTTCTGGGTCAATACTCGCCTTTAAGCTCATTAAAGCTCCCAGCTCTTCATGCTCGGAAAATGCAGGTCCACAGCTGAATAATAAGAAAAGAAGCACGAAGATAAAGAGCAATGGTAAGGAACCCATTTTCAGTTTTAGCCGAAAGTAGTAGTCTATGAAGTTTTCTTGCCCCCAGGTTCCTTATATTTTCTGAGATTCTCTGGTTTCTTTTTCTTCTTCTTCTTTCTTGTTCTTCTTCCGTGGTGTTTGATTTGTTGTCTTTATTTCTTCTTTTTTTTTTTTTTTGTCCTCCTTCCGACTTGGAAAATGTGACTAAGGAAGAAGCCGGGGCGGGGGTGGGTGGGGGCATGGGGGGCCGGGCTGCGTACATTTACCTTTCCAATTGATAGGCAATTTCAGTGTGAAAAGAAGACTAAGAACTACATTTGTTTTTCCACCTTAGATCGAAAAGATGAATACAAAGTGGTGGGCTTCGTGACTTTGCAGTAGCTGTTGAACAATTGTAGCAGCCGTTGAACATCATCTCTGGCTGCAAATTAATTAGTTTCCGTTGAAAAATTTAAAAAAAAAAATTAATTGCACACACATTGAATATGTCAAAACTACTAGTATCTATTAAACTTATTTAATGTTTTCAACTTCTATTCTCCTCCAAACATCCCAATAGTTCATTACTTACATCTTAGCATAATCAGTCATCTAATTCTTTTTATGTTTTACCAATCTCATTCTTTTATCTCTGCAGTTTTACTGTCCCAACATTTTATACGAAAATATATAAGCCTATCTTCAATCTTTTTTCGCCTCGTTACTCATTTATCAATAACATATAATTCCCCTAATAAAATAAAAAACCTAATAAAATTTTCACGACTACTCAAACTGGTTCAAAATTTAATGTGACATTTGGAAAGTCATTTTCTTAATTTTTGGCTTATTCCTTATTCTTTCTCAAGGACGATGCTCAATGATTTTTTTTTTAATATTTTTCATGGGCTAATGTTCTACTTCTCTCATCAATATTTATTCCATTACTGATGTTTAATTATCCTGCCTCTATAACTTAAGGTTGATATAGCTAATTAATCCAGTCTAAATGTTCAGTAATTTGTGCCTCCACCGAACCTATTCCTCAATAGTATAGTGCATGATGGGGCAATTAGTTATTTTATTTGCTAATTCTTTTCTATTTCTGATTTTCAAATTCCTTTGTAGCGAGAGCCATGCCAATCTTGTTACCGGCTGAATTTTTTGTTAATCAACGTTAGCTTTTCGGTCTTCACACCCAAACAAATGAACAGCACCATGATTAGCGTGATGCACATGCCGCTGTCACAACCCCATTTACTGCCCACCGGTACATAAATGTTCCTGCAATTCTCTAGGCAGTAAAATCTCCATTTCTATAATGCTTTTACTTTTAGGAGGGAAATTCATCTATCAAATTCCCCATTTTGGGGCAAATGTGGTCTAAATAATTAAACTAATATTGTGATACGGTGATAAACTAACTTTTGAAAATTTGTTTAGAAAAATGATACGGTAATATTTTTTAATAAGTGTATTAGTATATTAGTATAATATAAAGGTAATCAACAAGATGTTGAGATTCTATGTGAAAAGAAAATAAAAGAAAGAAAAGTGGAAAGAGGGTTGTAAATTGTAACTAGATAGAATAACAATTACGTGTTGTAGCTTTGTGTTTTTAAAGTTGTAGGAATGAATGGAGTGTCGAATAATTAGAGGTTTATGATTTCTTTTTAATGGTTGGGAGTTTGCATTCTAACATTCGTTCCTCAAGACCCATTGTAATAGTATAGAATTTAAAAAAAAAAATGATGCAGGCAATCATCGACTTCCATTTGCAGTTTTGCTAATAATTTCTCTTTTGCAGATGCCATTTTTTAATAGTATAGAATTTAAAAAAAAAAAATGATGCAGGCAATCATCGACTTCCATTTGCAGTTTTGCTAATAATTTCTCTTTTGCAGATGCCATTTTTTATTAATGAAAGAATCTCAAATTTCTTCTAAGCTCTCGGAGCACCGAGAAGTCGGATCCATGGAGCGGGACTAGCATTTCAAAAGAAGCCGAAACTATAGGTGGCAATTAAACCCAAAACCTAACAATCCACCCAATCCACCCACTAATTTTAAAGGATGGGTTGGGTCAGTTAGGTTATGGGTTTTGACGGGTTGGGTTAAGAAAACCCAACTTATTTATTGGGTGGGTTGAGTTTTTTATTTGGGTACCCATTACCCATTTGAAATGGCTGTCCCATCATTGCCAACTTTAATTATACACAGTTAATACTACAAATTTTCTCCTCTAACTGCTAACTCTTCTACATTCTTTTTTATGGTTTGGCACGAAATCAATGAAAGGTATACTTCGTGCAGATCCAAAGCGTCTAAATTGTAGACAAATGATGGATTACTAATTGAGTGAAATCGATGTGTTTTTTTTTATTTTTTTAAAATTAATAAAGTAAAAGGAATATTGCGCAAGTAATTAACTTCAATGAGCTATAAAGCCTGTAATGGTGCTAGTTAGATCGATACGTCAAATACTGCAGTTTTTTAAGGTGATGTTGCACTTCTTTCATTTTTTTTTCTTTTGAAATCAATTTTCAAGTTTTATTATAATGTTATAAAGGATTTTTTTTTTGTCTTAGATAATTTGAAATGAAGCTCCCAGAACTTTACGACATGTAATTCAAATTTTTTTTTTAAAATCAATTCTCAAAATTTTCATTACAATGTTATAAGATATTTTTGCCTAATACAATTTAGGGTAAAGCTCTTAGATTTTTACAATACACAATTAAGGTGAGACTCCCAATATAATTCTTAAACTATTGTGAATTTATCTAATTACTACTTTAAACAGTTTTCTTGTACATCTACTTGAGATGGTGATAAGTTGCTTGTTATAATTATTAGCATATAATCATTCAATTAGGTTTTGAAAAAATTGGCTAAAAATAAGTCTTATCGTTGTCATTTTAAAAAGGTATTAAACAAAACAACTTCTGTTATTTTTATAAAATTGTATTACTTTTGAGTTTTTTTTTTTTTTTTACTTGTGAGGTTGATTTAATCGATTACTTTTGAGTTTTTTTTTTTTACTTGTGAGGTTGATTTAATCGATCTTCAAATTAAATGTTGACAAAGTAATTTACTTATTCAAACTCAATAACCAATGAGATATAATTAGTGTGTGAATTTATTCCAGCAATGCTTCAATAAATACAACAACTTCTAGAAGTATAAGGCTAAATCATTATTGACTTGTTATACAAGTTGACTCATTCAAAAACTACAGAATTGTGTCTACTTTCGTGTAGTTTCCTTGGTTATAAATAAGTGATTGAGAGAGGGGGAATGGCCATCCATTAATATAAAAGAGCTAATGGGTTCTTTAAAAAAAAAAAAAAAAGAGCTAATGGGAACAACAGTGCAGGTCCCGTAGAGCATCAACATGTGGCTTTATAGGGGAGCCAGAAATGGTTCTCTCATAGCTTGCAAGATCATTAAAAGTGTGTGTTTGTATTTGTAGAAGTGTTTTAGTGTCTGAAAAAAATTATTTTGTTATCATTTTGTGTGTATAAATATATATGAAAAAGTATTATGCACCAAAATTTATAGAATAATATGTTGGGTCATATTTGGGTCATGGGTTTGAGTTAACCCAACATGACCCAACCCAATATTAACCTAATATATAATTGGACGAGTTGGGTATAACCCATTTAAATAAAAACCCAATACCAACCCGTCCAAAAATTACCTAACCGGCCCAATTGCCTCCTTTAGCCGAAACAAGTCAATTTCGTATGGGCCACATCAAGGACTGACGGCCCAAAACCCACGTGGTTGGGTAATTATTGATAGAACCCAACTACAATACTGTAATAGGGTATTGTACTTTCTTCATTATTTTATTACAGCATTATCTCCTAAATCATATCTACCTGCAAGTTGCCAGTCCACTGACATGGCGATTGATGAGTGAGTATTGCGTGTACCACGCGCGCCACGTGGCGTGCCACGTGGTGCACTAGAACCAATCACACATCGCCAAATAATATAAGGTATGACCCACCATTGTCACATGGCGATAAATTATTGGTTCTAGTACACCACGTGGTAATGCACGTGGTGTATTGTATACTTTTCCGGCGATTGATACCGTTTCCGAAGATACATACGTTCACAAAAGCATTTCTTGAACTGGCAGAGACTTTCAAATTAAGAAGATGGCTGAAGCTATTCTTAGTATTGTTGCAGCACTCTTGCATACGATACATCGACTAGTTAATTTTTTTTGTAACATTTTAAGTTTTAAAGAAATTTCCCAGGACAAGTTTCATTGAAATTTACATTTGACTCTTTGCGTTTAAGTCTTTAAGATTATTTTTTTATATTAATTCCTTGATGTGATTTCAAAATAGAAAAAAAGGCTATTTCTAGAATAATAAGTTTTTTCAATCTTCGTCTAAATTCTAAATTCAATTATCTTGACCAAGTTTTTGTCTTAAATTTAGGCATTGTCTAAGTTCCTTCAATCAAAGTTAATTGTAATTCATAAAACTTTCTTACCTTTTGGTCCATGGTATATGTTACTTTGCAAATTTGTAAGGTCGTGTAATAGTAGTTAGTTTTTATATAAGATTTGATTTGTTAAAGTTGTTATCTTTAAATTCAGTAGACGAAATCATAGTAATAAAGAAACAAAATAATAATGCTAAACAAATTCAAGGTACAATAGTGTAGACTTTTTTCAGTTTAAATTAGGATTTAAAAAATGAAATTGGCATCTCATATTTCTATGAAAAGACATGATTTTTCTCTTTATAAATTCAATATTATAGATGAATTTTTTATTGTTCAATACGTGATAGAGTGATTTTCTTTATATCTTTATTTTTTCTAAGTTTACACTACAAACTTACTATTACATCTTTTAAATTTAAATTCAAATGACATTTAAGAGTTTGTATTATGATTTTCAAAATAGAATACGAGAGTTAAATATAATACTTTTCGTCTTTCCTAGCACTATGCTACACACTTTTGTGATATTTTAAAATTGAGTAACACTGCATCTGTTTTTAATAACATGTAAATTGGTTTGATTCAGGTAGAGAAATTATTTGATTTATGTTGTAATGCCTGAAAATAATTTTTGAATAGAAAATTTAAGATTAAGTTAATATTTTTACTTTACTCTGAAAGAATAATTGAAGAAGTGATCACGCCTAATTAAGACATTTTCCATTAAACTAAAAAAGAGACAAGTTGGATAGGTAAATTTTAATAGTTGCCGCCTTTTTTTATTTAAATTAACTTCTTATCTTAAGGTTTGAAAGATTTTTAAATGAAGGTTCAGTTTCATTAGAATCTAATCAATCTATCTCTTTATATTCTCATTAGTGTCCTTTGTTATGCAATTGCGACATAGAAAATAAGGTTATTTTCAAAAATAAAAAATTAAATGTTAAAATACTAAAACATTTAGGGTCATTCATGCTAAAGAATTGGTCTAAACAATTATTCTTAATTAATTTTGTCACCAAGCACATAATTATAATTTGTTATTTGCAATTAATTATTCAAACAAAAACTTGTGCAATAACAAGCGCGTGATATATCTAATGGAGCTGACATGTCATTCCCTTTTCATAAATCTATTATTATTGATGAAATTTATTTAATAAATACATAACAGAGTGATTTTCTTTATATTTTTATCATTTTAAATTTACTCTATAAACAAACTACTACATCTCTCAAATTGGCTGAGCACATGAAGCTCATCCCACTTCGATTAATCTTTTGTAGGTTTTGGATATAGTTTTTTGGGTTCATTGCTTGGACCAATAAAAGGTGAGCCATGTTATTACTTACACTAAAATTAGGGACAGTGTACTTGGGAGGTAAGCCACCGAGCCAACGGCTCAATGGTCAGGGGAGCAATTAAAAGCTCCTCCTGCTGTAGTTTGGGGATTTAAATCCCACTTGCAGCAGTTATATTATCTCAAAAAATTCAGAGAGTGCACCATAGTGCTCCTCTGGTCCAATGGTGGTTCAGTCTTCATTGGCTCTTTCAGGTCCAGTTGGACCATCCCTAGAATAAGTTAGGAGTAAAATAGAATATTAAATACTTGACAAAAAAAAAAAAAGTACTTGAGGAGGTTATTTGTAGTTTCATACATATAATACGAATATTCAGGCTTTGTACGGTATGAGATTTGACGTAAATGATATTTTGTTAATAGATTTGTAAAATGTGGGATTGTGTTATAAGATTTTTATTTGTTGTACAGCATAATTTGGTAATGACAGTTTGCTTACTAAGTCCTGATTTTTTGAGATTTTATTATGGAAAGTTGTTATTATCTTGGAGAATTTAGTCATTTTTTATTATTATATTTAGATTTCTGTTACCCAATTAAAGGAGCTTGCCATGAACTCGTGTTCTAAATATAAGTTTATTTCATTCTTTTACAAAGCTTTAAGAAATGTGCCTAGTATTGACACAATGATCTAGATTCTATAAATTAAGCGAAACTTTGGGTGGAGGAAAGTACAAATTCTTTGTGTATATTAAATATTTTATAAAATCCATTTTTGTTAAGATTTTACTTTTGAGGAAAAACTTTGGATCATAAGAGTTGCATATAAAAAAGAACCAAATGTTTAGATTTGACAACAGGGTTTTATTCTTGTCCATTAATACACACTAAGAGGATGAATGGACGGTCAATATTATCATCCTAATCTTTTGAAAAAAAACAGCCATCATTAATTTATAGCGTATTATGTTCACCCTCAATTAATTTTTTTTTAAAACCTACTAATTCCCCAAATCATTTCCTACGTCATGACAGAAGAAATGTATTTTTTTAAAAAATTCTTTTATTGCAATTAATGGATCGGCTCAGCAATTGCAGTCTACAAATATAGTTAGTATATGATTATTAAAGAATTTCTCTCCTTCTTTGATCGTCAGGATTAGTATTCCTGGCTTCAATAAGCAAATGAGGATTGCCTGGCAAAAAGCAAAAAATAGTAGCAGCAAGAGTGATTTCAATAGATGGTTGCAAGAAATATTTTTAAGTGGTAAAAAATAAAGAACTTTTCTTTTCTTTTCTTTCTTTTTTTTTTTTTAATCGCTGCTAGACTGGCATGCTTACGATCTTCGCTATTGCTTAGAAGAGTGGTTTTTGTTTTCCAATCCTACAGAAAAGAAATGCTAATCAATTTCAGTGCGAAAGAAATATGAATAGTGGAGTAGTAGTCGACTGACCATTGCACCAACTTGCTGACTGGCTAAGATCTTTCGCCGTGGCTTATGGGACCACTTCTTTTTTCTCCTAATGGAAAATGCAAGGTAATTTCAGTGTAACTAGAAGGATGCAAGTCTATTATGGATGAAGATTGTGGGTGATTATTGCACCAAAAAAGGTTAAAAATTATGGGTCCGTGAAATATGTTGAGTGGACTAGTACTTGACTGGATATAAAGATTTATGCTAAACACAAATTTTTAAGACAAAAACTGACCATTATTTGCTTTATAATTTCGGCTGCAAATACTAATTTACTGACACTTTTAGTCATTCAATGTCGTAAAAAATATAATTGTTTGTTTGGATTGAATTTTAAGAATCACATTTTATGATTAAAGCACACTTCATTGTTCGAAGCAATACACTTCCAAATAAAGATTTTTCAAAAGTACAAAATGGGTGAAGTAATATTTTTTTTTTGTCAAGTATTCAATATTCTAACCTACTGCTAACCTATTTTAAGAAATGGTCCAACTAAACCTAAAGAATCAATAGAAACTAAATCACCGTTAGACCAGAAAAACACTACGATATAATCTCTAAATTTTTAAAATAATACAAATGATGCTGCACATGCGGCTTGAACCCCCTGCAGCGGGGGAAGCTATTTAGCTGCTCCCCGGCTCGGTGGCTAAATTGGTTGAATGGTTCAGGTAATAGGTTGCAAATGAATGCTGTTAGAATATTGGGATCCATCATAATTAAATATCAAAACATAATGCATCTGAATCTTACTTGCCTCTTCTACTTTCTCAAACAGTATATGCCACGACGCGGAGTTCGATAGATGCTTATTACTTTTCTAGCTTTAGATTAAAAAAGAAGAATACAAAGTGGTGGACTTCATAATTTTGTCGTAGCTGTTGATCATCTTCTCTGGCCACAAATAATACTCCAACTATTCAGTGTTCACCCCAGCATTCCTTTCCTCCCCCGGGTAAAGTGTTTCAACGAAGATGGCAGAAGCCGTCCTTGGTGTTGTTACAGCAATCTTTAATAAAGTACTTCCTCTCGCAGTCGATGAGATCAACAGGGCTTGGGGCGTCAAGAAAGAACTTGAGGAGCTTTCTGAGACTGTAAAGACGATTCGGAACTTCCTGTCTGATGTAGAAAAAAATCAATTAACAAGCAAGAACACCGTCCAGCATTGGCTGAAAAAGCTTCAGTCCATAGCACGAGATGCTGAGATCGTGTTGGATGACTTTGGGTATGAAGTTCTTCGGCAGAAGGTTGAGAATCGAAAGCGGGATGAGGTACGCAAATTCTTTTCCTCATCAAATCCAGTTTTCTTTGGTCCAAGGATGGCTAACAAGATCAAGAATGTTAGCTTATCTCTGGAGAAAGTTTTCAAGGAAGCAAATCAAATTGGGCTTCGTCCAATTGAGCTAATCGTGCCATCTCCTGATCAGACAGAGTATAGGGTGACCCTTCCTTTTCTGGATGAATCAAAAATTGTGGGAAGGAAAGATGATGTTTCCAAAGTGGTGAGCATGTTAATGAGGTCAGACTATAAGAAGGACTTACCAGTCATCTCCATAGTGGGAATGGCTGGTCAGGGAAAGACGACTCTTGCACAGTTAGTGCTAAAAGATGACAATGTGGTGAAGCATTTTGACGAAAGGATATGGGTTTGTGTATCTGACGATTTCAAAGTGGAAAAGCTTTTGAATGGGATGCTGAAATCTCTTGAGGGAACAAGTGACGAGAAGACGAACAGGGAAGGATTAGTAAAGAGGCTTCAAGAAAAGCTCAAAGGAAAAAGATGCTTGCTTGTCCTCGATGATATTTGGAACGAGGAAACAGAGAAATGGGGTCGCTTGAGGGAATGTCTGCTGGCAATAGGTTCTCAGGGAAGCAATATATTGGCAACTACGCGTAGTCATGTGGTAGCTTCGGTAATGCAAACATCGGGTTCCTATCAGCTAGATGTCCTCTCGGATGATTATAGCTGGATGTTGTTTGAAAAATTAGCATTTGCAGATGGTGGTCCAAGAAAGACTCAAGATCTAGTGGATATTGGTAGAAGGATACTAAAAAGGTGCGGGGGCGTGCCATTAGCCATTAGGGCAATTGGAGGCTTGTTATACCTCAACAAAAATCAAACAGAATGGTTGATGATTGAGAAAAGTGAAAAATGGAATAACACACTTAGTAGTGCAGACAGTGTTTCTTCTGCTTTGGAGTTGAGTTACGAACATTTGCCTTCATCGTTGAAACCGTGTTTTGCAAGTTGTTCCATTTTTCCAAAAGACACTGTCATCTGGAAGGAAGATTTGATACAAATTTGGATGGCACAAGGTTTGATTAGTCATCCTAAGGAAGGTCATTTGCAAATGGAGGATAAATGCAGTGACTATTTCAACATATTACTGCGGAGTTCGTTGTTACAAAATCCAGAAAAGGATATCTATGATGACATCATTTCCTGTGAGATGCATGACCTTGTGCACGATTTTTCTTTGAAAGTGTCGAATAATAATTATATATTTGATACAACAGAAGATGGATTGGTAATGAATAAGGATGTAGAAGTTGTGCATTTAACATTGATTTCAAGGGAAGGAAGAAAGTTAAAGAATATGGAAGGAATTCCTCCAAAGTTGCGAACATTGTATCTTGTAACTGATGCTGTACCTGAAGACTTCTTGAAAAGGTTTAGGTATCTTTGTGTTTTAAAATTGACATGCTGGTATGCCACAGATCTGACAAATGCAGTTGGTGAGATGAAACATCTAAGATATCTAGACATCTCAGAAACTTCAATCAGAACTCTCCCAGATTCGATCACAAAGCTTTTCTATCTGATGACCTTAAGTGTTAGGGATTTGAAAGGGATACCTAAGGGATTTGGGAATTTGATTAACTTGAGGCACTTCTACTTTTCTGAATTTTCCGAGGGATGTTTACTCCCTGGAGTAGGACAGTTAACTAACCTCCAGACCTTATCCATCTTTGTGGTGAGCCAGGACAAGGGATGTCAAATTGAGGAGTTGGGACGCCTACACAACCTTAAAGGTAAAATCAAAATTTATGGACTTCAAAATGTGAGCAGTGGTGAATCAACAGCAAATGCAAATTTGTCTGGGAAGTCGAACATTCGACATCTGAGACTTGATTGGGATATGACAAAAGAAGATCGACTTGATTGGGATATAAGAAAAGAAGATGCAAAGGACAGTACGGATGTCATGGAAGGTCTCCAACCTCACCGGAATTTGAAAAGTTTAACTATTCAGGGTTTTAACGGTTCAAAGTTGTCGTCGTGGATATTACTCCCAAATCTGGTAGAGATCCAGTTGAGGTACTTGAATAACTGTGAACAATTGCCATCATTTGGGGAGTTGCCTTATCTCCAGATTTTGAAGATGATAGGATTACACAAAGTGAAGCGCATTGGGAGTGAATTCTATGGTCGGGAAAATCTTCAAAATGCAAGGAGAGGCAGTTGTAGTTGTGAGGGGAAAGCAATCACTCTATTTCCAGCACTAAGGGTACTTGAATTGGTGGAAATGAAGAGTTTAGTGGAGTGGACGGATGCAATGATTCCCTCAGATTCTTCATCAATTAAGGTATTCCCTAATCTCGAGGAATTGAGTCTATTAGGGATTCCCAAGTTAGCAGTTTTACCAGATATGGGGAACTTAACATGTCTCCAAAAGCTATCGTTAAGATATTGCAAAAGTTTGACTTGCTTAACTAATTTGAATAGCCTTACCTCGCTTCAACGCTTAGAAATAAGAGATTGCCCTTGTCTAGATGCATCTAATCTAGACGCAACAAACCTCAGAGAATTGTCCTTCTGCAGCCCCTTGGAGGACATTGATTATATTCGGTGGCCATTCGCTATCTCCAGTGGTTTTACTCCTACGAATGATGCTGATGCTATCAAACAACATTTCGTCTCTCTCCAGTCCCTTTATTTGGATGGAGGGCCAAATACCAATTCTCTCCCTGAGCAAATTCAGCATCTCTCTACCTTGAGGTGGTTATCCATATGTTGGTTTGGTAGATTGGAGTCGCTTCCAGAGTGGCTTGGTAGCTTTCAAGATCTCGAAGGTTTGGAGATTTATAGGTGCCCTAACCTCAGGCAGTTACCCTCAGTAGATGCAATGAACCGCCTCACCAATTTACGAGAACTGCAAATCAGCAGATGTCCTCTTTTATCGGAGAGATGCACCAGAGGAAGTGGCGCAGACTGGCACAAGATAGCACATATTCCCTCAATTAAGATCAATCGGAAGAGAGCCTAAATTTAGGACATTTTATGCTAAACGCTCAGGTATTCCTCCAATCTTCTCAATAGTTTTATTATGAAGGAACAAAAAACGAAAAAAAACCATATTTTCAACTTTAAAATGCAACGCTATTTTCAAAACCTAGTTAATTATTTCTTTAATTCATAGGTGCTTTCGTGTTATTTTATCTGCTAATTTCTAGCATACATATGAAGGATTTTTCTTTTTTTTTTTTTTTTTTTTTAATTGTTAGGAAATGGCTTGAGCTACATCAAGTGATCAGAGGTTGTTTAGGAAAACCACTGTTTTCTGTCGCTAAACTGTGATGACTTTATTTGCTGCCAGCTTTCTGATGATTTTCTCATTGTCTTGTGTTGAATACTCTGTTTTAAGGTGCGTTTCTATTATGTATTGACTGATAATTTATGAAGCTTTCGGCAATTGCAAGTAAATTGAAAAGTGCTGTCTAGACATTGGGTACTTGCGAGAAAAATTTGTATGAAATTAAGGAGAATTCTTGGTTTGGTTTTATTTCTCTTGATTCAGATGTAATGACATTCTTTTATGGAAGTGATGATTCGTCATATATGATTTTGATAACTATTTTGTTCACTGCAAAAAAAAAAAAAAAAAAAAATGCTGTGGTTAGGAAGGCCATTCCACTAATTTAATAAATAGGAAATGAGCTATGGTGCTTGCTGCTAGAAATCAATTAATCCCACCCGTGTGAATTGAAAATTACATTTTTAGCAATTTAACGAATGAAAGGCTGTCTTGTTCTGCTCTGGTATAACATTAGTTTTACTTGTTCTGCTATAAATCCCTTAGAAATAACTAAAGTCTGCATATCTGTGCCGACTTCCTTTCGAATATTTTGTCTTGGTTGTAAAGAAATCTACTGTATCATGGTGACATAATAATACTAAATCAAGTCTTCACTTTAGCTATTCTGAAGTTGAAAATATTATGCCTTCCTCCTGTCACAAGGATTTTGGTCTGGGAAGGAGAGAGGTCAAATTGACGTATATGTAGAGTAAAAATATAAATTTTATTTTAGAAGTAAAATTTAAATAAGTATGACAAGGTGTTATATATAACACATTATTATAAATAATATTTAATCTACAATGTTAAAACTACCGTATATCATCGAAATACATAATCAAATTATATATTCAAATTTTAGAATATGCAAACACACACATGTTAGGAATAAGGTGCGTGCTTTACACGTTAAATAACTTGTTTGATGATTGATTAAATAGAGAGGAAAAAAATAAATAACAATTTTGGTTTTTCCTTTTTTTTCAAAGCCATATCTAAAAACTATTTGAGTTTAAGTTAATTATATACTTGAAAAGTATATAGAGCATAAGAGCTACTAGAAGGAAGCTATATTTATCGTTACAATTTTTTGTTAGAATTATTCAAGTACCACAATACTACTACTTTAAAAGTAGTAGTATTGTGGTACTTATTAGTTATGACAATTTTAATAAAGTAGTAGTATTGTGGTACATATTTATTGAATCTTACATGTACATAAAAGTTATGACAATTTTATTTCATGAGAATCCTAAATGGGGAAAATTTACAATCTCAAATGATTATATAATTATTTAATAAAGGAACTTATTAGTACAGTTCGGCATAATGAATCATTTTAATATTGCAGTTACTTGTTATGTATAGACATGCTACCATTACTTGCAAAATCATTTAGTTTGCAAAGTTATATCATTTGTTTGCATTGATATGGCAATAAAAATATATAAATATATTCTTTTTACATAACATTAGCAATCTTGGCTTATCTTATTAACTTAGTTGATATCTTTTTCATTATTTTAATTCTATCTTTATCATAACTGTTATCTTCTCCTACATATATTGCAATTCACTGAGTGCTTTAACATTGTTTTCCCATCATTTTTATTCAAGGGTCTTTGGATGGATAGTTGCATGATGGCTCGCCTCGAATTGCCTTTCATTTTTTTTCCCCGGCCCAGTTCAAATATTGCTATATGTTGAATTGCTCGAACCAGATTGGTCTCCACACCCATTGAAGTTAATTAAGCAGACGATAATATATACATGGAAGAATTACATGATCCGATTGATGTCCACTTCCTTCTTTGGTTTTCGATATGTTTCACTGTCACCAATACTTTTTCATACTTTTCAGCTTTGTTTTGCCCAAAAATTGCTATCATCTGCCTGAGAGTCGGAACTTCGAAGATCAGTTACCTGTTGGCCCATGCCAGTGCCAAGATTGTGCCTACTACATGTAGCATATTTTGCGCTATAACAACTACGATTCTGTGTAAATATTTTACTTCAAAATTTTCTTTGGTACTAAACACTGGAAAAATATTTTTTTGTGTAAAATATTTTTTATTTTTTCTTCTTTAGTTGATAAATTAAACTTTTTGAAGATATTTTATATCATTAGAAATAATTAGATGACTGACAATTGTAGTTGACTTTAACTCTAAAATTCTCATTCATTTAACAATTATCAACTTGCTGAAGACTGGGGCATAGCTACCCGTTTTTGACCTGGCAATTTTGCAATCTATTATGGAGGCTGACAGCACTCTACCTAATGGCCAATCTATTTTGCGGGTGTGACTCTCCTTAACTTTCTTTTTTTTTAAGATTTTAAAAAACGAGTTTTTGTATATATAATTTATTCCTAATTTATCTCTCAAAGTATCCGCGTTATGTTATGTAACTTTCAAAAATAAAATATTTTGGGGAGAAATTCACTTTGCCATTAAAGGTATTTTCAAAATTCCACATTGCATTTAAAGTGATCTTTTTTCTAATTAACATTTAAAATATTTTCAAAATTTTATCTAAAGTTTAAAAAAATTGCTCAAATCTTTAATAGGTAGCTGACCTTTCTTTATAAATTCAAAATTGAGCTATTCTTTTTAGAAACAAAATATAATTTGGATAGTAAATTGAGCTTTTTTTTTAACTTAGATGGCAACTAGAAGCAAAATTCCCTTCATATGGAAATTTAAGCTTGTTTAAAAACTTCATATTAGAAATAAAATTCACTTTAAATGGCAACTTCAGCTATTTTTGTAACTTCATATGGCAATTAGAAATAATGTTCTCTTCGGATGGCAATATGAGATTTTGAAAATATTTTAGATGGAAAAGTGAATTTTGCCCTAGATTTTATTTACATCGTAAGCATGATTATGGCTTGTTGTATGCAGGGCCTTTCAATTTCTCAGCTAAATGTGACAGCCTTAAATTCTAAAAATAATTTATTTCCTTTTGTTATTCTAGAATCAACTCAAAATCTTAAAAATGCCATCTTATATTAATTTTGTCCTTCTCGCTTAATCAATTTTGTTTTCTATTTTTTTCATTTTTTTTATTTTTGCATAGTTAATATCAATTTCAGTTAAGCTTCGAGGGGCCTTCATTTTTATTTATTTATTTTTTTAGCGTATGAGTTCGGCTAAATATAATGTTCATGAAAACACAAGCCTATATTAGAAAGAGTATCTACAAGATTTCTTTTACGCAAGAATTATTACAAGAAAGAATCAGAGCAACAAGTTCATCACTTTCGAGATTGGATTGAGAAATCACTAATATTTTATTGCACGTTTTTCAGTCCTTTTTGCATGCGTTGATGATGTCATGCCCGTAGCCGAAGCGCGACACTGCGTGTTTGCTAAACTAAGCCACTGAGCCGAAGGCTCAGTGGTCAGGGGAGCTCTTGGAGTAGCTCCCCCTGCTGCAGGTTGGGGGTTCTAACCCTATCTGCAGCAGTTGGGTAGTATTAAATCCAAAAGAGCACCATAGTGCTTTTTTGGTTTAATGGTGATTTAGTTCCCGTTGACCCCTTAGGTCCAGTTAGACCATCCCTTAGAGTAGGTTAGGAGTAGACTAGTATGTTGAATATTGACAAAAAAAATAAACTAAGACATAAACTATAAAAATCAAAACATCTAAAACTATCTCATCATAATAGTATCAATATAAACCACATTTACGAATTTATCCATAATAATAACATTTCAAACTTCTAAGTACAATGAGGAGCAAACATCCTACATGCATAGTTTTGTTCAAGTCTTAACATAAGTTAACATAAACAAACATAAAATCATTTCTCTACTACGCATAATCCTTGCTTCCATCTACTATCCCCACGAGATATTCCAATCTTCTACAACAACTCATCTTTAACTGCGTAGTAAGCTCATGCATGCCCACAATTGTGTGGACGTGATTTGCTCGACTTCTATCTTCGTCAACGCTTAGAGGTACATTTATTTTCCCACCTATTTAGTAAGCTGTTTTAGATTCAAAAAAAGGATACAAAATGGTGGACTTCATTACTTCATAGCAGCTGTTGATCATCTTCTCTGGATGCAAATAATATATAGTTCAACCATTCAGTTTTCACTGCATTCATTTGCTCCCCCGGGTAAAGAGTTTGAACGAAAATGGCAGAAGCTGCCTTTCTTGTTGTTACAACAATCTTCGATAAAGTATTTCCTCTTGCAGCCGATGAGATCAGCCGGACACGGGGAGTAAAGAAAGAACTTGAGAAGCTTTCTCAGAAAGTAGAGATGATTCAGGCCTTGCTTTCTGATGTAAAAAGAAAGCAATTAACAAGCAGCAATATCGTCCAGCTTTGGCTGAAAAAGCTTCAGTCCATAGCACGAGATGCTGAGATCGTGTTGGATGACTTTGGATATGAAGTCCTTCGCCAAGAGGTTGAGAATCGAAAGCGGGACAAGGTACGCAACTTCTTTTCCTCATCAAATCCAGTTTCCTTTCGTCTGGGGATGGCTAACAAGATCAAGAATGTTAGCTCGCCTCTGGAGGAAGTTTTCAAAGAAGCAAGTCAAATTGGGCTTCGTCCAGTTGAGCTAATCATGAAATATCCTGATCACACAGAGGATCGGGTGACCGTTCTCTTTGTGGATGAATCAGAAATTGTGGGAAGGGAAGATGATGTTTCCAAAGTGGTGAGAATGTTAATTAGCGCAGACTATAAGAACGATTTACCAGTCATCTCCATAATGGGAATAGCTGGTCAGGGAAAGACAACCGTTGCACAAGTAGTTCTAAAAAATGACAAAGTAATAAAGTATTTTGATAAAAGAATTTGGGTTTGTGTATCGGACGATTTTAGAGTAGAAAGGCTGTTGAATGAGATGCTGCAATCTCTTGGGGAAACGAAAGCTGAGACGACAAACTGCGAATCCCTAGTAAGAAAGCTTCAAGAAAAGGCAAAAGGAAAAAGATACTTGCTGGTGCTAGATGACATCTGGAATGAGAGTCGAGAGAAATGGGAATGCATGAGGACATGTTTGTTGGAAATAGGAGGAGCACAAGGAAGCAAAATACTGGGAACTACGCGTAGTCATGCTGTAGTCTCAGCAATGCAAACATCCGGTTCCCATCGGCTAGAGGTCCTCTCGGATGGTTCTAGCTGGATGTTATTTGAAAAAATAGCTTTTGGAGATGGTGGTGCAATAAAGATTCCAGTATTGGAGGCCATTGGTAGAAGGATACTGGAAAGGTGTGGCGGTGTGCCATTAGCTATTAAAGCAATTGGAGGTTTGTTATACTCCATGAAAGATCAATCAGAATGGTCGAAGATTGAGAGAAGTGAACTGTGGAGTGATAGATTCAGTAATGCAGATGGAGTCTTTTCTGCCTTGAAGTTGAGTTATGAACATTTACCTTCATTATCTGTGAAGCAATGTTTTGCAAGTTGTCCCATTTTCCCAAAAGGCAGTGTCATTGGAAAGGACGATTTGATACAAACTTGGATGGCACAAGGGCTGATTAGTCATTGCAAGGGAGGCCATTCGCAAATGGAGGACATAGCCAATAACTATTTCAACATATTATTGCGGAGCTCTTTGTTGCAAAATCCAGAAAAGGATATCCACAATAACATTATTTCCTGCAAGATGCACGACCATGTTTATGATTTTTCTTTGAAAGTGTTACATAATTATTTTTTTGATGCAGGTGGGATGGTAATAAATAATGATGCAGAAGTTGTGAGTTTAACATTGATTTCAAAGGAAGGGAAAATGTCAGAGAGTATGGAAAGAATTCTTCCAAAGTTGCGATCATTGTATTGTGATGTTGTCGGTGAAGACTTCTAGAAAAGGTTTAAGCATCTTTGTGTTTTAAAACTGAAATGCTGGGATGCCACAGATCTGCCAAAAGCAGTAGGTGAGATGAAACATCTAAGGTATCTAGACATCTCACAAACTCAAATCAGTACTCTGCCAAGGTCCATCACAAAGCTTTACTATTTGATGACCTTAAGAGTTAATCATTTGAAAGCGATACCCAAGAAATTTGGGAATTTGATTAACTTGAGGCATTTCTATTTCTCTAAGCTGTCCGACGGATGTTTGCTCCCCGGTGTTGGACAGTTAACTAATCTCCAGACATTGTCCATCTTTGTGGTGGGCCAGGACAGGAAATCTGAAATTATGGAGTTGGAAAACTTAAACGACCTCAAAGGTGATTTGCGAATTCATGGACTTCAAGTGAGCAGCTATGGCTCAGCAGCAAAATCAAATTTGTCTGGAAAGCTAAACATTCAATGTCTGGAACTTGCTTGGGATGAGACAAAAGATGATCGGAAGGACAGTATTGATGTCATGGAAGGTCTAAAACCTAACTCGAATTTGAAAAGTTTAACCATTGAGGGTTTCAATGGTTCAAAGTTGCCATCATGGATGGGGACTAAGAATCACTTGATACTACTTCGAGATCTAGTAGAGATCCGTTTGGTGAACTTGAATAACTGTGAACAAGTGCCATCATTTGGGGACTTGCCCTGTCTCCAAGATTTAATGATGGCTTCATCACGCAACGTGAAGCGCATCGGGAAGGAACTCTATGGTCCGGAAAATCTTGACAGTGCAAGGGGAGGTAGTTGTAGCAGTGAGGAGACAACAATCACTCTTTTTCCAGCACTAAGGAGACTTGTCTTGCAGAACATGGATGGTTTAGTAGAGTGGGGAGATGCAATGATTCGTTCAGATTCTTTATCAATTAAGGTATTCCCTAATCTCCAGAAGTTGCGTCTATGTGAACTTCCCAAGTTGACAGATTTACCAGATATGATAAACCTGACATGTCTTCAGCAACTAAACATAGAATATTGCCAAAGTCTGACTTGTTTAAAGAATTTGAATAGCCTTACGTCGTTACAATCCTTATCCCTAAAAAACTGCCCTGGTCTAGATGCGACTAATCTAGACCCAACCAACCTCAGGGAATTGTACCTCGGCAGCTGCTCTGATGATCTTAATTATTTTCCCCGGCCATACTGCATCCCCAGTGGTGCTATTGTGATGAATGATGATGATTGTATCAAACAACATTTCCTCTCACTTGTGTCTCTTGATTTGTATGGATGGTCAAAGCTCAGGTCTCTTCCTGAGCAAATTCAGCATCTCTCTACGTTGAGAAATTTACGAATAGGGTGCTTTGATGGATTGGAGGCCCTTCCAGAGTGGCTGGGTAGCATTCGGAGTCTTGAATTCTTGTGGGTTGAGGATTGCTCTAACCTCAAGCAGTTACCCTCAGTAAAAGCAATGAAACGCCTCACCAATTTACAAGAACTGCAGATCAGAGGATGTCCTTTCTTATCAGAGAGATGCACCAGAGGAAAAGGCATAGAGTGGCCCAAGATTGCACATATTCCCTCAATTATGATCAATGGCATGATAGTCTAGATTCTGAATATTTTATGCTCCCGTAAGTTGACTATTTCCTCCAATATTCTCAATATTTTTTTTACGAAGAAACCAAAAAAAAAAAATCTTCAACTCTGAAATGCAACTCTATTTTCAAATCCTAATTAATTATTTTTTCTTTCCATCGGTTCTTTCATCTTATTTTATCTGCTTATATCTGGCATACATGTGAAGCATTTTTCTATTTGTTTTTCCTTCAATTGTTAGGTAAAGGCTCGAGCAACACCAAGTGAGATGAGAGGTTGTTAGCGGGCAAACACTGCCTTCTGTCACTGGACAATGGTGATCTTCTTTGCTACCAGATTTCAGATGATTGTCTCATTTTCTTGCATTAACCCTCTATTTTGTGGTGCATTTCTATTTATGTATTGGCTTGTAACTTGTGAAAATTTTGACAAGAGCCAGAGATTATTGTAAAATGCTGTCTAGACATTGGGTGCTTTGAGCAAAATTTGGATGGAATTGAACAGAATTTATTTCTTATATACAAATGATGATGCATCGTAAATAGTTTTGATAATTATTTTCTTCACTGCACAAAAAAAAAAAAAAAAAAAAAGCTATGGCACGGGAGGCCATTCCACTAATTAAACAAATAAGAAATTTGCTATGGTGATTACTACTAGAAACCAATCAATTCCACCCAGGTGATTTGAAAATTATATTTTAGCGAATTTAACGAGTAAAAGGATATCTTGATTGGAATTTGCATTAAAGATCTTTTTCTTGTTTTGGTTTTGTGTTTCAACTTTAAAAGCAATATCTTCAAAGTGATGTAACTGAAAAATAATGTAAATGCCTTGTTAAAATTTCAAAAGTGGTGAGAACAATCTTGGCAAAATAATAGACTTTCCTATTAAGCAAAGATTTGAAGTCTAACTAAATTTTCATGGAGAAGCTACAAAATATGCTGAGATAAATTATATTTTGAAGGAGGCTAGACTTGAAAAGCAAAGCAAAAAGATACTTTTGAAATTCCTTTTTAAGACTTAAAAAGTAATGCAAAAAGATAGGGAAAGAATAAATTGTTGAGCGGTTAAAGCTCTATAATTCCATCCTAGAGGTCGAGGGTTCGAATTCCACCATTCCCTTCCCCAATGTAATAGCACAGGTTTGTTTAAAAAAAAAACACAAAAAGATAGAATTTCTTGTCTATTGTCTCTCTTTCGGTCCAACTTGATCCAATAGTTACGTCATGCAACTAGTAATGAACCCCCCCCCCCCCCCCCCCCCCCCCCCCAAAACAAAAAAAAAAAAAAAAATTGAGACACAGATGAAAATGAAACAGTCAAAAATGTAAAGGTCAATGCACTTAAATATACGCAGAGAAAAAAGTGACATATCACTGCTCTGGCTTCCAGTTTAATGCGAGCAAACTTTTCTTCAAACTTTTCTTCTGTAATATTCAGGATGGCTTTAACCTTGTAGTATCACATATATTTATTATTAGATTCACATATCTTTTTTTTTTTTGTTTGAATATAACAGAAGAATATCTCCAATTGCAGAAGAAATTTTTTGGCACGACAATGGTTTCTCTCAACTGTCCTTATGAAAAAAAAATTATGAAACCTTTAAAATTTTTAAGTAGTTATCATATAAAAGGGAACTTGCACCATAACATAAGGCGTAATGATGCTGGAAGTCCCCAGATTTTTTATGAAGTTAGAATTTAATTTTATACTGCTATGTTATCTATAAAGTATCAGAACGAGACTTTAATATAATTATACCATAATTAGTATTTCCAAATGACTTAGTTTAAAATTTTTTCATATTCTTACTTATTTTAAATTGGTTTTTATTATCTATATATTTATCAAATCTAACATGTATGTAAAAGTGATGACAATATTATTATGTTAATGTAATTACTTAGTAAAGAAATTTATTGTGATGACAATTTTATCATGTTAATGTAATTACGTAGTAAAATAGCCCATTAGCTTTCGGCATAATAAATCGTTTCTTTCCTATGATTTTTTTTTATATCTATTAAACGAATTTTCTTTTTACCAATTGTGATGACAATTTTATTATGTTAATGTAATTACTTAATAAAGAAATTTATAAGCATAGCCTATTAGCTTTCGGCGTAATAAATCGTTTCTTTCCTATGATTTTTTTTTATATCTATTAAACGAATTTTCTTTTTACCACAATTTTATTTGCGTTTAATCTCTTCCTATGGAGAAGATAGAAAAAATGAAAATTTAGCAAGAAGATTCGTTATCAAATAAGATAAGCACTTGAAGAGTAAATAGAAGCATGAAATTTTAGAAATACGGTAACTAAGAATTTAATTTTATTTAAGGAAGATATTTTCGAAAAGTAAAGCTAAATAGATCTAGTTTGTACATGTGGTTAGGACTTAAATGCTCAAGTTCTTACAGCCAGCATAGCATATTGATAAAAGAAGCTATAGCATGAACCAATAGAAATTCCTTTTTCTTTTTTGGTCAGTGTATAAATTCATGAACCAACTTAAGAAGCTTTTAGCAACATAAGTTTTTAAGAGTGTTTTATTAGTTGAATTCCACTTTGTAGGTTAACATACTATTTACCGATATGTTTTTCTGGCATTCCCTACATTCTTGTCCCCTTTAACTTGTGGATAGGGATAGCAATTTTTGGCACGACTCAAAACACCACACGAAATTAATACGAAAATAATGAGTTTGGGTTGAAGCTTGACGAGATTGGGTCAGAATGAGACCTAACCCGACTAATCTGCCAAAAAAAAGGTCAGGTTAGGGTCGAAATTGGGCCAACCCGTTTAACTCGAAAAACGGCAAAAATTCGCGTCAGAATCTACTCGATCCATCTGACTCAAAAAGAAAAATAGAAAAAAAAAGAGGTCAAATGATTAAAGAAAAAGAAATTTTTTTCAAGTCAACTAACTAGTGGTAGGTTCAGGTTGGTTGACCCGTTTTGAGTTGACAGGTCGAGTTTGGGATTACACATTTCTCATTAAATCTAGATATTAACCTGACCTGTCACGCCCCGTGCCTTGAGACATGACACCCGCCATGCCCTAAACTATGCTAAAACACAAGGCTGATTGATATAAACCATCAACAACAATTCATAACTTAATGAATACGCAATATTTTCCCAAAAGAAAATCATTTTATTCATTCAAAATAATCATCCATCCATATACATTTCTGTTACCTCATCGCAAAATAATTGGGAATCATATTTATAACCTAGTCTATACCAAAATATGGCTATATAATTCTTGAACAAAAACCACCTTTTTCTAATTTCATACCAAAATATAAACTAAGAGACCCAAAATTCCTGCTAATCCTCCTCAACAAAGTCATCCCCTACGAATTCAAAGAATGGGGTAAGTGACAAGCCACTTAGTAAGTAGTAAAAGATCTCTTTGAGTCTCAAGATTATTACAAGTTTACAAATAATTTGTCAATATAAAACAATAGTTCACATTATTCACAAAGATACGTGGTCATTTCATAAGCAATACAATTCACATTCTTAGCCATAGCACAATACAATGAGAGCTCAAGTAGTTAGTGGACAAATGACCCTGGATATCCAATTGTTAACTACGACCCGATTAACACGGTTCAAAATCAACTACCACGTGGTTGGTCGGGTTCAAAATTAACTATCACGCAGTTGGTACGGTTCAAAGATTTTACTACAATCACCAAATTTAAGGAACTAGACCGTCATAAGCCATTTCACATACAATAGCTCGATTCAATAGTTATTCAAATAAAGAATAAGCCACAATATACTCATTTCATGGTAAAGGAAGAATATAACCAAACTCAAGCACAGTGATATAGAAATTAACATTTCAAAACTTTAAAATTAGCAAAGCACAATTTCAAAGGCAAAGAGATTCAAGTACTACTTATTTTGATCAAAGACTAATTCAAATAATTCAAGTAGGGGTAGTCACTGGCGTCGCCTATAACACAGAATAACACCCAATTATATGCTTATTTTATCAATGGATCTTAATAAAGCTTAACCCTAGACCTTACATGCAAAAGAGAAACTAAATACTCGAAAAAGAGGTGATCCGTAGGCACTGGATTGTGATCCGCGCCCATGGATCCAAACAGCTAACCTGCAAATCGCAAGCCAGGGCTGATTTGTGAGTACCCAACAGCCAGCCACGGTCTAGTTCGACCCACAGCTCAATGGACAGAGACTATACGCGACCAACAAGCCCTAAGCCGCAGTCGCAGCTCAACTGAGCCTACCCACAGCTCGCCAGGCAAAGATTTGCTGCAAGTGAAGGCTCGCCGAGCCCCACGACTCAACTTGCTTTGCCCACGGCTCACGTACAAAAATCTACAGATTTCAACTTTACGCACCCAAGCTTCAATTCACTCAAACCCAACATCAAAACTAAACCAAAATAGCACAATACCACAACAACAACTCACAATAAGTTCACAATACCCATAGATCATATGCATACGCCATAATCACACATAATCTTTTAAAGTTCCTTACTCACATCCATCATAATTCCACCATCAACTCACACACACACACACACATAACAACCAACACAAGCACATAATCAAAAGCAAAAGACTCTAAAACTTTCTCAAATCCACTGTCCATCAACTCAAGGAACCCATAATCCTATGCTTAGACCAAAACTAAAGAAGAAACATGAGCTTTGAGGAAAATTTACCATGGGGAAAATTTCAAAGCCTCTACCACTTGCCTCCTCTTGAGAATGACAAAGTGACCCTTCAAAGCCTTCTTCAAGAATACGGAAAAATTAGAAAGTATTGGGGAGATAAAGTGGAGAGAATATGCAAAAGAAAATGGAAAGGAAAACGCTAAGTCTTTTGGGGTTAAAAGCAAATTTGTGACATTGCAATCAAGTCCTGAAGGAGTTTACAATTTGTCTCTTTACCCAAGAAGTCAAAATTACAAAATTGTCCCTAGAAAGATCTTGGTATTGCACGACCGGCAAACCCCGTTACTGACCCGATTGCCATCCCTATTTGTGCACGCGTAACCATTGCAGTCATTGTAGTTTACCAATCAAAGGTAAAAGGAGCTCGATATGAATTTGCTTGGCTGGTCATTCTCAAGGTTTCAAATGTAATGAATTATGTGGATATTTAAGACTCTAATCTAATGTACCTCTTTTGTTTCTTTCCTTAATAGTTTAGCTTAGCAATTGCCATAAGATACTTATTGACAAGGAGCGTTTTCTGTCACACCCAAAGGACCAGAAATGCATTTGCTTGATTACCCAGCATCGAATTCAAATTTAGAAAATCGAAAGCATGAAATCAGATAATTCAAAAAATTGAAAAAAGCACTATCCGACTGACTTTGAATTCGAAAGCACCTATGTCAGTTTCGAATTCGAAAGCACCTTTTTCTTTAAGTTGAATCTTATTGAGATAGGCTGTAAATTCTCAAATACATAATTGTCACAGAATGATATCTTATTTGTAAGAGAGCAAGATCTGAAATTTTGCAATGCCAAGCACAAGAGAATGCAAAGAACATGCTTTTGTAATGGTTAGATTCTATTCTCAAATAAAAATTGCATGTCTAAACTGCTCTCTCTCTCTCTCTCTCTCTCTCTCTCTCTCTCTCTCTCTCTCTCTCTCTCTCTCTCTCACTCACTCATTTTGGTAGTTTTTCAATCTTTCTAGAGTTATCAGCTTGCTGAAGACTTGGCCAGAGCCTTATCTGACAGGGTGATTTTGCAAACTTTTGCTGAGGCTGAGACTACCATAACATGTGACCATCTTAAGGTAATAGCAACAATCTGCAATGTGCATTTTCTATAAGTTTGTATGTTTACGAAGACAGCATTTAAATTTTTAGTTCTAAGGAACCTTAGCGAACAATCATTTTCATGGAGATCATGTCCCAAGTGAAGCGAAATTTTTTTATGATTTTATGCATCTAGTTAATAATTTATGAAGTACAATTAACAACATCGGTTGATTACATATAAATTAGAATGCATCTCTAATTGTTTGTGAATCTTCTTGCGGAGCATATTAACTCTTTTGAGATCCATGTGTACACTGGTTACCTTGGAAGAAGGCTCTGTCTTCCTCCGATATGGGTATCTGTCAACAGAGAATGCTGCAGTAGTAAAAGAAGTTGCAAAGCTCGGCAAACTGAGACTCCATGCACTTTCCTTAGTCAGCTCGTTTGGCATTCCTGATGCTTTCTTGAGCCCTATAGCTTTCAATTGGAACGAGGCAGATTATTGGCCCTTTGTTCAGAACTAGCTTATTATTGTTTTATTCTAATAGTTAGAGTGAAATGAATGTTCTTCTAGTAGGAAATTTTTGGCTAGAGAAATTGTATTGTGTAGATATTAGGGTTTGTGTGATTTTAGAAATTGGGGGAAAAATTTATGGACGAGATTTATTGGGAATTAAGATTATATTATGCATTATTTTGATAAGAGCTTAGAAATTTGGATGAAAAGGGTGAAATTGATATTTTTTTTTCCTTAAAACCTTAAATCTGAAATTTTGGAAAAATTATTATATTAGGAGTTAGCTTTTGTTATATTATCATTTAAAGGCATACATCTGTCGTTGTGCAATATGATGTGCCCGGATATTATTTGTTTTGAAGAGTGTATTGCAAACTGCCATGATGATGGTCCTGGTGGACCAGGTGCAAATACTCTCAGGGCAAATACTGGAAGTACCCCTGGATGGAACATTTTTCTATCAACTCGGTTGTTCACTTCACCAATGCAGGAAAACAAGTTCAAATAAGGCGCTAATGCACAGTTGCATGAACAGTTGTTGGGAGAGTTACTACAGGCAATACAAGGGCACCTGACTTTGAATGTGGTGAAGCAAATTTGAAGCCAAAAATGGTCCCCCGGGTTAGTAAGAAATTGGGAGACTTTTTAATTTCTACAGAATAAAGATCTCAGGATGTGTTTTGTCTCATTAAACATTTTACGCGACAAAGATGGATACTCCTTTTATCAAAAAAAAAATATTATCATTTAGAAGAAGGGAAAATTGATTTGGGGATTTCAAAGTTGAGATTCAACTAAAAATTAGACCATGCAAGATGGGTAACTAAGTGAGTGAAGCCTTGGGATTGAAATTAAGGTTAGAATACTACTTTTATATGTATTTTAGTTGTTAATTTATGATTGTAATGTTATATGATAGGTTCAAGAGAGCAAGTGGAGGAGGAAGCCACCTAGGGGAGGGTCTAGTTCGTGATTTTTTATGTGAAATCCACTTGAGAGTAAGTATAATGCATATTATAGATCAATAGTCTTATATGTTGAATGAAAAGTGTGTGGATATGTTAAAAAATGTTATATGTATAAAATGAGATTTATGTGCATGTGTGTGTGTGTATATATATTGGTAAATGAGTTCATGTTGATGAAATGCATCAAAAGTGATTTTTGTACATGAAAGTTTGATAGAGATGACAAAGTATTTAAAAGTGAACGGTTTACATTAAGTTATGAAATAATATACTTGGTATATTTTAAAATATATTTTTTTATATAGTCATGTTTTAGACATCAAGTACATGAGCAAAGTGTTTAAAAGTGAATATTTCTTTTATGTAAAGTTGATGAAATGTATACAATTGCCATATAATAGAAATTATTTTGCAAAGTCAAGAATTTCGCATAAAAAATTTGAGAAAAGTGCATGAATGCTTATGAAATGATCTTATACGTGTACTTGATAGTTTGATAGTGTTTTAAAATTGAAAGAACTAAATTGTATACTTGATTTGGAAGCAACTCTATACAAAACTAACTAAAACTAACAGGATTATAGTTAGTCGGGTGCACCTAGTATTTTGCTGGTTAGGGAAGTGCGTGTGATTCCCTCCCTTCATAGGACAATATAGTTTTTGTGGGACAATTTCCCTTCATGGGATAGTATACCCTTCAGGGATAGATTACCCGTCGTGGGACAGTATACCCTTTGAGGACAGCCCTTTGTTGGACAGTTTACCCTTCATGGAATAGTTACCCTTCATGGGATAGTTTATATTCTGTATAGTGTGACTTCGAGAAATTATCAAGGTATTAAAGTTATTTATGAAAGCAAAAATCAAATTAACTGTATGAAATTGAGGAGAATTCTTGGTTTGGTTTTATTTCTCTTGATTCAGATTGAATGACATTCTCATATGGAAGTGATGATGCGTCATATATAATTTTTGATAACTATTTTGTTCACTGCAAAAAAAAAAAAAAAATGCTGTGGTTAGGAAGGCCATTCCACTAATTTAATAAATAGGAATTGAGCTATGATGCTTGCTGCTAGGAATCAATTAATCCCACCCATGTGAATTGAAAAATATATTTTTTGCAATTTAACGAAAGAAAGGCTGTCTTGATTGAAATTTGCATTATAGATCTTTTTCTTTTTTTTTTGTAAATTTTTTTTGTCTATGTTATTCTGCGAGCAAAATCTTCAAAATGGCTTAACTAAAAATAATGTGAATACCGTTTCAAAAATTTCGAGTAGTGGTGAGAGCAATCTTGACAAAAATAATAGACTTCCTCTCAAGCAAAGATTTGAAGTTTAACTACATTAATAATTTCATGGAGAAGCTACAAAACATGCTAAGATAAATTATATTTTGAAGGAGGCTAGACTTGAAAAGTAAAGCCAAAAAAAAAAAATTCTTGTCTAATTGTCTCTCTTTGGGGCCAATTAGATCCAATTGTTACATTATGCTACCAGAAGAGAAAAAGGGAAAAAAATAAAAAATAAAAGACACAGATGTTAATAGATCTGCAGAGAAAATGAGAAAGTCAACGACAACGTAAAGATAAATGCAATTCAATAGACACAGATGTTAATAGATATGCAGAGGAAAAGAGACATAACATGACCCTGCTCTGGCTTCCAGTTGATTGCAAGCAAATTTTGCTTCTGTAATATTCCGGAGGATTATGCATTTTCTACGACTTATAAATTTGATTTTGATTCCATAAAGGGTCGGGAATTTCTTATCCATAACATTAGTTTTACTTGTTCTGCTATAAATCCTTATAAATATTATGCCTTGGTTGTACAGAAATCTACTGTCTAATGGTGACATAACAATACTAAATCAAGTCTTCACTTTATATTCAGTGCTATCAGCTATTCTGAAGTTGAAATATTATGCCTTTCTCCTGTCACAAGGATTTTGGTCTGGGAGGAGAGAGATCAAACTGACATATATGTAGAGTAAAAGTATAAATTTTATTTTAGAAGTAAAATTCAAATAAGTATGACAAGGTATTATATATAAAACATTATTATAAATAATATTTAATCTACAATGATAAAACTACCATATATCATCGAAATACATAATCAAATTATATATTCAAATTTTAGAATATGCAAACACACACATGCCAGGAATTGGGCGTGTGCTTTACACGTTTAATAACTAGTTTGATGATTGATTCAACAGAGAGGAAAAAAATAATAACAATTTTGGTTTTTTCTAATTTTTTTCAAAGCCATATCTAAAAACTATTTGAGTTCAAGTTAATTATATACTTAAAAAGTAAATAGAGCTTAAGAGCTAATAGAAGGAAGCTATATTTATCGTTACAATTTTTTGTTAGAACTATTCTAGTACCACAATACTACTACCTTTAATTTAGTAGCATCACATGTATTTTTCCATAGATTCACATATTATTTTAATTTTTTTCAATTTGAATATCACAAAAGAATATCCCCAATAGCAGAAGAGATTTTTGGCATGATAATGGTTTCCCTCAAATGACCTTATAAAAGAATTACGAAGCCTTTTAAAATTTTTAACTTGTTATCATATGAAAAGGAACTTGTACAATGTAACAAAGTATAATTATGGTTGAAGTCCCCAGATTTTTTATAAAGTGAGAATTTAATTTTAGTTATTGCTATTCTATCCATAAAGTTCCAAAATGAGACTTATCTTATTAGCAATCTTGGCTTCTCTTATTAACTTTGTTGATATCTTTTTCATTATTTTAATTCTATCTTTATCATAACCATTATCTTCTTCTACATATAATTCAATTCACTGAGTGCTTTAACGTTGTTTGCCATCATTTTTATTCAAGGCTCTTTGAATGGATGGTGTTGCATAATGGCTTGAAATGCCTTTCATTTTTTATTTTCCCCTTGGGCCATTTGACTCTCTGGCCCAGTTCAAATATTGTTGTATGATGAATTGCTCGGTCCAGATTGATCTCCAGACCCTTTGAAGTGAATGAAGCAGACGATAATATATACATAGAAGAATGACATGATCCGATTGATGTCCACTTCCTTCTTTGGTTTTTGATACGTTTCACTGTCACCAATACTTTTCATACTGTTCAGTTTTGCCCAAAAATTGCTGTCATCTGCCTGAGAGTCCGAACTTGGAAGATCAGTTGCCTGCTGGCCCATGCCAGTGCCAAGATTGTGCCTACTACATACAGCATGTTTTGCACTATAACAACTACGATTCTGTGTAAAATATTTTCACTTCAGATTTTTCTTTGTACTAAACACTGAAAAACATATTTCTGTGTAAAATATTTTTTATTTTTTCTTCTTTAGTTGAAAACAATTTAGAAACTCAATAAATATAAGTTATTTTCTAAAGAGTTCAAAAATCATATTAAAGCATCTACTTTTTTAGTTTCATTGTGGAGGTATAGTTGAAGCTCCCCTGCCGGAATTAACCGAAAGGAGAACAGGTATGGTGGGGTGTTGGCAAATTGAAACTTTGGAAGGGGAATTATGTGAATGTATTTTTATTTCCACAAGTTGCATTATTTGATGGTGCCATTTTCAAAACCCGATACAAACATCATTAGTTCACAGCATTAGCTGTCATCTCTAGCTGCAAATTTATTAACATTCTGAAAGACACGCAGGGAAGATTGCAGGTTGCAACCCTTCTGATATGGTTTTCAGCCATGCTTTAGTAAAAGACGTAATAATTTTTGAAAAGTACGTCCATATAATGCCATGTGAATTCGGTCCTATTTGGACAGCTTTGTAATAAATTAAACCTTTTGAAGATATTTTATGTCATTTGAAATAATTAGATGACTGACGATTGTGGTTGACCTTAACTCTAAAATTTTCACTCATTTAACAATTATCAACTTGCTAAAGACCTGGGGCATAGCTACCCGTTTTTTACCTGCCAATTGTCCACTTTCATTAATATAATCAGTAATATACAAAATGGCTGAAGTAATAGGTTGCAAATCAATAAAAAATTTTGGGTAATGCTTGGATCTTGTTAGAACATTTGGATCCCTCATAATTATCCCAAAAAAAAAAAAAAATGATGCATGCCAAACTTACCTCTTCAACTTCGTATACATTCTCAAACAGTATATTCGACAAGCGGAGTTAGGTAGAACAATAAAAAGTATCAAAAAGAATTTGTGATTTCATTACTTAACTATGGCTGTGTATTTCCAATATTTGACAGATTCTTGCAGGCGCGTCGTGTGGACGTCATTCGCTCGGTCCCCATCTTCATCCTCGCTTAGAGGGTACATTTACCTTTCCAATTGATAGGCAATTTCAGTGTGAAAAGAAGATATAAGAACTACATTTGTTTTTCCACCTTAGATCGAAAAGAAGAATACAAAGTGGTGGGCTTCGTGACTCTGGCTGCAAATTAATTACTTTCCGTTGAAAAATTAAAAAAACAAAAGAAAATTAATTGCACACTCATGGAATATGTCAAAACTACTACTATCCATTAAACTTATTTAGGAGCTGCTTGGTTCATGTGTATCAGAATCGAGAATCGGAATGAATCTTTTATAGGCTGCTTGGTTGGAGGAAATAGAAATTAGAGAATTGGAATCATTTCTGAAAATATGAAAATCCTCCATTCCCAAGTAAATTGGAAGGAATCGGAATCATTTCTAAAAATTTTGCAACTTTAACTTCTTTTTAATTCCTCAATTATTTTGTTATCATAAACTATTAGTAGACATCATCATTTATTAGTTAATCAACAAAATTAGATAATTCAGGACCATAAAGTCTTTACAAGTGAATGATTCCAATTCCGATTCCGACATCTAACCAAGCAAGAATATTAAAATGAAAAACTTCATTCCAATTTCAAAGTAAATGATTCTGATTCGGATTCCGATTCTTCACTACGAACCAATCGCCCCTTAATGTTTTCAACTTCTATTCTCCTCCAAACATCCCAATATTTCATTACTTACAACTTAGCATAATCAGTCATCTAATTCTCTTATGTTTTACCAATCTCATTCTTTTATCTCTACAGTTTTACTGTCCCAACATTTTATACGAAAATATATAAGCCTATCTTTAATCTTTTTTCGCTTCGTTACTCATTTATCAATAACATATAATTCCCCTAATAAAATAAAAAACCTAATAAAATTTTCACGACTACTCAAACTGATTCAAAATTTAATGTGATACGTGGAAAGTCATTTTCTTAATTTTTGGCTTATTCCTTGTTCTTTCTCAAGGACGATGCTCAATGATTTTTTTTTTTTTCCATGGGCTAATGTTCTACTTCTCTCATCAATATTTATTCCATTTCTGATATTTAATTATCCTGCCTCTATAACTTAAGGTTGATATAGCTAATTAATCCAGTGTAAATGTTCATTAATTTGTGCCTCCACCGAACCTATTCCTCAATAGTATAGTACATGATGGGGCAATTAATTATTTGCTAATTCTTTTCTATTTCTGATTTTCAAATTCCTTTGTAACGAGAGCCATCCCAATCTTGTTACCGGCTGAATTTTTTGCTAATCAACATTAGCTTTTCGGTCTTCACACCCAAACAAATGAACAGCACCACGATTAGCGCGATGCACATGCAGCTGTCACAACTTCATTGACTGCCCACGAGTACACAAATGTTGCTGCAATTCTCTAGGCGGTAAAATCTCCATTTCTATAATGCTTTACTTTTAGGAGTGAAATTCATCAATCAAATTCCTAATTTTGGGGCACATGTGGTCTAAATAATTAAACTAATATTGTGATCGTATGAAGTTTTTTGAAAATTTGTGTAGAAAAATGATAGGGTAATATTTTTTAATAAGTGTATTAGTATATTAGTATAATATAAAAGTAATCAAAAAGATGTTGAGATTCTGTGCAAAAAGAAAAGAAAGAAAAGTGGAAAGAGGGTTGTAAATTGTAACTAGATAGAATAAAAACTACCTGTTGTAACCTTGTGTTTTTAAAGTTGTAGGAATAAATAAAATGTCGAACGATTAGAGATTTATGATTCTTTTTTAATGATCGAGAGTTTGCATTCTAATATCCGTTTCTCAAGACCCATTGTAATAGTATAGAATTTGAAAAAAAAATGTTGCAGGCAATCATCGACTTCCATTTGCAGTTTTGCTAATAATTTCTGTTTTGCAGATGCCATTTTTTATTAATGAAAGAATCTCAAATTTCTTCTGAGCTCTCGGGGCACCGAGAGGTCGGATCCATGGAGGGGGACTAGCATTTCAAAAGAGGCCGACACAAGTCAATTTCATATGGTCCACATCAAGGACTGAAGGCCCCAAACCCACGTGGTTCCGTGGCATTTTAAAAGGAGCCAATGGTCCACATCAAGGACTAAGGCCGAAAATCCACGTGGTTGGGTAATTATTGATAGAACCCAACTACTGCAATAGTGTATTGTATTTTCTTCATTATTTTATTACAGCATTATCTCCTAAATCATATCTAGCTGCAAGTTGCCAGTCCATTGACACGGCGATTGATACCGTTTCCCAAGATGCATATATTCACAAAAGCATTTCTTGAACTGGCGTAGACTTTCAAATTAACAAAGATGGCTGAAGCTATTCTTTTGAATTTATTCGACACAAGGTCTACTGGGAAAAGGTTGAATTTATTCGACACAAGGTCTACTAGGAAGAGGGGGAAGAGAACCTAAACCAATTCCACGATCAACCCCAAAAGGCAATTGCTGACTTAAGGGGCGACTGAAGCTATTCTTAGTATTGTTTAACCACTCTTGCACTGTTTCAAAAAAAAAAAAAAAAAAACTCTTGCATAAGATACTTCCACTAGTTAATTTTTTTTTTGTAACATTTTAAGTTTTAAAGAAATTTCCTAGGATAAGTTTCATTAAAATTTACATTTGAGTCTTTGCGTTTAAGTCTTTAAGATTATTTTTTTATATTAATTCCTTGTTGTGATTTCAAAATAGAAAAAAAAAGCTATTTCTAGAATAATAAGTTTTTTTCAAACTTCATCTAAATTCTATATTCAATCATCTTGACCAAGTTTTTGTCTTAAATTTAGGCATTGTCTAAGTTCCTTCAATCAATGTTAATTGTAATTCATAAAACTTTCTTACCTTTTGGTCCATGGTATATGTTACTTTACAAATTTGTAAGGTCGTGTAATAGTAGTTAGTTTTTATATAAGATTTGATTTGTTAAAGTTGTTATCTTTAAATTTAGTAGACAAAATCATAGTAATAATGAAACAAAGTAATAGTGCTAAACAAATTCAATGTACAATAGTGTACACTCTTTTCAGTTTAAATTAGGATTTAAAAAATGAAACTGGCATCTTATATTTCCAATGAAAAGACACGATTTTTCTCTTTATAAATTCAATATTATAGATGAATTTTTTATTGTTCAATACTTGATAGAGTGATTTTCTTTATATCTTTATTTTTTTTAAGTTTACACTACAAACTAACTATTACATCTTTTAAATTTAAATTCAAATGACATTTAAGAGTTTGTATTATGATTTTCAAAATAGAATACGAGAGTTAAATATAATACTTTTCATGTTTCCTAGCACTATACTACACACTTTTGTGATATTTTAAAATTGAGTAACATTGCATCTGTTATAATAACATGTAAATTGGTTTGATTCAGGTAGAGAAATTATTTGACTTATGTTGTAATGCCTGAAAATAATTTTTGAATAGAAAATTTAAGATTAAGTTAATATTTTTACTTTAGTCTGAAGAATAATTGAAGAAGTGATCATGCCCAATTAAGACATTTTCTATTAAACTGAAAAAGAGAAAAATTGAATAGGTAAATTTTAATAGTTGCCACCTTTTTATTTAAAATTAACTTCTTATCTTAAGATTTGAAAGATTTTTAAATGAAGGTTCAATTTCATTAGAATTTAATCAATCTATCTTTTTATATTCTCATTAGTGTCCTTTGTTGTGCAATTGCGACATAAAAAATAAGGTTATTTTCGAAAAGAAAAAAATTAAATGTTAAAATACTAAAACATTTAGGGTCATTCATGCTAAAGAATTGGTCTAAACAATTATTCTTAATTAATTTTGTCACCAAACACATAATTATAATTTGTTATTTGCAATTAATTATTTAAACAAAAACTTGTGCAATAACAAGCGTGTGATATATCTAATGGAGCTGACATGTCGTTCCCTTTTTATAAATCTATTATTATTGATGAAATTTATTTAATAAATGCATAACAGAGTGACTTTTTTATATTTTTATCATTTTAAATTTACTCTATAAACAAACTACTACATCTCTCAAATTGGCTGAGCACATGAAGCTCATCCCACTTTGATTAATCTTTTGTCGGTTTTGTAAAGTTTTGGATAGAGTTTTTTGGGTTCATCGCTTGGACTAGTAAAAGGTGAGCCATGTTATTACTTACACTAAGATTAGGGACAGTGTTATTTTGTTATTTGTAGTTTCATATATAATACGAATATTCGGGCTTTGTACGGTATGAGATTTGACGTAAATTTTGTTAAAAGATTTGTAAAATGTGGGATTGTGTTATAAGATTTTATTTGTTGTACAGCATAATTTGGTAATGACAGTTTGCTTACTTAATCCTGATTTTTTGAGATTTTATTGTGGAAAGTTGTTATTATCTTGGAGAATTTTGTCATTTTTATTATTATATTTAGATCTCTGTAGCCAATTAATCGAGCTTACCATGAACTCGTGTTCTAAATATAAGTTTATTTCATTCTTTTACAAAACTTTAAGAAATGTGCCTAGTATTGACACAATGATCTAGATTCTATAAATGTTTGAGATTTAACAACGGGGTTTTATTCTTGTCCATTAATACACAATAAGAGGATGAATGGGACTGACAATATTATCCCCCTAATCTTTTGAAAAAAACAGCCATCATTAATTTATAGCGTATTATGTTCGCCCTCAATTATTAAAAAAAAAAAACTGACTAATTCCCCAAATCATTTCCTATGTCATGATAGAATATTTTTAAAAAAAATTCTTTTATTGCAGTTAATGGATCTGCTCAGCAATTGCAGTCCACAAATATTAGTAAGTAAATGATTATTAAAGAACTAGCCTTGAATTTCTCTTCTTTTTTTATCGCTAGGATTAGTTTTCCTGGGTTCAATGGGCAAATGAGGATTGCCTGGCAAAAAGCAAAAGATAGTAGCAGCAAGAGTAATTTCAGTAGATTGATGGTCGCAAGAAATATTTCTAAGTGGTCAAACATAAAAATAGACTACTTTTCTTTATTTTTGTCGTTGTCTAGACTGACATGCTTATGATCTTTCGATATTGCTTAGAAGAGTGGTCTTTTTCTGTTTTTCACTTCGACAGAAAAAAATGCTAAGCAATTTCAGTGTGAAAGAAACATCAATAGTGGAGTAGTAGTTGATTGACAATTACACCAACCTGCTGACTGGCTCAGATCTTTCACCGTCGCTTGGGGGAGTGGTACTTTTTTATCCAAAGGGAAGTTGCAAGGCAATTTTAGTGTTGACTAGAAGGATACAAGTCAATTATGGTTGAAGCCAAATATGATAATAATTTATGCTAAATACAAATGCTTAAGAACCCAAAAATCGACCATTCCTTTATAAGTTCGGCTGCAAGTAATAATCTACTAACACTTGTAGTCATTCAGTGTCGTAAAAAATATATTGTTTGTTCGGATTGAATTTTTAGAATCACATTCTATGATTAAAGCACATTTCATTGGTCGAAGCACTAAACTTCCAAATAAAAATTTTTCTAAGGTACAGAATAGTTGAATTAATAGGTTGCAAATGAATGAAACTTTTTAGGTAATGCATGAATGTTCTTCGAACCTTTGGAGACCCACCCTAACTATCAAAATATGATGCATTTCAATCTTACTTACCTCTTCAACTTTGTAAATGCTCCAAAGCGGAGTTAGTAGAACAGTAAAAAGTATTACAGAATTTGTGATTTATTACTTAACCATGCTGTGTGTTTCCAAATATTTGACGAAATCTTGAACGCACATTGTGTGGACGTGATTCGCCCGGTCTCTATCCTCGTCCTGGCGGACATTTGCTTTTCCAATTGATAGGCAATTTCAGTATGAAAAGAGGACTAAGAGGTACGTCATTGACTTTTCCAGCTTAGATTTGAAAGAAGAATACAAAGTGGTGGACTTCAGCTTCTCTGGCTGCAAATACTAATAATCCAACTATTCAGTATTCACGCAGGTAAAGAGTTTCAACGAAGATGGCAGAAGCTGTCCTTGGTGCTGTTACAGCAATCTTTAATAAAGTACTTCCTCTTGCAGCCGATGAGATTAGCCGGGCATGGGGCGTGAATAAAGAACTTGAGAAGCTATCTCAGAAAGTAGAGATGATTCAGGCCTTGTTTTCTGATGTAAAAAGAAAGCAATTATCCAGCAGCAACACCGTCCAGCGTTGGCTGAAGAAGCTTCAGTCCCGAGCACGAGATGCTGAGATCTTATTGGATGACTTTGGATATGAAGTTCTTCGCCAGAAGATTGAGAATCGAAAGCGGGACAAGGTACGGAACTTCTTTTCCTTGTCAAATCCAGTTCTCTTTCGAGTGGAGATGGCTAACAAGATCGAGAATGTTATCTCATCTCTGGAGGAAGTTTTCAAAGAAGCAAGTGATGAAATTGGGCTTCGTCCAGTTAAGCTAATCACGACATCTCCCGATCACTTAGAGGATCGGGTGACCGTTCCTTTTGTGGTTGAATCAGAAATTGTGGGAAGAGAAGATGATGTTTCCAAAGTGGTGAGCATGTTAATTAGCTCAGACAATAAGGACTTGCCAGTCATCTCCGTAGTGGGAATGGCTGGTCAGGGAAAGACAACCCTTGCACAGCTAGTGCTAAAAAATCACAGCGTAAATAATTATTTTGACAAATGGATATGGGTTTGTGTATCTGATGATTTCAATGTAGAAAGGCTGTTGAATGAGATGCTACAATTTCTTGGGGAAACGAAAGCTGAGACGACAAACAGGGTATCGTTAGTAAGAAAGCTTCAAGAAAAACTAAAAGGAAAAAGATACTTGCTGGTGCTAGATGATAATTGGAATGAAAATCGAGAGAAATGGGAATGCATGAGGACTTGTTTGTTGGAAATTGGAGGAGCTCAAGGAAGCAAAATATTGGGAACCACACGCTCTGATGAGGTTGTCTCAGCAATGCTAACATCCAGTTCTCATCGTCTAGGGGTCCTCTCTACTGATTTTAGTCGGATGTTGATCGAAAAAATAGCTTTTGCAGATGGTGGCGCAATAAAGAGGCCAGAATTGGAGGCAATTGGTAATAGGATACTGAAAAGGTGTGGGGGTGTGCCATTAGCTATTAAAGCAATCGGAGGTTTGTTATACTCCAAGAAGGATCAATCAGAATGGTTGATGATTGAGAGAAGTGAAATATGGAATGATGGATCCAGTATTGCAAATGGAGTCTTTTCTGCCTTGAAGTTGAGTTACGAACATTTACCTTCATTATCTGTGAAACAATGTTTTGCAAGTTGTTCCATTTTTCCAAAAGACAGTGTCATCCGGAAGGAAGATTTGATACAAATCTGGATGGCACAAGGATTGATCAGTCATCCCAAAAGAGGTCATTTGCAAATGGAGGAAATAGGCAGCAACTATTTCAACATATTGTTGCGGTGTTCTTTACTGCAAAATCCAGAAAAGGATATCTATGATGACATCATTTCCTGTAAGATGCACGACCTTGTGCACGATTTTTCTTTGGAAGTGTCGAATAATTATATATTTGATACAGAACACGGATTGGTAATGAATAAGGATGCAGAAGTTGTGCATTTAACATTGATTTCAAGGGAAGGGAAAGAGTTAAAGAATATGGAAGGAATTCCTCCAAAGTTGCGAACATTGTATCTTGCAAGTGATGTTGTCCCTCAAGACTTCTTGAAAAGGTTTAGGTATCTTTGTGTTTTAAAATTGGAATGCAAGAATGTCACAGATCTGCCAAGTGCAATTGATAAGATGAAACATCTAAGATATCTAGACATCTCAAAAACTAAAATCAGCAATCTGCCAGATTCAATCACAAAGCTTTTCTATTTGATGACCTTAATAGTTAATTATTTGCAAGGGATACCTAAGGGATTTGGGAATTTGATTAACTTGAGGCACTTCTACTTTTCTATAATTTCCAAGGGATGTTTATTCCCTGGGGTAGGACAGTTAACTAACCTCCGGACCTTATCCGTCTTTGTGGTTAGCCAGGACAAGGGATGTCAAATTGAGGAGTTGGGACGCCTACACAACCTTGAAGGTAAAATCAACATTTATGGACTTCAAAATGTGAGCAGTGGTGAATCAGCAGCAAATGCAAATTTGTCTGGGAAGTCAAACATTCGACATCTCACACTTGGTTGGAATATAACAAAGGAAGATGGGAAGGACAGTATGGGTGTCATGGAAGGTCTCCAACCTCACCGGAATTTGAAAAGTTTAACTATTGAGGGTTTTAATGGTTCAAAGTTGCCGTCGTGGATATTACTCCCAAATCTGGTAGAGATCAGTTTGAGGGACTTGAATAACTGTGAACAATTGCCATCATTTGGGGAGTTGCCTTATCTCCAGGTTTTGAAGATTAAAGGATTAGACAAGGTGAAATGCATTGGGAGTGAATTCTATGGTCGGGAAAATCTTCAAAGTGCAAGGAGAGGCAGTTTTAGCTGTGAGGGGAAAGCAATCACTCTATTTCCAGCACTAAGGGTACTTAAAGTAAAAGATATGGTTAGCTTAGTGGAGTGGACGGATGCAATGACTCCCTCAGATTCTTCATCAATTGAGGTATTCCCTAATCTCGAGGAATTGAGTCTAAAATGGGTTCCCAAGTTAGCAGTTTTACCAGTTATCCTTAGGTCAGCAGGATTCCGTAGTCGCAAGGAATTGAGGAACTCATGTGTCCAAGAGCGATCCTTAAGTCGTTGCAGAAGTTTGACTTGTTTACCTACTTTGAATAGCCTTACCTCGCTTCAAAGCTTTAGACATAACCAAACTCAGGGAATTGTCCCTCGGCGGCGGCTACAATGAGGACATTGATTATATGCGGTGGCCATTCTCCATCTCCAGTGGTTTTACTCCTACGAATGATGCTGATGGTATCAACCAACATTTCGCCTCTCTCCAGTCCCTTTATTTGCATGGAGGGGGAAAAATCAATTTTCTCCCTCAGCAAACTCAGTATCTCTCTACCTTGAGGTGGTTATCCATATGTTGGTTTGGTAGATTGGAGGCGCTTCCAGAGTGGCTAGGTAGCTTTCAAGATCTCGAATTTTTGTGGATTTGGAAGTGCCCTAACCTCAAGCAGTTACCCTCAGTAGAAGCAATGAACCGCCTCACCAATTTACAACGATTGCAGATTTACGATTGCCCTCTCTTATTAGTAGAGAGATGCACCAGAGGAAGTGGCGCAGACTGGCGCAAGATATCACATATTCCCTCAATTCTGATCAATCGGGAAAGAGTCTAAATTTGGGGCATTATATGCTAAACGCTCAGGTATTCCTCCAATCTTCTCAGTATTTTTATTATGAAGGAACGAAAAAAACCAATATTTTCAACTTTAAAATGCAATGCTATTTTCAAAATCTAATTAATTATTTCTTTAATTCATAGGTGGTTTCGTGTTATTTTATCTGCTTATTTCTGGCATACATATGAAGGATTTTTCTTTTTTCTTTTTATTTTTTCAATTGTTAGGTAATGGATTGAGCTACATCAAGTGATCAGAGGTTGTTTAGGACAACCACAGTTTTCTGTCGCTAAACTGTGGTGAACTTATTTGCTACCAGCCTTCTGATGATTGTCTCATTCTATTTATGTATCGACTGATAATTTATGAAGGTTTCGACAATTGCAAGTAAATTGAAGAGTGCTCTCTAGACATTCGGTATTTGTGAGAAAAAATTGTATGAAATTAAGGAGAATTGTTGGTTTGGTTTTATTTCTCTTGATTCAGATGTAATGACATTCTTATATGGAAGTGATGATGCGTCATATATAATTTTGATAACTATTTTGTTCACTGCCCCAAAAAAAAAAAAAAGTGCTGGGGGTTAGGAAGGCCATTCCACTGATTTAATAAATAGGAATTGGGCTATGGTGCTTGCTACTAGAAATCAATCAATCCCACCCATGTGAATTGAAAATTAAATTTTTAGCAATTTAACGAATGAAAGGCTGTCTTGATTGAAATTTGCGTTAAAGATAATTTTCTTTTGGTTTTTTTAAAATTTTTTTGTTTGTGTTATTCTGCTAGCAAAATCTTCAAAGTGGCTTAACTAAAAATAATGTAAATACCGTTTCAAAATTTCGAAAGTGGTGAGAGCAACCTTGACAAAAATAGTAGACTTCCTATCAAGCAAAGATTTGAAGTCTAACTACATTAACAATTTCATTGATAAAAAACAAGACCTGCTCTAATAAATTATATTTTGAAGGAGGCTAGACGTGAAAAGTAAAGCAAAAAGACAGAATTTCTTGTCTAATTCTCTCTCTTGGGGGCCAATTAGATCCAATAGTCACACCATGTAAATATATCTGCAGAGAAAATGAACCAAAAAAAAAAAAAAATGACACACAATTGATATATCTGCTGAGAAAATGAGAGAGTCAATAACAATGTAAAGATAAATGCCATTAAATATACACAGATGTTTCTCAAAAAAAAAAAAAAAAAAAAAAAAATATACACAGATGTTAATAGATATGCACAGAAAAAGAGACGTACCCTGCTCTGGCTTCCAATTGATTGCAAGCAAAATTTTCTTCTATAATATTCGGGATGGGTTTCACCTCCAGGTGATCCTGGTAAAAGATGGGGAGCAGCACGTACTTTTTCTATGACTTGTAAATTTGATTTTGATAGCATAGAGGGTCGAGAATTTCTTAACCATAACATTAGTTTTGCTAGTTCTGCTACAAATCCTCAGAAATACCTAAAATTTGCATCTCTCTACAAACTTACCTTCGAATATTTTGTCTTGGTTGTTAAGGAGTCTATTGTCTAATTGTGACATGATACTAAATCAAGTCTTCACTTCATCATCGGTGCAATCAGAATATTATGCCTTCGTCCTGTCACAAGGTGCTCCATTTCCAAGATTCTGTGCTTATGGATGGAACCAAGGATTTTGGTCTGGGAAGGAGAGAGGTCAAATTGACAATATATGTAGAGTAAAAATAAAATTTTATTTTAGTAGTAAAATTTAAATAAGTATGACAAGGTATTATATATAAAACATTGTTATAAATAATATTTAATCTACAATGATAAAATTATCGTACATCATCAAAATATACAATCAAATTATCTATTCAATTTTAGAATATGAATACACACACATGCTGGGAATAAGGTGCGTGTTTTACACGTTTAATAACTTGTTTGATGAACGATACAATATTAAAGGGAAAAAAATAAATAACAGTTTCAGTTTTCCCATTTTTTTCAATGTGAGTTTAAGTTAATTATATACGTAAAAAGCAAATAGAGCATAAAAGCCATTCGAAGGAACCGATATTTCATCATTATAATTTTGGTTTAGAACTATTCAAGTACCAAAATACTATTACTTTTAATTTAGGAGTATCGCATATATTTTTCAAAAGATTCACATATTATTTTCATTTATTTTTCAATTTGAATATAACAAAAGAATATCTCCAATAGTATAAGAAATTTTTGGCATGATAATGGTTTCCCTCAAACGACCTTCTAAAAGAAATTACCAAGCCTTTTAAAATGTTTAACATGTTATCATATGAAAAAGAAACCTGTGCCATCTAACATAGTGTAATTATGCTTGAAGTCCCCAAATTTTTTATAAGGTCAGAATTTAATTTTATTTACTGCTATTATGTCCATAAAGTATCAAAGTGAGACTTTAACATATTGTATCATAATTAGTATTTCCAAATAACTTATTTTGAAATATGTTGACATTCATCTATAGTCTATATATTTCTTGAATCTTACATGAATATAAAAGTGATAATAATTTTATTTGATGAGAATCCTAAATGGGGATAATTTATGATCTTAATTAATTATATAATTATTTAATACAAGAACGTATAAGTATAGCGATCCCAACTTTCAGCATAATTAATCATTTCAATAGTTGCACTTGCTTGTTATGTATAAACTAGAGGAGGCTGGCTGTACCCAAAAAATATAACTAAATTAAATAGGTAAAAAATTTAAATAAACACATCAAGATCATCTAAAGTATAACAACAATTCAATAATTAGTTCAATATTATTCTTCATCAATCATCCCAACTCCATCTCTAACTTGTAACTATAAAAATCCTACAATGAGCATGCAATGAATTGCATTGCCAGTTTGTAAATTCACATTAGAAAAACAAATGTTAATCATTATCTTGCAAACAACTACATCATACATGTTGCTGAAAAAAATTGAAAAGAATAATATTAAAATACTTTGTCATGTGATCAATGCAGAATTCAATAGTAATCTCAGTATTTTTCTTCTCAAACTTCATTAACTAGTATAACGATTAGCTTGATATTCATGATAATTGATAAGTAATAATGTTAACATTGAATTTAAACTCTATCAATTACTTGAATTGCATAAAAATGCATTAAAAATTCTAAAACCAATAAATTGATTCTCAATTTTCAAAATTTTGAAATTCAAAAAGTGTAAGTATCAAAATTTAAATAAAAGAACATATAACTACAAAATAAAAAAAATAAATTAGTGAGTAAAAAAATAGGATAGCCATAACAAAACAAATAACATTGATGCTTTATTTTCATTTCTTATTACAAAGTCTAACTTTTTCTACCTAAAAAAATACTAAATACTATCTTTTAGCATTATATGCAATTAATAATTAGAGACTTGCTCAAATGCCTCTTTATTAAGGAAAAACTCAATTCAGTTCTCAATTAAGGTAAGAAGCCTTTCATTTCTCCATTAAGGCTTTATTTCAATAAAGAAAGAATATATTTGCTCTCCATTTAGAGTGCCATATGTTAGTAGGAATTGCTACATTAACCCCGTGTCTTTTTATAATATAATTAGACATACAACTATGATTTTGCCAAATCATTGACTAGCTAAGTTATGTCGCGTGTTTGTATCGCTTAGGCAATAAAAATATGTAAATATATTCTTTTTACATATCATTAGCAATATTGGCTTATCTTAATAAGCTAGTTGATATCTTTTCTATTATTTTAATTCTATCTTGATCATAACTATTACCTTCTCCTCCATACAATCGATAATTAGGGTCGTAATGATTTGTGTCGTGTCATTATCGTGTCATGTTCATGTCAAAAAATCTCAACCCTAATCCAACCTACTAGACTTTCATGTCGTATCGTGTTACGACCTACCTATTAACGATTTTACTCGACCCAACCCGCTTAACCCGTTAAATAATTTAAATCATAATAATTATTTATAACATGAATAAACTTATTTATAGAATTAAATCATTAACTTCAAATTAAAAGTTTTCAATTCTTTAAACATAATACATAAAAAATTTCAATATAAAAAGCCAACTCCAGCTTATATTTTTCAACCAAAACTAAGTCTAATAACCATACCAAATTAAATTTGAGCTTTTAAATATTCTAGTCATAATCTTCGAGCAAAACCTATAAGCCTCTGCATCAATCCAACTGATAGGCTTTCTTTTTTTGCCATCATTGTTTTAATCTACCTAATTAGCAAAATGAAAAAAATAATTTAATCTTTAGATACAAATTACAAATGCATAAATACATAAAAGGTGAACACGTTAAAAATCTAGTTCCCTAATGTAATGTTGTTGTATTAGGGCCCTGAACTGACTCCGAAGTTGGTAAATTAACATCCAACATCATGATGTTTTTAGTGAAATAATCTAAACTCAATTGTGTAATATCCAAGGACAACATCGTAGATATTCTAATTATTAAGTTGTAAAAGCAATACTAAATAAAAATAAGATGAAAGAAAAGGAGTTTGTAATCATTACATTTATATCCAAATAGCTAATTTCGGAAATAAATTAAAGCTTCCACAATATCCAATTTAAGACAATTATGATATTGATCAAGAATTCGTCCTCCAATGTTGAAAGCTGATTCCAATATGTGTATGTATGTGCCTGTCTTTGTACATATACGTACACATAAATGTGTATATGTATATGTGTATATGTGTGTATGTATATATATATGTATGTATGTGTATGTGTCTGTATATATAGACACACACGCATACACATGCATACATAGATACACACACATATATATACCTATGTATGTGTGTCTGCATATGTGCTTGTCGGGTTAACATGTCAACTTGCAAGTTGACCTTACCCGACCCATTTTTAGTCGTGGGTTGACCCTATAATGACCCATTTCAATTCAAGTCATATTAATACCGGCTAATTTCAGGTTGTGCTCAAATTTTGTTATCGTGTCATGTCAAAAATTGCCACAACTATTAATATTCTTCCCTTTTTCTACCCTCCACCAACAGAAAAATTATCGCCTCAACATTTTCTAATATATATATATATATATATATATATATATATATAGACACACACACACACATATACATATATACATATATGTGTATGTATATGTATATGTATATGCATATGTATATGTACAAACGCATACATATATAAACATACATACATACATACACACATACATATATGAAATACCCAAAACCTTAGGGGTTACATTGCAATTTAGAAATTGTGTTTTGCCTAAATAGATCTAAGGCTTTCTTTCTCCCATTTTTATTCATTTCATTTCTTCTTCTCTCTACCAATTTTCTCTCCTTCTCTTCTATTCCCTTCCTCTCTCTCTCTCTCCATCTCTCCATTTCACTCTCTAGAGGAAAGAGGAAGCTTGGAGCTTCAACCCAACTCTCTACTTAAGGTATTATTCTTCCAATTTTGTTCTATTCTTTATGGGTTTCTCTATGATAGTAGCTAAGAGTAATTAGTGCATGATTAGAGAAGATTTTGAGTTGTTTATGGCATTGTAACTATTGGTTTTGATAATAGGGCTGATTGTACATGAGTTTGATTATGGGTTTTTTTGTTTGATGAATTTGGATCTTTTAATAGATGTAGATTTTCTTAGTTAAGATGTTATTAAGAACAATAATTAGATGATTTGGTGGGTTAAAGATTTATTAAGGTCATATTGCATATGGGTTATGTTTGTATGAAGTTTTATGCTTGGAATGGTTATGGGTTTTCCAATTTATATGAGAATTCATTAGGTAATTGAAGTTTATTTGTTGGGTTGTGTATAATATGTGTGCTTGGGTGTTAATGGCATTTGTAAGCTACTTTGTCACGAGAATTGGAGTTGTTTATGCTTTAATGACCTTGTGTTATGCATTGGCATTGAGTATGTGTGATTTGAATAGTTGATTTCCTATGATTCATGTAAAGAAAATGAGTGATGGGGCAGTGAATTGATTGGATTGTGGCTACTGTATTTTGTTGAGCATAAATTGAAGATTTTCAACCTATTTTGGGTCATTCTAGGTTCGATTTTAGTCTTTCATGTGAATATTGATTCGTGGGGTATTTGAGATTCAAGTGAATTTGGTGATGTCTATTGATATTTATTGTGTAATAATTGTGGGCTTTCAACCTATTTGGCTATGCTAGGTTAGATTAAGTGTTTGGATTGAGTTGGTTGGAGTTTGGGTGGATGAAGGGCCTGAAATCGCGGATGAATTCCAGATGGTTGCTCGTATCTGCAGCATCTATCCACATCGTAGATAGGTCCGCGGATAGTGAGCTGCATCGCAGATGGACTCCAATTTGTTTTTTGTATCCGTGGCGCCTATCGACGTTATAGATTGGTCTGTTCACGTCGCGGATATGTTTGGGAGTAGCGCCATGGATTATGCCAGTCTTTGCCTTTTTGCTTCGCTTTGCATTCTAAGTTAGATGTAAGCCTCAATTATATTTCTTTGGTAGAACTAGTGTATGATTATGGGCTATTTGTGTGTTTTAAGCAAAAAAGGTGATTGTCCTCTTTTGGATTAATTGATGTAGCTTAGACCAAGGTAAGTGGTACATGTATTCTTTATATTTTTCAAAATGTATTTGTCACAATGATGTTTTGTAAATTATTTTGTATATGTTAATATGGCATGAGTATGAATATGTTAATGATTTGCTATTTATATGTAAATGTGGTCAAATATGAATGAATGAATATTTTGTGATTGAGCTCTTGTATAAGGTAATTGTTGATGGGACTAGTTCCTTAAATTTGGTGGGGGTGATATGACCTTTGAACCGCACTAACTGGGTAATAGTTAGTATATTGTCTTTAACCGGACCAATCAGATGAAAGTTGGTTTTGAACCGTGTTAACCGGGTTGTAGTTAATAGCTGGATATTCAGGGTCACTGTGCTTTATTACTTGAGCTCTCTCTTTAGTATCTGTATGAAATGTTATATGGACCATATTTATTTGAACGTATTACAATTAAAGTGATAATTATTTGAATTATATCATGTATATGTATATGTAACATGATCAGGCTAATAAAGTGATACTTGTGCTACTTAATGGGTAAAGTTTCACTCACCCCTTTTGTTTTATACGCAGAGAATGAGAACTTTGGAAACCAGGGGTGGGATTAGCTCTTGGAGCTAGGATTGAGTTGATGACGACTTGGTTAGTGGTAAACTTATTAGTATTGTAAGAATATGTTAGTATATATTTTGGAATCTCTAACTTTGATAATTGAAGTTCCAATTATCATATTGGGTATTTATGAAAAATTGGGTTTGACGTTTATCTCCATATATGATATTTGGGATGAATTGTTTAGATACTTTTACCATTTGAGCCTTGTGACTCAATTTAGTCTGGTCACGGCGGTGTTATGTCCTGAGATACGGAGCGTGACATTTTATTGGTATCAAAACTTAGGTTTGAATTATATCGGAGCCTAAGTTGAACTATCTTAGAACCTAAGTTTGAATCATATTAGAACTTAAGTTTGAATCTTCTTAGAGCTTAACTTTGAACCTTATTAGAACTTAAGTTTAATCCTATTTGTAATGTTTTACATGTGAACATTTGTTTATTTTTTGGTGGTTAGTGTGTACGTTGGACAGGATTATTGAAGCTATTTGATTCACACTTCGATGTAGCCAACCTTAGTGTGAGTTGACTTAGTTTTGAGGTATGTGCTCGAGTACCTAATATTGATGATTGAGGATAATATAGCTTCGTATATGTGAGTTTAGTTTTACTTCTTTTAGTGTGGATTGTTTTAGCATATGTAGTTTAGTGTTGGTAGTGTAACTCTAATCTCGTTTATGTTTACAGAATGATGCCTCCTAAGAAAGTCCAAGTATGTAATTGTTGTCATAAGGTCCACCTTGAAAATTGTAGGTGGAAGACGGGAGCTTGTTTCAGTTGTGGAAAGATGGGGCATAAGGTGAGTAAATGTCCAAATCCTATGCAAGATCAAGGCGACTACCAACCCAGATAGCTCAAATGTTATTACCAATCGATCTCAATCAATCTCTAAAGCCTATGTTTTTGATTATGAAGAATGTGAAGAAAGTGAAAGTGTGTAAGATTTGTTCTGATATACATCCCGGTAAATGTAGAAGGAAGACTGGAGTGTATTTTGGGTGTGATCAAATGGGATTTAAAGTGAACAATTACCTGAGTAACACGCGAGATGGAGAAGATTATAGGCTAGGAGCCTAAGCTAATGCAATTGTCAACCGCGTACCATTGAATTCCGAAGGTTATGCATTGAACCAACAAGAGACGAATGAAATGGAGGACGTGGTAATAGGTATAATAGCGATTAACTCCATATTTGGATCTTAGTTTAATTGATTGTGGGGCACATCATTCATTGTTTCAAAGTAATCTTGCACTATTGATGATAGTTACATCATGCATTTTAGATAACCTTGTAGAGTAGGGAATCTCAGGAAAAAGATCCTAGTCTTAATTTTGGATGGATGCATCTGTTTTAGATTTGGATAGAAGGAAGTTTATAGCTATCTTAGTACGATTAGACATGAGAGAATTTGATATTTTCTTAGGCATGAATTGGTTGTCTTGGTAGTATGCTTATGTAGATTGTAGACAAAAGAGTATCAACTTATGCATCCCAAACATCTTACCCTTTCATTTTAAGTGTATAAGAGAAAACCTAGAAGGGAGAAAGTTGTACCAATCTTATTTACCCGGTAGATATTGAAAGCCATTAAAAGAGAGATTGCAAGCACTTATTGACCTAGGTGTTAGATATCAATAATAATGAGGTGACTTTAGATGATATCCCGATCGTGGGAGACTACCAAATGTGTTTTCCTAATGAATGGGTGAGTTGTCATCAAAAAGAGGAATCGACTTTGAGGTAACCTCGATACAAGGGCCAAACCCATAGTTGAGTTTTTTACCATATGGATCCTACAAACCGTAAAAGTCTAAAGTATTCATTCATTTAGAAGTAAGCAATAGAGGAGGTGGCTCGAGTTATTGAAGAACAACTAGCAACTATCAGCAATCATCGAGAGAAGTCAACTAAGTTATAGACACTTTGAGACGGAAAATGCAAAAACAATAGTGGCGATGCTCGTGAGGTAAATTGAAAGATTGAATTCAGAGATAGGGGATACAACACAGTATATATATATTGGTGGCCCTTATCGCTTAGTTCACGTTGATTTTGAGGATCAAAGAAGTACCAAGGAAAGACCTTTGGAATTTCAAAAGAGGATAAGGTACATCTCAAATTTTACTGACAAATAATGTAGAGAAATTGAGTGCGAAACATGTGGAACTACTAGAAATTTTAGAGGAAGTCGAGAGTTAGAATTTCAATTAATGAAGTAAATATCTGTCTCTAGTCATATATCTAAGTATTCATCTATGAAGATTTGACTTACGAGGGAGTGCTGATTCGAGTTATTAATCATAAGGATCAAGTTTTTAAGAAAATACACTTTTTCATATGTCAAAGTGCAATGGTCCAATTCTCAACTTTAAGAAGTCACGTGAGGACCTGAAGAGGATAAATTGGAGAAAGATCTAAGATAGAACTAGAAAAAGAAATATTCGATTTTCATTGTATGAATAGGGTAGTTGTGAATAAGGAACAGATTAGCGGTACTAGAAACACCAATTTAAGAAGGAATGTAATAGCGGAACCTTACTTTTCTAAGTGTTTATTCTTTACGATAGCACGAAAATATAACAAGCTTGAAGTAATACCATGGTTGGAGCAGTTTAATGAAAGAAATTGCAGTGTATGTGTTAGGCATTTGTATGGTAATAACCAATTAAGGAGAAGTATCAACTACAGGTAGGATTGTTCAGGCTTCTGGCAATGCGAGATGGAATATGTAAATAGGGAATTTGTGTTTGGGCTACTAAGATTTAGGTAAAGTAATGATATTATTGGATTACTATAATAGCTTAAACATGACATCTTTCAAAGCATGATCTAGAAGAAGAGTAGGTTGCGGTTATTAGGATGAAGTAGGTAAGAAAATGGGAGATGGACTTGTATAAGTTATCGTGGAGAAGATTTCATTAATAGAGGAAAGAAAGAAAGTGGCTCAAAATGTACAAGAAAAATTAAGCCAACTTGTAATGAAGACCGTTGAATTTTCAATAAGTAGAAAAGGTATATCGCAATGTTTCACCCAGGAAGGATACAATATCATTCAGCAAGAGTAAGAAGTTAAGTGTAAGATAATAGAAGACCAATTGGGATTTTAGAAAAATGGTCGAGTTAGCATATAAGGTGGCGTTGTCTCTTACATTGTTTTAAGCTTATAAATGTTTTTGATTCTATCCACATATTGGAGCATGAGTGAATTGTTATCAAAGGAGATTTGACCTATCGGGAGGAGTTTCTTTGGATTGTCGATCACGAAACTCAATTTTGAGGAAAAGATGATTCTATACGTTAAGGTGTAATGGTCAAATTATAAGCATTTAAAGAATTAAGTGGGAACTTAGAAAAAGGAAATGCTCGAAGAGTGTAAGATATCATTGGACTCATAGCAAACGTAAGTTTCAAGGCCAAAACTTTTTATAAGAAGGGGAGAATGAAATACTCAAAACCTTGGGGGCTACATTGCAATTTGAAAATTATGTTTTGCCTAAATAGATCTAAGGCTTTCTTTCTTTCATTTTTATTCATTTCATTTCTTCTTCTCTCTACCGGTTTTCTCTCCTTCTCTTCTCTTCTCTTCTCTTCTCTCTCTCTCTCTCTCTCTCTCTCTCTCTCTCTCTCTCCCCATTTCACTCTCTAGAAGAAAGAAGAAGCTTGGAGCTTCAACCCAACTCTCTATTTAAGGTATTATTCTTCCAATTTTGTTTTACTCTTTATGGGTCTCTTTATGATAGTAGCTAAGAGTAATTAGTGCATGATTAGAGAAGATTTTGAGTTGTTTATGCCATTGTGACTATGGGTTTTGACAATAGAGGTGATTATACATGAGTTTGATTATGGGTTTTCTTTGATGAATGTGGATCTTTTAATAGATGTGGGTTTTCTTAATTAAGATGTTATTAAGAACAATAATTGGATGATTTGGTGGGTTTAAGATTTATTATGGCCATATTGCGTATGTGTTATGTTTATATGAAGTTAATGATTATGGGTTTTCTAATTTATATGAGAATTCATTGGGTAATTAAAGTTTATTTGTTGGGTTGTGTATAATATGTGTGCTTGGGTGTTAATGGTATTTTCTAAGCTACTTTGTCAAGAGAATTGGGGTTGTTTATGCTTTAATGACCTTGTGTTATGCATTGGCAGTGAGTATGTGTGATTTAAATAGTTAATTTCCTATGATTCATGTTAAGAAAATGAGTGATGGGGCGGTGAATTGATTGGATTATGGCTACTGTATTTTGTTGAGCATAAATTAAAGATTTTCAACCTATTTTGGGTCGTTTTAAGTTCGATTTTAGTCTTTCACGTGAATATTGATTCGTGGGGTATTTGAGATTCAGGTGAATTGGGTGATGTCTATTGATATTTATTGTGTAATAATTGTGGGCTTTCAGCCTATTTTGGCTATGTTAGGTTGGATTAAGTGTTTGGATTGAGTTGGTTGAAGTTTGGGTAGATGAAGGGCCTGAAATCGCAGATGAATTCCAGATGGTTGCTCATATCTGCAGCGTCTATCCGCGTCGCGGATAGGTCCGTGGATAGTGAGTTGCATCGCAGATGGACTCTAGTTTGTTTTTCATATCCGCGGCATCTATTCGCATCATAGATTAGTTTGTCCGCATCGCAGATATGTTTGCAGGTAGTGTTGTGAATTATGCCAGTCTTGGCCTTTTTGCTTCGTTTTGCATTCTAAGTTAGATGTAAGTCTTAGTTATATTTCCCTGGTAGAACTAGTGTATGATTATGGGTTATTTGTGTGTTTTAAGCAAAAAAGGTGATTGTCCTCTCTTGGATTAATTGATGTAGCTTAGATCGAAATAAGTGGTGCATGTATCCTTTATGTTTTTGAAAATGTATTTGTCACAATGATGTTTTGTAAATTATTTTGTATATGTTAATATGGCATGAGTATGAATATGTTAATGATTTGCTATTTATATGTAAATGTGGTCAAATATGAATGAATGAATATTTTGTGATTGAGCTCTTGTGTAAGATAATTATTGATGGGACTAGTTCTTTAAATTTGGTAGGGGTGATATGACCTTTGAACCATACGAACCGGGTGAAAATTAGTATATTGTCTTGAATCAGACCAACCGAGTGAAAGTTGGCTTTGAACCGTGTTAACTGAGTCGTAGTTAACAGCTGCATATTCAGGGTCAGTGTACAATATTACTTGAGCTCTCTTCTTAGTATCTATATAAAATGTTATGTGGACCACATTTATTTGTAAGTATTACAATTACAGTGATAATTATTTGAATTATGTCATGTATATGTATATGTAACATGCTCAGGCCACTAAGGGTTCGTTTGGTTCACGGACAGGATGACTCATCCCAGGATCTATAATCCTGAGATGAGTTATCCTCGATTGACAATCCTTTCAATCCAGTGTTTGGTTGGTACTAGATTTGATGGGATTTCTTAGGCAATAGTCTCATCCTGTGTTTAGTTGGAAATTAAATTATTATTTTATTGACTAAAGTACTATATATTTATATAATTATTTTTACTTGGCAATCCAACACATATTCAAATAATATTATAAGAATTATAATATGGTAAAATATAAAAATAGAAATAAGATGAATTACTATTTTTATTTGATAATTCAAAAAATAATGTTCAAATGGTATTATATGAATCATCATATCAATAAAACAAACATAATAATTAAATACATTACTACATTGACTAAGAATTTGAAATAAGCAATGAAATTACAATTTGAAACTTTTGCATCTACTCTTTTTAAAATAAAAAAATTAGAAATCAAAATTTTTCATAATACAAGTAAAAAATACTTATGCTATTTTTCATATTCTGTATCTAAGTTATATCAAAGTAATTTTTTAGTTATTCTCAAGAAAATATATGATAAATAAAGTATAAAAACAATGAATAATATACAAATTAAAATTAAATAGAAAGAAAGATCAAATACGATATTTAAGTTTTTTATTTATTTTAACTTGAAAATGAAATGATTTAGTACTCCTCAATTCCTCTATAATATTCATAAATATTAGCCTTTAAGACATATATATGAATCGGTTCAGTTAACTGCAGTTTTCAAAAATTGATACCCCTAACCGAAACCTGAAACCACTTTTGTAAATAAGGTTCGATTAACCTAGCCGCTTTCAAATTTTAGTTCGATTACTCTTATTTTTCTGTTCGAAATAGAGTGATTATTGTATTTTTTTATTTTTTAATTATTTTTGCCCACCCCAACTGTCATGTCATGGCATGAAGTTAATTATTAACGCAGTAGATACTTGAAATACTTCAAAAAAATAAATATTCATAGTTTTATATGAGAAAATAAAATCATGATGAATTCAAGCTGGAATTGAAAATAAATAAAAACCCACAAAAAAAATCATTGGAAACATAAAATAATAATATGAACAAAATTAAAAATGTGATACAATTTACAAAACAATTGTTGAACAAAAAATATTATATTGTATCTTTTATAGAAGAAAGTCCTAGAGAGGATTTAGGAAGATAGTATATTAATCTTGATTATTATAAGATATGTCTATAATTAAATTAGTCTAAATTATTGTTATCCCACACACACCATCATCCCAGGATAACTAATACCAACCCCCCCATGGGATTATTTTATCCCATGTTTATGGGATTAAGTTAGTTAAGTGGGATAAGTAATACCATGTAAAAAAACCAACCAAACATGGGATGACATGGGATTAGTTATCCAATCCCATGTCATCCCATGAACCAAACGTACCCTAAAGTGATACTTGTGCTACTTATTAGGTGAAGTTTCACTCACCCCTTTTGTTTTATACGCAGAGAATGAGAACTTTGAAAACCAGAAGTGGGATTAGCTCCTGGAGATAGGATTGAGTTGATCATGGCTTGGTTAGTGGTAAACTTATTATCATTGTAAGAATATGTTAATATATATTTTGGAATCTCTAACTTTGGTAATTGAAGTTCCAATTGTCATATTGGGTATTTACGAAAAATTGGGTTTAAGGTTTATCTCTATATATGATATTTGGAATGAATTGTTCAGATGTTTTAACCATTTGAGCCTTGCGACTCAGCTTAACTTGGTCAGAGCGGTGTTATGTCCTGGTGTATGGGGCGTGACAACACACACACACACACATACATATACATATATACATATATACATACACACACATACACATATACATATATACATACAAACACAGACATATACACACACACACATACATATATACATATATACATACAAACATAGACATATACATATATATATACATACATATATACATACATACATATACACATACACACACACATACATATATACATGCACACACATACACATATACATATATACATACAAACACAGACATATATATATACACACACATACACACATGCACATGCATATACATATATAGATACACATAGATATATATATGTGTAGGCATATATATACGCACACACATATGGATACACACGCACATATACATACATGTGTGTGTGTGTATCTACATCTGTGTTTGTCGGGTTAACATGTCAACGTGCGGGTTGACCCAACCCAACCTACTTTTAGTCATGTGTTGACACAATAATGACCCATATAAATTCGAGTCGTGTTAATACTTACTAATTTTAGGTCGTGTTCGAATTGTGCTATCATGTCATGTTAAAAATTGTCACACTTATCAATATTCTTCCCTTTTTTCCACCCTTCACCAATAGAAAAATTATCACCTAAACATTCTAACATGTTATATATATATATATGTACATACATGTGTGTGCGCGTGTCTTATATAGGTATATATTATATGCACATATATATATGTACACACACAATATATAACATATGTGTATATATATATAGACACACACATGTGTGTCACCACAAGAAATTCAGTTTTTACCCACACATAAAATTGCTACAGATAATATGTGTGGGTATTTAGCCACACATTTATTTTATATGTGTGGGTAAAAAGAATAAGAATAAATACAAATTATTAGACATTTATTATGTGTAGGTAAATGTCTACAGATACACAAAAATTTGGTGGGAGAATTTCCCTCCAAATATTTAGGCTTGGCGGTATTTTTCTTTTTTTTTTTTGTTGCTGATGTGTCTATTTTGTCATTTATATTAAGTGTAGGTAAAAGTTTATAGTTACATATGAATTTGGTCTGAAAAATTCCCTACAAATATTGAGAATTGGCGATATTTTCAAATTTTTTGGAATGCCTTTTTTTTTAATTATTATTTGTATTAAGTGCAGGTAAAGGTCTATGTTTACATATAAATTTGGTGGGAAAAATTCCTTCCAAATTTGGCGGGATTTTCAGATTTTTAGAATGCTGACGTGTTTTTCGTATTACTTGTATTAAGTGTAGGTAAAAAGCTATAGCTACATATGAATTTGGTGGGAGAAATTCCCTCCAAATTTGGAGAAATTTTCAAGTATTTTGGATTGCTGATGTGGTTTTTCTTTTTTTTTTAAATGACCAATATATTACCCACACATAATTAGAAATATTAATTATGTGTAGGTAATACTGGGTTAGTAATCATTTTAAAACAGGAGGACGATGATGTGGAGAAATGCCACATCAGATTAATTGAAATGACTATTTTATTCACGGTTCTTTACTAAATTACAATTTTATGTACTTTAACTCTAAAGAGACCGGGTTAATATTGTAATTTGATTGACTAAATAAAAACTTCATTAAAAAAAAAAACTCAATATTTTTTCGAACCCCTTTTGCATCCCCTTTTTTCTCCCAAAATCGAACCCCTTCTGCATCCCGCAGTTCCCCCCACCACTCCTCCACCGCGCTCCTCCACCGCACTCGTCCACCGCACCCTTGCCTCGCCACTACTGAAGCTTCTGTTGGCTAGGAAACAGACAATTCCTTGCCTCACCACTCCTCCGTCGCACCTCTTGAATCGGTTCGGCATTGTTGTTCCCTCCTCAGCTGTAAGTTCCCTTGATGTTTTGTCAATTCCTTGGATGAAATTCCTATTTAGTCATTGCTGTTGATTTTGCCAAGGACATGAACGAGTGAAAGAGACGGAGAATTTCGTTGATTGTCAGGGTTTTTTTTGTTTTTTTTGGGTGGGCATGAGCCTGTAGATGTTGTAGATGTTTATCCATGATATCTTTTTTATTTTTTTATTTTGTGAAGTTTTTTGGTAGTGTTTTAAATTTTGAAGGTAAAGAGAGAAATGGATTTTGATTTTTGAGAAAATGAAGTAATATGAGCACAATAATCTGTTGTCTTCTTATTCACATTTTCAGTAATTGGTCAATTAAATTTGGAAACAAGAATCTTCTTCTTCTTTTTTTTTTCCTTTTTTTAAATCTTTGAATTTTTGTTAAGGGATTCGCAGCAGGACAGTAATTTAAGAAGAATGACCATCAATTCGTCGATAAAGTTCCAGAAGTTATTAGATTAGAATTGACAGTTTTGTTTATTCATCTGATATGTTATATTCTGCTCTAGTTGACACTTGATTTAATGGAAGAAACTAATGGCAAATAAAAGTTGATTATCCCAGGATTCAAATTGACAGATAAAACAAAATAACTTTGGTAGAGAAAGATACTGATACTTGTAATGTAAGACGCAATCCTCTGTCTCCTGTGTGTCCTTAAACTAAAAGGACCTACAAAAGGAAGAACTTTGTTGTATTTTCACAATTATCGGCCTAATATGATATTGATAACCTGTCGCTTTGAGAGGCTCCTTAAGGTATTAGAGGTGACTAAAATGTTCCCACAATTAAAGGTATGCTTTGTCGCTGCCATGTATTTGGAATATTGGAGGTTACTTTGGCTTAGCTTGAACATCAGACCTCCAGCAATTAGTTCACAAGTTTTCCTATCATATGTTTGTTTATGCAAACATAAAAACACGCAATTAGAAAATAGTTGAGCAAAGATCTTGTTTAATTATTAATACCTGGTGTGTACTGTGTACTGGAATATGGAGAATTACGTAATATTCTGAAGACAAAATCTTCAGCTTGTTGCCTAAAAGGCTCAAATGCCATATCTCTGTTCAGCAAGCTTCTCTCTTATGGACAAACTTAGATCATGAGGTTCTCAAAGCACAATTGAACTTGGGTATAGCGGGTTATGTGATAATGCAAGTTTCTATATTTTTAAATACAATCCAAATATGACAGCACTGTCTCTCTACTTTAGTCTTTTTATTAGTTAATACTCATCCAATGAATATCAAATTTTGGCCTTAAAATGCCGTTAAAATTTTTTGTGAATCAATTTGGCTGTCATGGCTTTTCTTAATAGCTGAAAAAAATGCAGAATCTCCCCAAAAGGAAAACATCTGCACTCCTTGGATTGACTATCATGACCAAATTTGTCTGTAATCTCTGATAGTGGTAGCCATCGCATACAAGGCAGCAATGTTAAAATGTTTCGTAAAAACATAATAAAAAATCAGAAGAAGGGAGTTGTTGAGATTAGTAAAATATGATTGCAACAGGTAGTTTACAATCCATTACATGTCCTGTTAGGATTTGATGCACACGATATGGTACTTTCTTGCAGGTTTATAGTCATCTTTCGAAATTAATCATGCTCGGCACTTGACGCTTTGCATGTGAAAATGCCATTAGTTGACATTTGGGTTGTTAGGCAAAAAATTTGCTTTGTTAGGTATTCGAGAGGAACATGTGAATTTGTCTTGCTTGAGAATTGTACTCGATAAAATAAAGATAAAGTTAAAAAGAATCTCCGTTGCCTATTTTTTGACAACATCTATGCACATTTTCTTTTGTACTCCGTTTCATGATCCAGAAGGTATAAACGGAGAAATTTGTACTCATCATTTTTTGCCCTTCTACTTGTACTGATTTTATTCATATAGATCATATAAAGCTACCTACTTTTATTGGTGGATGGGTGGGCTGGGGCATGGTAGGTGGATAGAGTGTGTTGAGCGTGATAAGTTTTGCGAAGGTAAATTTGCATGGACAGTTAGTAAGTTGTGAATAAAATAGGGATAATATGATTTTTGCTTTCTTTTTTTTTTTTTGGGATGGGGCTGGGTTTTTTTTTTTTTTTTTTTGTGGTTGGGGGGAGGGGAGGTGTAAGGGCTTGCAAATAACCTATTAAAGTTGAAGTGTTATTTACGTATTATTTTTAATTATATAATTTTTGGGATCAAATTATAAAGTGGTGATAATCCATCTAACCCCTAAATGAAGTATTGGTGCTTGTATTTATAGTACTTGTGGATTATATGCAAATAACATCCTATGACAAATAAGCTAGCAAGATTGGGCACTAATTACTATTGGATTATGCATGATAGGATTGTTGAGGTTAGGTTAAGTGGGTAATGTAGTGGTTAGAGTAGATAAATTTAGTCATTAAATTGGTCACACTTGAAAACACTAAGTTTAAATAGTAATAGTACAACTAAGTTACCAAAATTTTAGTTGTGTGCTAACATAATTATCAGAATTGGGTTAAGTAAATAATTTTAATATATAGATTAGTTAAATTTAGTCGTTAAATTAATATGGTAGAAAGCTCTAAGACTAAGTGGGATAATACAATTTTCATTAGTTATGAACAAAGCATATGTTGCGTACACACAATTATTTAAGTGGCATAATTGGGCATGTAGCAAAATATATAGTCAAGATTCATAAAACAAACGAACAAATGAACAAACAAACAAACAAATGAAAAGAAAAAAAATTGGCTGTCAATGGCTAGCTGTCCAAGACAAAGTAAGTTGGTAGGAGATATCAAGTCTTGAGAGGATTTATGCTAACATAAAAAAGGTGAAGTTTGCAGCTCTATTTCAATTAGTCTTTACAGAGGAATTGATGAAGGAATGAGGTAAGAAGGGAAGAGAAGTGTTGGCGTGAAAGAGGAAAAAATAACCGAAAGCAAGATAAAGAAATAAAACAAATCTGGTTCTGATGACTAGCTTGGAAACCAAGCTGGAGGTGGCAAGAACTTAGGGCAAATTGGGGAAGCTAAGAGCTTAGTAATCTTCGCCAACTTTTGACTGTTGAAGACCGTATAAAATACTAGAAATCAGCTAAAAGAGGAGAGGAGAAAAGGAGATGTAATAAAATGAGTCTAGTTTCTAAGGGTATAAAGATTGTGGGAATGGGTTCTGTAGGGACTAATTGAGGCTTGTTTGAACAAGCTTGTATTAGGTGGAATTGAGGTCCCAGTTAGGGTCTTGACCTCCCATTTGAGGAAAATATATATAGGTAATAGAAATAATATAAATAAATAAATTAAAACAAAAAAAAAAACTATTAAGTACCAATAGTTATTCATTCACTTGGACTTATCGTTAATCAATGCACTTCTTACTTATAGGTACTTCGAATCCTCAAGGAACAGAGGTGTATTACTATACAACATAGTATGCTAAAAGTCATTTTGTGCAATGTGTGTTTCCAAGTGCGCAAGTTTTGGTTTTAGAACTTTACAACTTATGCAATAATCTTTGATGCATCTTTGAGACTACTAAACCATTCATAATATGATTATGTTATAATTGCAAAAGCATCCTCCTATAGCATAGAAACTATTACTAGATTTAAAGACATTAACCTCTCCACAACTCACCTTTACAGCTACCAACTCTGTAGTAAGTACCGATCCACTTTCAATCAAAATCCACTTTCATTTCGTTCCTTGTTTTAATTTATAACTCATTGCACAAATTATTAATTTACAACTTAATGATCTTATGATTTATGTTTTACTTTGAAATGTTGAGCTATTAGTTATTGCTTGTCATGCTTCACTAGTGAATTTTTGCTTTGTATTCTGAAATGTTTTACCCATTTTTCCTCCTTGATTTGCAAAGTGTAAAAAGCAGCCCAAATAAGCTAGAGACCATGTAAATGGGATTCTTGTTTGTAGCGAGTCCATTAAATTTTTTATGGTTGCATTACTATTGACCATCCTAAGATGACGAGTCCTGAAGAGCCACCTCCAGGTCTAGATTGAAATACTTTATCTGGGCATGTAATATATTAAATATTAATAGTGGTAGTACATTTTTATTTTTTGGATCTCTAATTTTTCTCCAGCTTTGTGAAACTAATAGCTTATGACCAAATTCCATCTCCCAAATATCTTTTGCTTTACCTTATCACATTGATTGCCATATCTTGCATGCTTCTCTTAGGCTTTGAAGCATGACCTACTCAACAAAACCCCCACTTTTTAGTTTTTTTAGTCAATAGTAACATTAGCCCACATAGGATGTTCTTAGGGCCTTTGATTTTTTTTAATTAATACTTTACTCCAACTATATATAGTACAATGTAGTACAACGTGGTAATTTTCTTTTTTCATCCGGATTAACAAATTAACACCATGAAGGTATAGTAATAATAACTCAAAGTATAATATAGTTTAATGATAATGACTTTAATGTTGCCTCATTTTTTGTCGTTAACACATAGATAACATGGATCATCAGTGGATGAAAAATTGGAATCGAATATGCAACAGGTGTTGACTGCAAAGAATATTATCCCTCTTCCACCCGTACCCCAGTGCCATCAAATCACGACTCAGGACCATCTCATCCCAGTCACAGGAGACATTGACCTAGCCTCTCACCATTATGAACATTCTCGTTCTCACAGCGGCAATGATGACTTTGCTTATGCTAATTCCAATTATGATGATGTTGCTTGAATTTTTCTATGTATTTGTGATACTAGTATTGTGGCTTAGCAGACCTTGCCTTGTGATACTATCCTTACATTGTGTTTGAGAGGATTACTTTCTTGTTTTAACATTCGAATGTTTTGATATTTGTGTTTGGATGATGTTATTGATATCGTTTGACGTTTGGATGTTCGATATTGGTATTTGGATGGTGTTATTGACATTGTTTTTTTGTTTGTTTAATTCTTGTGCTTTATTATGTATGATGTGCAATGTAATATTTTAATTGCATACAGGTCTATTTACTTGCACATACTGATACGTTTAGTCACACATACAGGTCCTTTTACCCACATATATAGGTCCCTTTATCCACACATGCAATCCCTTTACCCACACCTACAAATGTGCTACCCAGAAATATAGCAAATTTTATCTACACATACAGATATTTTTACCCACGCATATAAGGAAACGTTACCTACACATATAGATGCCTTTACTCACACATACAAATATGTGGGTAAAGAAACAATAAATTTTATCTACACATATAGATACGTTTACCTGTGCATACGAATTGTCCACCAATATATATACGAAAGTTACCCATACATTTTCCACCTTTTACCCACACATATGATCAATGTTTTACCCACACATAAAAAATTGGCATACCACGTCTATGTCACGTCTATGCCACATCACATGCCACGTAGTCATACACATCATACAAATTCTGCCAGCATGGAAGCTTCGTCAGCGTCCACGTCATCCTACACGTCATCATTCCACAATCGGTAACCAAATTATCCACACATACTGTATATATTTACCCACATATATATGTGTAGGTATAACTATTACTTTTACCCACACATACGTATATGTGTAGGTAAAAACATTTCTCCACAGTCCTATAGAGACATTTGCTAACATTTATTTTATGTGTAGGTAAAGACCTTTATTTACACATAAGGGTTTTTTACCCACACATCATGTGTGCGGGTAAAAGCTTAATTTCTTGTAGTGTGTGTATATGTGTGTGTGTATATATACATATATATTGGCAAAACCTCGTACACAGAGAGGGACGCCACACCAAAATTTTATTAATTCAAAAATAAAGAGGAAGACATAAATCTGACCTCTTAAAGATTACATGAGACAAAATAATTAAAGTATAAATAAGGAGTACCACTCCTTTTACAAGAATTTACCTTAACCTAATATATGGCATGTGCTTGCTATCTAATAGCTAAGCGCAATATATAACATATGTTATACATATATATATAGACACACACACACACACATATATATGTATATGTATATGTTATATATATGTGTGTGTGTGTGTGTGTGTGTTATAATATATATATCTGTATATACACACGCGCATATAAATATATAGATACACACACACACACACATATATACACACTACATATAGATATACATACCTATGTATGTGTGCCTGCATATGTTTTTGTCGTGTTAACGTGTCAACTTGCGGGTTGATCCTGTGTTGACCCAATAATGACCCATTTAAATTCTAAGTCATGTTAATACATGCTAATTTTAGGTGGTGTTCAAATGTGTTATCGTGTCATATTAAAAATTGTCACACCTATTAATATTCTTCTCCTTTTTCTACCCTCCACCAATAGAAAAATTATCACCTAAACATTTTAATCTATAAGTTACATACACACACATACACACATACAAACACACCCACATATATGTATGTATGAATGTATGTATGCAATGATATGAATTCTTTAGTATATGATCTTATTTAATTTGACTCATTTTAATGATCTTAAACAATTCGTAGGTGAGTTTAGAGGACTCTTATATTGTACCTTGACACTTTCGAATCTTTGGCTTTTTCTTGAATACTGACTTAGTTGATTTCTTGTAAAATCAATTGGAATTATTTGTTAAATTCGCAAATTTTTGTAATAAGTGTATAGCCTTTTAATATAAACTAAAGGATCTTATATTATGACACTAATGAATCATATTTATAGTCTCATGATGCTAGTAAAATTCTAACCTTTTGTCTTTTAACAGTAAAATATTTGCATATGTTGAGCTTCTCACATTTATCTTTTGTATGTTTAGTTTTTCCTTTTCTTTGCCGATTTTCGGAGTCCAAAAAATTAGACATGTCTTTATTTTGTGTTATGAAATTTTAAACTGCATATTGCTTTTGTTTATAATGCACGCATTCACATTTCTAAACACTCACTAGAATTAAACCTCACTTTTCAAATAACTAACACTTCATAGGTCAATTAACTAGTGCCTGCCGCACCCGTTAGACAAATCAAAATCCTTGTACAATCAATTAATTAGTATTTTATCAAGATATAAATATTTTAATAAAAATAAGAGTTTTATACTAATTAAATTTCATATTAAAAAGTATAAATATTCGACTAACCATGTCAATTTGAATTATTAAGAACATTAATATGAATTCGGATATTAAAGAAAAAATTATATAATAATTTCTAACGTAAACAAGTTTTAATGATGAAAGATATTGTGCAACCTTACTATGCACCATGACTCTTTCCTTAGAATGAATTTTAACATCATCCAAATTTCAATTCTTGATGACACTTTAGGATTGGAATAATGTCTTGAAATTTAATTATAAATATTTTTAAACCTTGCCTAAATTAATTTCTTATAGAACTTTTAAATGTTAAAGTAATTCCTTAGAATAAGTTCTGATGAGATTTACATTTAACTCCTTATGTTTAGGTCTTTGGTATTATTTTTGCTTATATTAATACGTGACGTGATTATAAAATACAAAAGTAAATATATCTCTAAAATAATAAATAATGTAGTACAATTTTTAATCTAGTTTCCAAATGCATTATTGCTACAAACTTGTTTACGTCTAGCTAACCAAATAAGGATCTTTTTGACCGGGCGATTCTGCAAAACTTTTTTTTGAGGGTGAGACTACACTAACAAATGACCCTCTTATGATAGTAGCAACAATCTGCAATTGCATTTTCTATAAGTTTGTACGTATGAAATCAGAAAAATGTCATTTCTGTGAAGTAATCTGTTGTAATGTGGTACTAAACAGAAGCTCTTAGTTTCTAATTTTAAGTCTTTTTATTATGGACAAGAATATGGAACGAAAAAAAAAATCAGTTGTATAACAAATATTACTGAAGTGTGGTGAGAAAGACAATGATGAAAAAACTTTGGGTGGAAAAGGAATCAGTCTAATTGAAGCTCTGTAGCTTGGAAGGTTGTTATCTGTTGGCCTATGCTAGTGCCAAGTTTATGCTTACTACATAAAACATATATTGTATTATAACAGCTAAGATACGGTAGGACCTGTTTACAAGATCCATTAACAGTTGTCATTATGCAAATTAATTTGTTTTATATCATACGGAACGAGACAAGAGCATGTTTGCGAGTATGATTGCTTTGGGTACAATTCATATCTTCAAACTATTACTTCTTACCCCAAAACAAAAAAGAAAAGATGATAGTTGCCATTGCTAAGAGTAGTAGTTTTGGACCTTGGTCTGCAATTTCAAGGTGAAAAGAAGAATATAAATCAAGCCGAATATATTTTAAAATTACGTAGCGGCTAGCTCGATGAAAAATTACACCAAATACATCAGAAAAACCAAACTTCATGGGGTACACCATATGTAAAAAAATTTTGGTTTTTTGGATTATCTTCATTTTTTCATGGCATTAGCTCTTTGATCATCTCCTGCTGAAAGTGCTCTTTAACAAATTCCAAATATTCACAAAAGCATTTCGTCTTCTGTTAAGAATCGAACATGGCAGGAGCAGTTCTGGGTGTTTTCACAGCAATCTCGAATAAGCTACTTCCCCTTGTAGCCGATGAGATCAGCCGGGCATGGGGCGTGAAGAAAGAACTTGAGAAGCTTTATCGTAAAGTAGAGATGATTCAGTCCTTGCTTTCTGATGTAAAAACCAAGCAATTAACAAGCAGTAATATCGTCCAGCTTTGGCTGAAAAAGCTTCAATCAATAGCACGAGATGCTGAGATCGTGTTGGATGACTTTGGATATGAAGTTCTTCGCCAAAAGATTGAGAATCAAAAGTGGAACAAGGTACGCAACTTCTTTTCCTCATCAAATCCAGTTTCCTTTCGTCTGGGGATGGCTAACAAGATCAAGAATGTTAGCTCATCTCTAGAGGAAGTTTTCAAAGAAGCAAGCCAATTTGGGCTTCGTCCAGTTGAGCTGATTATGACGTCTCCTGATCACACAGAGGATCAAGTGACCGATCCGTTTGTGGATGAATCAGAAATTGTGGGAAGGGAAGATGATGTTTGTTAATAAGTTCAGACTATAAGAAGGACTTACCGGTCATCTCCATAGTGGGAATGGCTGGTCAGGGAAAGACAACTCTTGCACAGGTAGTGCTAAAAAATGACAGCATGGTGAAGTATTTTGATAAAAGAATTTGGGTCTGTGTATCTCGTGATTTTAAAGTTGAAAGACTGTTGAATGAGATGCTGCTTCTCTTGGGGAAATGAACGCTGAGACGACAAACAGGGAATTGTTAGTAAGAAAGCTTCAAGAAAATCTAAAAGGTAAAAGATACTTGCTGGTGCTAGATGATATTTGGAATGAGAATCGAGAAAAAATGGGAATGCATGAGGACATGTTTGTTGGAAATAGGAGGAGCTCAAGGAAGCAAAATATTGGGAACCACATGCTCTGGTGAGGTTGTCTCAGCAATGCTGACATCCAATTATCATCAGCTAAGGGTCCTCGCAACTGATTATAGCTGGATGTTGTTTGAAAAATTAGTTTTTGCCGATGGTGGTACAAGAAAGATTCCAGAATTGGAGGCCATTGGTGGTAGGATACTGAAAAGGTGTGGGGGTGTGCCATTAGCTATTAAAGCAATTGGAGGTTTGTTATGCTCCATGAGAGATCAATCAGAATGGTTGATGATCGAGAGAAGTGAAATGTGGAATGACAGATTCAGTATTGCTGATGGTGTCTTTTCTGCCTTGAAGTTGAGTTATGAACATTTGCCTTCATTATCCGTGAAACAATGTTTTGCATGTTGTTCCATTTTCCCAAAAGACACCGTCATGAGAAAGGAAGAGTTGATACAAATCTGGATGGCACAAGGATTGATTAGTCATCCCAAGGGAAGCCATTTGCAAATGGAAGATGTAGGCAGTAACTATTTCAACATATTATTGCGGAGTTCTTTGTTGCAAAATCCAGAGGATTTATATAATAACATCATTTCCTGCAAGATGCATGACCTCGTGCATGATTTTTCTTTGAAAGTATCAAATAATTATTTATTTAACGCAGAGGATGGAATGGTAATAAACAATGATGCGGAAGTTGTGCATTTAACATTGATATCTAGGAAAGAAAAAATGTTAAAGAATACGGAAGGAATTCCTCCAAAGTTGCGAACACTGTATCTTGCAGGTGATGCTGTCCTTGAATACTTCTTGAAAAGGTTTAGGTATCTTTGTGTTTTCATACTAAAATGCTGGGATGCCACAGATCTGCCAAATGCTGTTGGTGAGATTAGACATCTAAGATATCTAGACATGTCACAAACTAAAATCAGCACTCTGCCAGATTCAATCACAAAGCTTTATAATCTGATGACCTTAAGAATTAATTATTTGAAAGCGATACCCAAGGGATTTGGGAATTTGATTAACTTGAGACACTTCCATTTCTCTCAGTGTCCAACAGATGTTTGCTTCCCGGAGTAGGTCAATTACATAACCTCCAGACATTGTCCTTCTTTGTGGTAAGCCAGGCGAAGAAATCTCAGATTGAGGAGTTGGAAAACTTGAACAACCTCAAAGGTGAGTTTCGAATTTATGGACTCCAGAACGTGAGCAGCTTTGGCTTAGCAGCAAAATCAAATTTGTCTCAGAAGCCAAACATTCAACTTCTGGAACTCGCTTGGAATGAAACAGATGATCGGGAAGATGGTATTGATGTCTTGGAAGGACTACAACCTCACTCGAATCTGAAAAGATTAACCATTGAGAGTTTCAATGGTTCAAAATTGCCATCGTGGATGGAAACTAAAAGTAACTTGATACCACTTCAAAATCTGGTAGAGATCAGTTTGGTGAACCTATATAACTGTGAACAAGTACAATCATTTGGGAACTTACCATATCTCCAAGTTTTAAAAATGGTCTTGTTACGCAACGTGAAATGCATAGTGAGTGAACTCTACTTTCGGGAAGATCTTGGAAGTGCAAGAAGAGGCAGTTTTAGCAGTAAGGAGACATCAATAACTCTGTTTCCAGCACTAAGAAAACTTTTCTTGCTGAACATGGATAATGTAGTGGAGTGGAGAGATGCAATGATTCCCTCAGATTCTTCATCAATAAAGGTATTCCCCAATCTCTAGGAATTACTTCTACATGAACTTCCCAAGTTGACAGTTTTACCAGATGTGGTGAACCTAACATGTCTTCAAGAGCTAAACATAAGACATTGCGGAAGTTTGACTGGCCTTACGTCTCTTCAGTTCTTAACACTTGTAGACTGCCCTTATCTAGATCTATTTGATATGGATGCAAACAACCTCGGGGATTGTCCCTCGGCGCCTTCTCCTCGGTGGACCTTGATTATTTTCCGTGGCCATTCTCCATGTCAAATGTTGTTGCCCCTGCAAAGGATGCTGATTGTATCAAACAGCATTTCGTCTCTCTTTAGTCCCTTAATTTGTATGGATGGCCAAATATCAAGTCTCTATCTCAGCAAATTCAGCATCTTTCCGCCTTAAGAAATTTATACACAAGCAAATTTGATAGATTGGAGGCTGTTCCAGATTGGCTATGTAGCTGTCAAAATCTCGAATTCTTGTCGATTAGAGCTTGCTCTAACCTTAAGCAGTTACCCTCAGAAGAAGCAATGAACCACCTCACCAATTTACGGCAACTGCAGATTAACGAGTGTCCTCTTTTAGAAGAGAGATGCATCAAGGGAAGCGGCGCAGACTGGCCCAAGATTGCACATATACCCATAATTAGGATCAATTTCAACAATGTATAAAGTCACGATTTTCAGCCTCCCGTCAGGTAATATTAATTTCTCCCATCTTCAACCCAATATTTCTTACATATGAATAAATAAGGGGAAAAAAACACTTTTTCCCTTAAACCCTATTCTATTTTCAAGTGCCGATTCTTCGTTCTTTTCCTTTTCCATTCTGCAGATTGTTTTCATCTTACATTGGGCACACAGGTAAACCATTTTTCTCCTTTTTCGATCTTAATTAAAGGTTCGACTGGCACGAAGGGACGAGAAAAATTAGAGGGCAACTACTGCCTTCCGTTACTGTACTGCTGTCATGATCGATCTTCTTTGACACCAGAGTTCTGATGATGAGTTTCATTTTCTTGCATTACCTGCTCTTTTTTGGAGGTGCGTTTCTATTCATTAGTTGGGTTGTAATTCATGAAGACTTTGACAGGAGCCAGAGAATTGTACAATGTTTAAAGACATTGAATGCGTCTGTCCAGTTTCTTTCAACTCTTTCTATCAAATACATCTAAGCCCATCTAATTCTTCTTCAACTGAGTAATGTGTAGCAGAATCATCTTATCCAACTTCACCGTATACGTGCGTGTGTATTAATAACTTAAATTACAAGAATGAACTATGAACTTCAAAATCACGTCCTATATGCTGAATATTGGACATTACACATAAATGGCAGACAAAAGATTAAATATGATTAAACCCCAAGTTGAATGGAAATGCGCCCAAAGCATTTAGATAAATTAATGAAAAACTTTGAAACAAAAAAAGTAGAAAAGAAAAGACATGCACATGAAAAAAAGGATCTAAATAAATTTAATTAGAATGACTTCAGAAAATTCTATTAAGATTCAAAATAGCTGAATACTTTTAATTAGTTTGTTATTGAAAAAAATAATTAATTACCGGTGCCTACCTGCACACAAACTAGTTAATAACTATTTTGTTCACTGCAAAAAAATGCTACGGCAGTGAAGGCCATTCCACTAATTAAATAAATGGGTAATAAGCTATGGTGCTGGCTACTGGAAATCAATCAATCTCAATGTGAATTGAAAATTATAATTTTAGCAATTTAACGAATGAAAAGCTATCTTGATCAAATTTGCCAGAAAGGCCTTTTCTGTTTTTCCAAAAAAAAAAAAAAAAAATTTGTGTACCGACTCCTTGACCAGAATCTTCAAAATGGCATAACTATAAATAATGTGGATACCGTTTCACAATCTCAAAAGGGATGTGAGAACCAACCTTGACAAAATAATTGACTTCCTAGTAAACAAAAATTTGAAATCTAACCAACCTGCTGAGATAAATTATCTTTTGAAGGAGGCTAGACATGAAAAGTAAAGCAAAAAAGATAGAATTTCTTCTCTCTGTCTCTTTCAGGCCAATCAGATCCAATAGTTTGTCAATAGATATGCAGAGAAAAAGAGACAATCAATATAAATGTAAAGATAAATGCACTTAAATATACACAGATGTTAATAGGTATTCACAGAGAAAAAGACATAACACTGCTCTGGTTTCCAGTTGATTGCAAGTAAACTTTTCTCCTGTAATATTCGGGATGGGCTACACCTAGTCCAGGTGGTCCAGGTGAAATAAGATGGTGAACATGTGCAATTTCTCCAATTTGTAAAGTTGATTTTGATCCCACAAAGGGTCGAGAATATTTTACTAATTCTGCTACACATCCTTAGAAACACCTAAAGTTTGCATCTCTGTTCAAACTTCCCTTCAAATATTTTAACCTGTAAAAGTTTCAACTGGCTAATGGTGACATAATACTAAATCTTCACTTCGTCATCAGTGTTATCAGGTAGCCCGAAGCTGAAAATATTATGCCTTCGTCCTTTCACTAGGTGCTCCATTTCCACAATTTTGTACTTAAGAATCTCAACTTCTCTATGCAAATCTTCATCTCGCTGCTTCAATGACTAGCATTAGCATACATAAATTAATTTCTCATCAACAAGAAAGCACAGAGAACTCTGATTGAGAGATATTAACTCTGATCCTACTCAGTTTCCTTGGCGGAATAATGTTTTAATTTGAATCAACTTGGGTGAAACTCCATTAGATTTTCTGTGCTTGGAAATTGATAGAGGTAATAAGCGTGCCTCATGTCAAGGTAGCGAAGATAATGCATAAAGCTAGCGAAGAGAATGTTGCATGGACTTTAAGATCATCCAGTTGTGCATAAAAAATTCTTGAGTCTTGATTGCTCTCACAATGTCTCAAATAATAAAGTTAACATGAAAACATCAAGAAACTCTTGACAGCATGCCATGTTGCAAATTAGACAGATACTTCTCTTTCAACTTTCCCTCCTTTTGACAAGAAATTTATAAGTGTGTCCCATCTTAATAATTGAATTCACAAGTCTCTCATAAGTGTCCCATCTTAATAAGTAAATTTCTTTTGTAGATAAATTAAGAGGTACCAGATGAGGTGTCCACAGAAAAAGTGTTAGTCTCACAATTGTAGGCCATCAACACAATCCTACTTGGAAAATATCCATTTTCCCAATTAGTTGACAGTTCATACAATAGCTATATTTGATTTAGTCAGTGAAAAGGACACAGATGACTTAGGAAATGAAGTGAAGAAAAATCATAATTACTAAAATCATTCACCACCACAAAATGGAGAACCTCTCATAACAATAGGTCATCACCAAGGTTAAGATAATATTTCTCCTGATTGAAGTTACATCCCTCCATACTTTCAGAAATAAGTTCTGCCGGGAATGGGGACTATAGAAGGAGGAGAAAAAAGAAACCATGATGAACAAAATACATACCTCGAGTTCTTGTTTTCGCATTGCCTCCTTTCTAGCTTCTGATCTAGAATTTCTTTGCCATTCAAAAATAACAGCAGTTCCTGCTACCTAATTAAATAGCAAGAAAAAGATAATTAAACAGTGGTGTGGGTGGAAAAGACGAAGAAGAAGAAGAAAGAGAAAAAGAATGCAAAACATCTCAGAAGTATGCCTATCCTGTTAAACCCTAAAAAACATAAGGCAATAATACCAATTTGCACTCTCAAACCCTTGTGCTTATCACAAATTGCAGCCTGGACTGTTTTTCTTAAAAATTTACACATGGTTATTATATCGTATTCCCATTTGGCCTAATATTAACTAATTGTTTACATTTGGGTAGAAAACCAAAATAGTATTATGGATTTGGAAATCAAAATAAGTTGAATTTCGTTGTTTGGTTCCCAAAATTGGAGTGCTATCATATAATTGGTCTATATATATTCGAGGGGCAACAACATCACATTTGTGTTTATTAAACATCAGGCATCCCGTAAGAAGAGGCACGTTATCTAGAAAGGCCATTGATAGGTTAAGAACAAAAATTTCTTAATCAAAGTCTAAGATGTATCTTAGTCTTCCTTTTTTTCCAACAAGCGTATTTAATATTAACCTTTCAGCCATAAAATAGAGGTATTTTTCTGTTGTGAAAAGAGTTAAAACTACAAATACAATGAAAGACCGCAGAATTCACAAACTTGTTTTGGAACCCAAGAAATATATCTCTTAAAGTGGAGAGAACTATTAGCCACAATGACCATGGTCAAATTCTAGAATTCACTAAAACAAATGGCTATTGACATAAATCAACCAAAAGGCAAGGGCATCCTAACTTCTGATAAGTAACTGAAAACAAGTCATAAACACGTGGTACAAAGACACAACAAAGAACATGCTGATGAAAATTCAGTTAAAGCCTTTATAAATAAGGAAAGTTATTAGTCAAATCTACAATATGTATAGCTCAAATCTGAGACTAAAATGAACAGCAGTGAAACTTGTCATGGCATAATGGTAGAAAAAGAAGAAAGTCAATACTACCATAAACACAAAGAGTTCGCCTAGAAGGTCAGCAGCGGCCTGAACAGCTTTTTCTTCATTTAGAGGGCGAATTGCAACATCTGTTGCATGACCATAAATTTGCCTTTGCAAAGTTGTTGTGAACCGGTGATTTGCCTGACGCAGTTTCAGAAAAGTGAATCTGTCAAGTCTTCGTATGCTGGACATAAAAGTCCCTTCATGCAAAGAAGATAATAAATTTATTTAACACACTTGTTACGAAATATCTTATCATTTCTGAAGAAAGATTCAGTTTTCATAAATTTCCTAGACCATTTTGCATTCATACTCTTTCACGAGATACAGACATGGTTGCAACAGTACGATTTCAATTTCTTTCAAATTCAATATTTCAAAAATTTTCTGTATGACAATATGCAGGCCTCATAATTGCAGCAATCACGTGAAGAATCTAAATAATACTCTTAGAACCATGACTTTTTTCCCCATTAAGCGAAAGCATAATTCATCAATAGTGTGATCACGACACGGTTGTTTCAGGATTCATTTTATATATTCCTTTAATCAATCAAATCAAGAACCTAACTAGAATTGTTTTAATTACAATATCTTTTCCAAAATAAGGTTTCTAGTTTATGTCAAAGGAGCAGATATTCAATAGATCAGTTCGTTATCTCTAACACTGGGTTCCTTTTCTTTTTTTTACCTTTGTGGAGCTAGAAAACAGTGTAAAAATCGATTATATTATATATTTAGCTTCAATAACATAATTTCTTGTAAGGTTACAAACCAAAAAGTATTATTTTTTTCAATCATATTTTCATAAATTCTTCATACGACGCTCCTAAAACTTACTAGCTGCAAGAAATCAAACTATTTCCAATAATATCAAAAGAAATTAAACCAAACCCATAATTTAACATCAACTATCAAGATTCTACACCAACAGAATTTACTGCATGGAATTTTTACTTCCCATCTAATCTACAATCAAGATATCTTGCATTAATCATCAATTTTAACGGCAACACAGCAAAACAAAATAGCTATACTGCCAAAAATACTGAGCTACTAAAAGGGGAGTCTTATCATCACTGAATAATAATAAATTTTTAATAGTAGAGAATAGAAATTAGACCTGGGCCAAATTGGTGATGAATACTCTAAATTGAGGTTGCACGCCAGCCTTTTTCTTGATGCGTTTAGCAATGGGTTTGCAGAGTGTTTTTAAGGCAAGTGTTCCTAGTTTTGCTATTGGTAATATCATGACTACTCTACAAAATTATCAACTTGGAAAAACATATAGTTGTGGATTTGGATTTATTTTGACTTGTAATTGTGAATTATCTGACAAAAACTTGAGTTAGAAGACCCACCAGATGTTTGGAGTTTGGACTGAAAGAAAAGAATTGGGAACTTGAGTACAGGCCAATAGGAGCTTTCTGGAGTGTGGACAAGTGGTGGACTTCTGTACCAGTTGTAGGTTCGTTTCTTTACTTTTTCGTGGGTTCTTTATCTCTTCAGGGTAAATTACGTTGGTGCTCCCTGCACCCTGCTTTAAATAACGTTTTGCCCCCTGCTAATTTTCATGACACGGAAAATTCTTACATATATTTAAGTCCACATTTTTATCTACTAGACCTTTTGGGCAAAAATTGAGCACGAGTATTCTTGCATTACTTTTTAATTCCACATACATTATTATATTTATGTGACACATTTTTAGGTTACAAAATCTACAAGTGAAATTGTAAATCATGTTCATATAAGAATTTCCCAACGTAACATCCCAGCACATCTACTCTTGATTGTGTTTTGATTGGAATGTTTTTTACGAAGCAATAAAAAATAGTAATAAAATTTTTAAAAAATTAGTAAATTATTAACAAATATTAGTAGTTCTTTTTTTAAAAAAATTAAGTCTCATTACCTAACCTTGTCATTAAATATAAAAATAGTTTCATGTATTTTCAGATTTTGTTCGCAAAACTTTGGCAAAACACATATTATATTGGAAAGGAAAAAAATGGTTTTCATAAAAGTTTGATACTTTTTTTTTTCGTTTTCTATTTTTTTGCTTAAAACTGTGAAGCAAAAAGGGCAAAAATAAAAGAGCTAAGCTATTTCCCATGAGCTTTAAGATTTCCAGCTAAGTTTCATACCCTAGTAAAATATATATTAAAATTTATTTAAGTAGGGACCGTGGTAAAAAAGTATTAGGTTTGAAATTGGAAGGATACTCCTACCTTCCGAGGGAATATTCTCTAACATATTTCCTACGAAAAAAAATTAATTTCCCATATCCCTCTCAATTGGAAACCACATGAGAGTTCAAGAACACTTGAAGAGTCTGTTGGGGAAAGTTTTGGAAAGGACGGGCAACCGTGCCTGTCCCATCCCCATCATCCACCGCAATGTCTAAGCCCTATAAAATTTCTTTACATTTTATTCATTCCAACTAAGATTTCAAATAGCTGAATTCAAGTTGATTTTATTTCACTTATTTTTCAGTAAAAGAAGATCAAACAATTTTCGATCCCAAATTCAAGTTGATTTTATTTCACTTGTTTTTCAGTAAAAGAAGATCAAACAATTTTCAATTACGAATTCAAGTTGATTGTATTCTGCTTCTTCCTAAAAAAAGAAAATCAAACAATTTCCAATCCCGAATTCAAGTTGATTGTATTTGCTTCTTACCTAGAGAAAGATGATCAAACAATTTCCAATTACGGCCTAGCGGGTTATGCATATTTTGCTTATAGCATCTTAGGGATCAACTTAAAATTATCAGCCGTTACATCATTAAGCAACAAATATAAAAGTTATAGAAGGGTTAATTGGCACTAGGCATGGCAGAAGTAAGTTCTAAAAGAGGGATGGGCTATAGTATGTAGTAGAGCTGTTATTCGAACCAAACTGTTCTCGAACACAGTCCGGTTCAACTCATGAAAACTCGAGTTTAGCTCGTTCGTATAATTAAACGAGTCGAGCTTGAACAAAAAATTGAACTCGTTTATTAAACGAGCGAACATCAGCCTTGTTCGCAAACGTTCATTTGTGTTCGCAAAGGAACAATAACGTCTTTTCACTTTTATTTTTCATATCTTAAACGAATTCGTTTGTATTCACGAACGTTCTTTTCACTTGTTTATCTTAAACGAGTCGAGCTCATACAAACTCGTTCAAGCTCGATTTGTTAATATTAAACGAATCAAGCTCGTTTAAGCTCGACTCTTTAGTGTTAATCGAGCAAAACTCGAATTTGAGCTCGAGCTTCCTATTTTTTTTAACGAACCGAGTTCAAACAAAAAATTTGACTCGTTTAATAAACGAGTCAAGCCAAGCCTGTTCATTTATTAAAAGAACTTGAGTTCAAACACCAAATACTTGCTTTGGCTCCGCTCGAATAACTCTGTAGTTAAAAATTTTCCCATGCAACGATCCATTTGATGTCAGTTGTTCACATCGCATGGATCTTGATTGCTGAACTTACATTTTAAAGTCCAGCACCAAATTTGGGTATTGGGTGTGGAATTGAGTCCCCCCGTGGCTTTGCATATCCACATCTAATAAAATGCCTTGACCGTCTCAGAAGATGGTATAATGCTAATTCCAGAGTTGAAACAAATCAAGAAACTAAGCTTGTGGGAGGAGAAAAACACGAATTAAACAAAGCACATCAAAGGTACGCCTAATTAAAGAGAGAAGAAAGTTGTAATGACAAATTCTGATCCTACCGAGCAGTACAGTTGTATTAAACAAATTTGAGCAATGCAGGTATCCACCGAAACATAGTCTTTTAAGATAGGTGCATACAATAAACAAAAGAAGAGAATCGTAGAAACAGATTCTACGTTCCTTAGTCATCTTCTATTTTACTTCTGAAATAACTTGAAACTAACAGTTAAATGTTGATAGGGCTTTAATCCTCAAGCCCCTACCGATAGCACCAGTTGAACAAAATGTCTCTGTCACCTGGGGTTATTGCAGAAAAGAGCCACCTCTTCAAAATCCAACATCCATGACATATGAGTATCCACTGAGCATTTAAGAAATACTGCCAGATCCAGACTAAAGATCATATATTGAGAAAGACCAAATTTTATCTTCTTTTATCTGTGTCCGGTAAAGACCTCAGCTTCACAAATTCCTGTACAAATCAAATCCGAATGAGAATTACCCGGCACACATCATTGCGTAGCTACACAAAGCAATAGAGGGGAAAACATGTGCATGCACATCATCATCCCATGTTCAGCACTTTCACAAACCAATAAAAGTGACAGTCTTTTCAGTAACATGGAGTTCTAACAAAGAAATCAGGGGCCAAAACAATTGAAGGGGCTCAGAAGCCCAGACAGGAGGTCAACCACCCTAACCATTTGGGAAGATTGATGGTAGTATTCTGGACATATACCAACCAAAAACTTTTCAATGATTCTCTGATAGAATCTGCACTGAATGGAAAACAGTGCATATCCTGAGAAGGCCAAGTTAGTGACCACATTTGCACCATAGATATTTTATTAAGATGTGACACAAAAACTGTCCTGAATGGTTGGAGGGGCAACTAATTCTGCTCCTGATCCCATATTAGAGTAGAGTAAAACAATGGCAAACTCATATTTATAAACTTATCAGATTATCTTACAATGTGAAAAATTAGCCTTAAACAACATGGTACCTACACAAATAGTAAACCAATGTATACTTGCAAGACATAAAGCACATATGTAACTACATATAGAAACATATCTTTTTCAAACAAGTAGTTTTCACACAGAACAAATGCAAGACTCAAGGAAATACAGCATATTGTATATCTGTCCATTGCCATTCATCAGATTCATAGCAGGGAAAGAAGTCATAGATGCCTAAACTAAGTTTTGAAGAGAAGCCCATCATGCATGTGGAGAATTAGAGTCTTTTTAATATTTATTAAACCACTTGCTATTCAACGGGATGTGCTGTATCTCAAGCCTGTGGAAGCACAGAGGCTGAAACAAGGTAAGCCAATATCCTAGAGTAAAAGATAGAAAGTACTCAACTTCATAGTGTAAAAGCTCCACCTGCGATTTCTGCCAGTCTCCCTTTAAACTATTTCTGTATTCCATGGTGAACAGAACAGGAAATATAGATGATCGGGGTACATAGTCCATTATCCTAGCAAAACATTATCACATTCCAAAATGGAATCTAATAGATCATGCATTTACCTAAGAACGAGAACCACACATTTACCTGTTTCTCAAACAGCTTCCCTAGCCTGTGGGAATATCTCCCAATCTCAGAGGCTCAATGAAATAGTTAGGGTGCCATTCAAATTTTTGTGAAGCTCATAAAGTTAATTCCAGATAAAACATTTGGCCTGCCATTGTCCACCTTAGCCTACATGAAGAAGGAATAAGAGTTCACTTCAAGAGCTGGAATTGCCACTTAATCCAGCAATAATGTTTGATCATCTAGTTGCGAATTGTTTACCCCAAAAAATGAGGTTACATCTCAGTTTGGCTATATTATGTCAAATTCTCACCTTGCTAATTTCTTCATTGCAAATCAATACGTCCCCATATCTGCTCTATGGCCTTGAGCTCAATAGAAATTTTCCTCCTCGCCTTCTCCTATGCACACACATCCTCACCTTCTCTTATGATTTATGGTAAGCTAATTTACCATAAACCATCCCAACTTACAGTGGAATGAAAAATTATAAGTGCGGTAGAATGGCAATACCAAATTGATGAATTTAAGATTATTGCCCTTTCCATATGGTACCTGACATGATGCCATCCGAAAGGGGAGGCAGCCTCATACATTCAGTACAACATAAGGTTCAAAAAGAGCTGATAATTCAACCAAAGACCCCAAGTGTCTGTAGAAGTTTGTATGGACTGTTTTCTCCAGAAGGGAAACAGAATGAAACATCCATCTAGTTTCTCATACTGGTTTGAAGTAACTGTAAGGCTTTTCTCTTCATGTTGTCCCCAGTACAAACATGTTAGGCCCGTTGGTAGCACATTCCATGCTTCGCCTGTCTAGCATCTGGTTCTCCAACAAACTGAAGGCCTCTTAGAACCATTACCCCCTCATAGCCACACGGAAAAAAAAAATAATTGCCAGATTTCATTAAGCTTATTATAAGAAAGCAACAAAGGTCTTGCATCTTCAGCATTTTCTTTGTATAACACCCAATAATGTGGTTTCAATTTCCCAGTCCTACAATGGGTACACTTAAATTTTCATGATCTAATATCTTGGACATCAGCTATGTCAACAATCACTGTGAATGCTTATACACATAGATGCTGAAGTCCACAATAAGCCCCCAGAAAAGAAAAGATTTTGAAGTCTGATAATGTTTTTCAGATGCAAAGATAATATTTCCCATTTCAAGATAACTTCACTCATCCATCCCTTAAAAGTGGCAAAGTTAGATGATATATAAAAAGAACAAGATGGTCTGAATTTGATACCTGGCCCCAAATATTGAGAAAAAAAAAAAATTGGCAAGAAGAAAGCTATCTTCACCACATTAAATCAAGATTATTTCTTTTTTGTTATAAAAAAATTCAACAGTTATGATGTTTTATGAAAAATAAATGCTAAAAGTATTTCAACACCCTCACTCTCCCCTTTTGTGCCAAGACATTATAGGATTCCAAGAAAAGACATAAAGGTGTAACCCAAATGCCTTAATCCTTGAATTTGCCTTTCTCGTCTCATGAATTTTGATCACCCCTACTTGACAACTCAATTATAGAAATGTATGCAAACTCATTTTCTACAAGATTCATTAAATTGAAAACAAATTCCCAATGAGTCAGTCGCTTTTTCTAGAACTGAATTATTAACTTCACATAATGACAAAAGGACACATCGATTACCAAAAGAAAACTTCGGGTCCCCTTCAAAACTTTCTTGTGCCAATCAAGTTACCTGCTAGACTACATTTAATTTGCTCTTTTTGTACTTTGACCCTAAAACTCGGGCAGAATGGACAAATAAAACATATATGAAGAGAGATGAAATCAAATACATTATATATGTCACTATAACACCATTCATGAAACCGTCTTCACGAAATTCATGAGAAAAGTAATAGATGGCAATACAAAAAGCACCACTTGTCTTACAGCAATAGAATCTCTCATTAGATTATAGTCAACAACTCACTGTTTCCTCAGTGGATCAATCCATGCCATCACTAAACCAATGAAATGTGCATGCACTTTAGCTTCTTTGGGAGATTCAACACACACGTTGAATCATACACGTACACAATTCAGAAAATCATATGGTACACATGTATAAATACTTGGTCACACACAAACACAGTCACGTACACATACAATAACAAGTTCCACACCTAGGAAGAGAAAAAATTACAACAACATTTGCGTTCCAAGGATTCTCCCAGCAATGATTTATAGGGAAAACACTAAAAATCAGAAGCAACTAATCAGTCTGACAAAAAATAAATAAATAAACCAGCCTATCTACAAATTGCAACCCATGAAGGTCTAACAACAATTAAGTATATATCCACTTGGAAATGAACAAATATTTGCATTTAGTTTCACGTATATTCAGGGGAAAGAAGTGCAGATAAATATCACAAAGAGAAAGCCCATTAATATAAGGAATTTCCTTCCTAATAATGAGACTTCATGCCTCTTAACTTGAAAGCACAAACTAAACGAGATAAAAATAAAAAAAAAATCACATTAAAAAATGGCATTAAAGAACGAGCTCTTACATACATAAATAACAGAACCATTTTATCCATTTTTAATTTTAACCAAGTCAAACACAAAAAAAGGAAAAATATGATAAAAAAAAATGAGAATCAGAAATGATCTAGAAACAAACCTTTATCCACTGGAACTCGGGCGACCCCCACTTGAACCGGGTCGGATCGTGAAATCCATAGGCTCAGTTCTCCTCATCCTCTCATACCCACCTCCAGATTTCGGTCTTCCGTCCTCCCCGTTCCTGTTCGGAGGCCCAAACTGCCCTCCACCTCGTCCCCCGCCTTGTCCACCCTTCAAAAACTCCGGTCCAGACAGCTTCTCCTCACGACCCGCAAACCCGGGTCGAAGATGGGGCGGTACAAACCGGTCAGATTTCAGCAACGGCGAAGAGGGTTTCCCGGGAGAAGGCAAAGGAGACAAAACAACCGGTGATCCAGATCCTGTTCGACCCTGAGGACGAAGAGAGATAGTATCCGGGTCAGACCCTGTTTGATCGGAAATTTGAGTCGGTTTTGGCAAAGATGGAGTCTTTTCAGATGGGTTCTGCGGAATAGTAATGGGTTTTTGCTTTGGAGTAGCGGGTTTGCTCAAAACAAGCATATGGCCATGGATTCTTGAATTTGAGATTATGGTTTTATTCGGGCTGGAAAAAGATGAAGCTGATGAAGAAGAAGAAGAAGAGGAATTGTTATTGTTGTTGGTGCTATTGATTACTTTTTTTCCATAGATGTCATTGAAGTTGACAGAGGAATATTTGTTGGTTCTTGCCATCCACCGCCGCCGCCGTTGCCGCCGCTTAAAGCCACCGTGTATGAAGAAGGAGATGAACTGCTGTTAGAAATTAATACAAGTAATGTCGGACTTTGTTTGTTTTAAGGAGTAGTAGAACACACGTTAGTTTTGTTGTCTGAGGCGGTTCTCAGGAATGATTAATGTTTAACTAAAGTTAAATTAATTAAGTGCTTGTGTTTAAGGAGAGGATTCCATACTTTACTTAACAAATTCCGAAGCATTGCTGCTAATTACTTACTATTAATGTAAATACTAAGAGACATGTTAACAACGATTGAAAGAGATCCTTAATTAGTAGTTTAATTATGTTGTCTAATAAGTAATCAGTACTCTACCATGTCTTGTCGTCCAAAAAGTTGTACTACATATTCTGGCCCAAAAGTGATGTTACGTAGGTGTGAGAATCGGTCGGTAATTCGATAACTTGAAATCAGTCAATTCGATATTTTTTTTTTCAAATTTACCGATCGAATTCGATTTCGAATTCATTTAATACCGAACCGAATTCGATTTCGAATTCATTTAATACCGAACCGAATTCGATTTCGAATTCAATTCGGTAAATCGGTATATTAATTTGGTAACCGAATTCAAAAAATAAAAAAAATAAAAATAAAAATTTTAAAAAAATTTAAAAATTAAAAAAAATAAGAAATTTAAAATTTAAAATTAAAAAATTAAAAAATAATGGGCTTAAGGAGAAAATAATGGGCTTAAGGAAACAATGGCCCAACCCAATGATCAAATAACCGAGCCCACTATTAAATTACTAGGCCAATTAATGCTAAATTAGGTAATTCGAATTCGGTGTATAAATACCGAATTCCCGAATTCGAATTACCGAATTGAATTCGGTAAATTCAATATTACCGAATTAGAATTTCATTTTCGAATACCGACCGAATTCAATTTCATTTTTTTCGGATTTTCCGAATTACCGACCGAATCACCGAATTACCGAATTCGATTTACCGAATTCAATTTAAATTCGGTCGGTAATTCGGTATTTACTGAATTTGCACACCCCTAATGTTATGTCCAAATATTTGTAGTTTCCGTGGTCCAAAAAGCAATCTAAGAATTCACTATTTTCTTTAGTTACAAAGATATTGTAGCATATTTTTACAATTTAAATTGAAGGTATATTAATGTCAATACATTTTGAGGAAATGGTGTTTATTCATCCTCGTACTTAAAAATAGAATGTGCTTAAAAATACAGTAATGGGTGTGTGGTTAATTCACAATATTAACATTGAAATTTTCTATTATATTCTTGAAATTAAAGAAAATAAAATCCTATAAAGAGGGTAGTTTTAAAAATTAATAATTTGACATCACACCATTGTCATATTTGTTCTTTATAAGTGGTAAGATTAGTCCATAAAGCGGACTCATTTTAGTGGATCACCAGCCAATAAAGGATTTGTGAAATAGAATTTTTAAATTATCTGGTTTTGATCTTGACAAATATTTTGCTTGCAATGCTTAGGTAATGTAAAACCACAACAGGTTTAATCTTCATGTAAAGACTTGATTTAAGTAAAAATATTTTTAAAATCTCGACAAAGAATGCAAATGAATAAAATGTAGAAAACAATGGAATCCAACATTGTAGTCATCAAAGGAGTATTTCTTTCATATTTTTATAATTTACCAGCGTAAAGGATGGAGTAGATCATGATTTAGAGCTACCACTAGAATTATTATTTTATATGTTATAGATTTTCATGAATTGACTTTTTAATGTATGCAAACAAATTATTGAGGCTTGATTTTTAGTTGAATATTTAAGTTCTTTTTTACAAATTCTGCAAATTAAAACCAAGACAATAGCTTTATATAGAAAGTATCTTTAGTTAAGATATTAAAATTGACAACATTAAGTTATAAGCCGTAAAACCATATTACTGAACTTTTTCTGCAATAATAGTACAATTATAACAATTAAATTTCTAATTATCAAACAGATGAATGATACTATTTCTCTTCACTTTATTTATTTATTTTTTATTAAAGTATGATTTTACGTTTTTTTTTTTTCCCTAAAGCGGATATGGCAAGTCTGGCAGTAATCAAGCGTGCAAATGCACATCTAGCAAACAAAACCCATTGACATTAATAGTTAGCAAAACCTTAAATTCTGGCCTCAAAATTAGAATTCTACGACTTTACTCCAAAATTAGATATTCAAATCCCATCAATAATTCGCTCTTCCCAAATGGAATAGTATAAATTGATCAGGAACAAAAAAAATTGGGTTGTACTATAAATTTGAGGCTGTCATAAACTGTCTAGAAACCTATGTTTGTGCCAATAAATTAGCAGTGCAGGCTAGGATTACCTTCTAATATTCTGTGCCTATGTTCGGATTGATGTTTGTAGTAATGGAACCTATTTTCATACAAAAAATAAAATAAAATAAAATAAAATAATTTTTTAGGAACTGGATCCAACAACATTACCAACTCCATCCACAGAGATATAGAACATGGTATTTGATCAAGAAAGGATTAACGTGCCTATACAGGACTCAAATGACATGGTGTCAACAAAAGTAAGAAGCAACTTATAATTCTTTTTGGTTTTCAAGTGAATAATAATTAGTGCTTCCATTTCTTTTCAATTTTTTCTATTCTGAGGATTGGTCCACTACTCTAATGCGCTGTACTCTATATTGATCATGATCATATCAGCTTCCTAGCCAGGACAATTCTCACTTATAAATGAATTATAGAATTCGTTTACCTCATTCCACCATCAGAATTTGAGGGCAGGAAGATATTAAGAGTTTGTTCTCAATAGTTTCTGATTTTTATAAAAAATAAATTTTAAAAAAATTAAAAATTAGTTACTCCTGTTTTAGTTTAAAAAATCTAAAAATATAATAAAAAGATAGTTAAGAACGTCACAAAATAGATTATTCAAAAATTAAAAATTAAAAAAAAAAGTATTTAGAACAGGCCCTAATAAAGCCACATATTTAATTCCTTAGTCATTTCATGGTATATATGATGATCTTCAATTTTGCAAACTACACAATTGATATACACAGCTAAACACCAATTTTGCATTGGGATAGTGGTGGAAAATCTCAAGGTGAAGATCAAGCCCTCATGACTAAAGAGAAACATATCTTCTTTTTTATTTAATCAGCTGAACTATCATTTTCATGTTTCAAAGAACAAATAATGTAGTTTTTGAAAGTTAGCTATGATATTTTCTTTTCCTCTTCCATCTGTCATTTCTTTGTTCTACTTTTGTTGTAATGGCCACCACATGTACATGTGACTCCAGTCTCCCTACACAATGAGGAAATCCTAGCAGTTCATAAATGTTATTATTCTTACCACAGAAGGAAACACAAAACCAGTTTGAGACAAGGGAATAGGAAGAAAAGGTACGACCAAAATACAATAATTGAATTGATGGATGTATGACAAATTTAAAGTTCTCAATCTATATATTTGAATACAGAAAGAAATGATAGATTATTATGGTTAAATTCAAGGTGTTATCACAAACTATCAAACTATCGTGAGCCTTTATATGTATCACCTCATATTAATGACCTCTTTTTTTTAATGTTATCACATTTAATCCGTATTAATGGATTTTATTTGATAACTATTTATGTAATTAAAAAAAATTGACGAAGCACAATATTTGTATGTGATCTTAAAATATTCAGGGAAAAAAGTATAGAGGGAGAATGAAGTTTTTGACACGCCAAGATTGATTGAATTAAAATTTAGAGGATTCATTAACGGACTGTTTGGATTGATGAATTTAGATTCAAGAAAAATTTTGAAATCAATTAATTTATCAATAAATTTAATATTCATCAATTGTAACATTCAAATTCATTTGGCATATGTTGGATTTCTAATTCAAACATCCCATTAGTAACCCAAACAACTAAGGGGATTTGATATACAAATTCACCAAAATCTGCCAATCCAAAGGGAATGTCACTTTCTGATGCGTAGACAGTATCAAATTTTTTTTTTTTAAAGAAAAATAGAATTTATTATTAAATTACCAGCAACCTAAAATAATTAGTGAGGAAAGACTATTTGCTGTTCTTCAATCTTTCTTTTAGTTTGTGCGCGCGCGTCACAGAGAGAGAGAGAGAGAGAGAGAGAGAGAGAGAGAGAGAGAGAGAGAGATTTTTTGAACTTGCATTTTTTATTTTTTTCCAATTTCAGAAAACTTCGCCAATTCTCGTGCTGAAAGTTGAATGGGCTAAATGGGCAGTTCCTCGCTCCAGTCATATTCATCGTGTTGCAGGCCCAACTTCTCTGATGGGTACATTGTTGAGGAAATGAAAATTGGGCCTTCAAGCATGAAATCAGAGAAAATCTTGGGCTCAGTCTTCATATAGAACCATGGGCTAACTCTTCGAAAACTAGTTTTTGCACGTTACTTGTTCTTTCCAGCCTGATATACGAATTTGGGGATGAAAAATTTATTTTACTTTTTCAATTTCAAATAATAACATTTTAGGGAGAAAAAGCAAGAAAACAATGCCCTAGTGAAGAAGAAAAGAAAATTAATTTTCAGAACAACCTATACCAATTAAAGCCCTCTAAAAAAAAAATCTGGTACAATAAGGGGACAAAAAGCAAAAAAAGAAGAATAACCAATCAGTTAGTAAAAGTTTGACCTTTTGTATTAGAAGCATTCGAGTTTGAATATTTGCCAACGCCATAAAAATTACTGGAAAAATATAAACTTTTTTTATAGTAAAATAACTGAAAAAAAATTTACTATTACATCCAAAGATTAATGCTCAAAAGTAATTGGAGAATGACGAGGTATCATCAATATTTTAAAATACAAGAAATTGCACCTACTTTTAGAGGTGAGAGGATTAGAAAAATTTTTAAGTACATATTTATGTAATTGTGCTTTAAATTCCAATTCACCAAAGGAAAAAAAAAAAAAAAAAGGGGCTTCGAGACGAAAATCATTTTTATTGTGGAAAACCCCACAAAACAAAAGCCAAAACCCCCACTCAAAACCCATTAAATTCTTGTGGCCCTCTCTCCAAATTCTCTTATAAACCCTCCTCTTGGACTTTATTATTTTATTTTATTTTATTTTTTCCCCTGTTTTTCACTCTCTTCCTCTGTTCCAAAACTCCTGGACTTCCCTCCTTGGTTTTCCATCAGGTAATCTCACCTTTCTTGGGTATGATGGAGGTTTTAATCATCTAAATGTTTTTTTATCCGTGCAATAAGGAAAAAGAAATTGTAAAAAAAGAATCTTTTTTTTTTCTTTTCTCTTATGTAGCTGTATTTATGGCCTCTTGTGATTATTTAAGACTGATTTTGTCATTTTTTTTTGGTTTTTTTACTACAATAAATTTCCATTTCTGTGTTTGCAGATGGACTCATTTCCTTGTACTTTTCTTTTTTTTTTCCCTAAATAATTTGTGGGCTTATCTATGTTTAATTTCTCGGATTTTCTTAGAATTTTTTTAGGACCCATTTAATTTCCCGTTTTGATGAACCCCTTTTCGTGCAAAAGCAGAAATTTTTTTGTTGGGGAATTTAGATAGATAAATGTCTGTTCATTATTTATGGCCTTTTTTTCCCATATTTTGTCCTATCTTATACTCGCATTTGATTTTCTGTTTGAATTAACCTTTTTTCCCTGCCGAAGCAGAAATGCATATTTGTTGGATGTTATACGAACGTTTGCTTATATCATTTTGATTTGATCTTTTTTGGTAGGTTTTTCGCTTTTGCACTCTTTTCATTTACTCTTTATTCAATAACTTAACTTGCTGATGATTTGGATGTTGGTGTAGTTGGATTCTTGATTAGTGTAAATAGAATCTTGTAGTGCAAGAATTATCGTAGAAATGTTGCTGGAGTACCGTTGTGGTAGAGTTGATTAAAAACTGATATGCATGCTTTGGGATGTTTAGTCAATACTTATTCAGAGTTGAAAATGTGTTTTCAAAACATGTTGTAGGAAAATGGATCTTTATGGTTGTTGTTGCCATTCTTTGACTCTGAATCTTCATGTTCTAATCATTATCTAATTGTCTATTTAATTAACACCTACACTGCCTTGTTGTTGAATTTTGGTTATCTTATTTTCGTTTCTTGATTTAGGCATTAAGTTCAAACTTATGTACTAGTCCAGTGTGGATTATAGTCTTCATGATCCGTAATTTGGTGGATGTTTTCCAATCTTGAAAATGGTAGATAAGTTTAACATTATCATTTATATAACTGAAACCCCTCTGAGGATCATCAATTTACAGAGCTTTATCCTTTGCTGTGGTGCTTGGTACATCTTGATCTCAATGATGATTCATAATTTGCTTATTTTCAGCATTGACGAAGATGAATTTTAAAAACATGAAGATTCCCAATGTTCCTGGTAGTGGTGCGGCTTCTACCATAATTAAGTTGGGGCTTGTTGCTGGGCTTGGTGTCTATGGGGTTGCTAACAGTCTCTATAATGTTGAGGGTGGGCATCGAGCCATTGTATTCAACCGTATTATTGGTGTTAAAGATAAGGTTGAGATTGATCCGATCTGTGAAATTCATTTGAATGCTTTACATTGATTTTTAAGTGGTTATCATTTTCAATATCCATATTTTCCTGATTTATGTGTGCAGTTATTTCTTTTTTAAATACGATTTCCATTGTGTCATGAGTAAACATACTATAACCCCAAAGATCTTTTTCGATCTGCCCCTATTGTTTGATTTTGCAAAGTTCAATGCTTCCCGTTCTGCATTATCTGCATTGGAAATTGAATTCATAGGAAGTTAGGCAGTAAATGGCAGATACTTCAGTGGGCTTTTAACTGGTGCTAAGGGAGAGACATAGTGGGCCTCTAAGTGACAAATGAGCAGTTATTCTTGCTCTACAATCACGATTCATAATCCCTTTAAAGTTGTGTCTATAAATTTGTGGAGAGACACAAGAGAAAGCTTCCTTCAACCGGTGCAGTTTAAACAAACATTATCTTCTATGCACTGAGAATTGAAAATACAGTAAAAGGAAAGAATGATATTTTGTACTAAGGTCCAGTATTATGAAGAAAAATAAAACCAAACTTAGAAAATAAGGGAGGAGAGATATGATTTTTTTTTATTGAGCCAGTCTTATGCCCTTTGAGCATACACTTGAACCAGATCTAAAATTGTTGAGAACGGAGAAGATCCTTATAAAGTAGGAATAACTGCTTTTCCTAAGCTAGTATTCCTGTGAGTGGCTGATAGCTTTATCAAACGTATAGCACCAGCTGACTGAGACGTTAAGCATATGCACATTATATCTTTTCCAGATATTTTCATCTGCTGTATCAGTATTAAAACATTATGTATTTAAGTTGCAAGCATAACTTCCCCCATGGCAATGGATTTCTCTAGCTTCTTTTTATATCTGCATTACTTCTGATTTGGTTTTTGATTGGCCTGTTGTAGCATTTCACTTGTGTGTGAAGCTCTCATATGTGTCTCCTAGGCATTGATTCATGTTCATGGTCTGCAAATGTTTTATGTTCTCAAATGTCTGGTTTATAGGTTTATCCTGAAGGCACACACTTGATGGTCCCCTGGTTTGAGAGACCAATCATCTATGATGTTCGTGCACGAGCTAATCTTGTGGAAAGCACTTCAGGAAGTCGTGACCTGCAAATGGTAAGTCCTTCTTTGCAGTAACTATGGGTGTATTTCTCAACCAAAATGAGAGGATAAGGTAATGTGATTGTAAACTGCCAGATCATGTAATTTTTACATTTTGATGAACATGGCTCAACTGTCCTTGGCTTTTGGAACCAAGTTATCACCCTGTACTTTCGATCTCCTCTCTATGCTGATTGGGCATCAGTGAAGAGACCTATCTTTTTCTAAAATATTTGTAGAGGATTTGGGTGTTATTTAACAGAGCATTTTTCAAATGAAATTACACTTGGTATTTATAAAACTTGATTCCAAAGAATGCAAAATTCTGTAATTTGAATTATCATTTTGAAAAACCGAATGCTAGTTAATGAATCAAAAGGTAAACTAGGGTTTTTCATTTGTATTTAGTTTCTTTCTTTATTACACAAATTTAGAGTCTTGTGAGTTAGTCCAGCAGTTATGGTCCAGCAGTTATGGAGATTTTTCCCAGTATTTCTCTTTTCTTTGAAATGCAAACCAAATAATTGAGAGAAGTCTCAGACAGGACCAAAAACTTGAAAGAAGACTCCATAGTATTGGGTCTTGAGTTGGGAGTTCACATACAATTGATACGTAAATTGAGGTTTCTGTAGTTTTTCCTTCTATTATTGTATCCTCAACTAAATATATCAGTGGATTGCAGTTTTGCTGAAACTTTTTTTGGTTGACAACCTGAGATAGCTTGAGAATAGTGAAACATAGGGAGAATATAAATTTTTCGCGTTTTACCCCCTTTGTTTTTTCTCTCTTGTAGATTAAGATTACTGAAAAGGCAAATTTAAATTACAACTAAATTTCTGCTACGTGAATTTCTTAGAAAATTGCAGCTCTACTGCTTCCTATAGACAGAAAGTAGTGATGCTATTGTCCATAACTGTGAAAGTGCTTTTCTTGGATAGGAATATTATACCAGCTATGGAATATAATTCTTATTTCTGATGTCATGTTTCATGTTTCATCTGTTATTATGTTTGATGTTTCAGTTGAATATGATTAACAGAATTATCCACTCCACTTGTCTGAGTTTGGTTTGCATGTTGTTGGTGCAGGTGAAAATTGGCCTTCGAGTGCTTACTCGTCCAGAGCCAGATCAATTGCCTACTATTTATCGAACTCTTGGTCAGAATTATAATGAGAGAGTCCTACCGTCTATAATTCATGAAACTTTGAAAGCTGTGGTCGCACAGTACAATGCTAGCCAGCTCATCACCCAAAGAGAGGTACATCCTCGAGTCTCATCTGTTTGACACTTGACATTGTCATATTCTTTATCTGGCTAAAATCTTTTCTGCACCATAATTAATAGAAGGATAAGCTCATTCATTGATCAAAATATTCAGTAGTTAGATTTTTGCTATCTAGTTGAACACACTAAATTATCACATTGAGTTTTAGTTGAATAGAGATTTTCTAATGAAGATACTGTAGTTCTAAAATTTTTACTGCAGTTGCATGCTTCAAGGTATGAATTAATTTTATAACTTCCACCCAGAGCTGAGTTTTTTACGTTTCATGTATTGCGTAGGCTGTGAGTAGGGAAATACGGAAAATTTTGACAGAGAGGGCAGCCTACTTCAACATTGCACTGGATGATGTTTCCATTACAGCTCTGACTTTTGGGAAAGAATACACGGCTGCAGTTGAAGCTAAACAGGTCGCTGCACAAGAAGCGGAGAGGGCCAAGTTTGTTGTGGACAAAGCTGAGCAAGACAAGCGGAGTGCAATTATTCGTGCACAGGTGAGAGAGTTTGTGTGTTTCTGAACTTGATTATTGATTTTTCTTAATTTCATTTACTTAAATTAATCACCTTTTTCATTCTGGATATTCATAATATTGCCAAAACATCCCCTGCCCCTGATTCCCTATTCTCCCTTTCTCCTTTCCTGGGTGGGGGGGTTGTCAAGTGTTAGGACGTATTCTGGTCCCTGGGTAAAGATGCTGAACATTTATGACTTTTTGCTCATTTGATTGCCAGGGTGAGGCTAAGAGTGCCCAGCTAATTGGTGAGGCAATCTCGAACAATCCAGCCTTTATCTCACTGAGGAGAATTGAAGCAGCAAGAGAAATTGCGAAACTTCTCTCTCATTCCAACAACAAGGTCTATATGAATTCGGATGCTCTATTGCTAAATCTCCAGGACATGAATTTGAGTGCTGCTGGAAGGAAATAAACCTGAAAGTTCTACTATTTTTTAATCCAATTTAGATTGTGAAAGACAACAAAGTTTTCACTATAGCATATAAGTGGTATTTTCTGTCCTTGGAACCTTCTGAAATCGGTAAATAATTTTACTTTTAAGTAGTTACTTTCAGTAGCAAAAAAGTGAACCTTTTTGGGACGATGCAAAATAGTTAATTGAAATTCTCCAGTAGTTTGCCAAGTATTGTGAAATCTTCCCAATTATTCTGCCGTGGAATACAATTCATCTGGCAGGCACCCCACACTGGTGACACAAGTTGTTTCTTGATCCTTTTTCTTGTGTTCATTCTTAACCAGCCATGGCAACTAAACCTCCATCCCTTGTTCCGCTTTCCCCCTTTAAAAAGCACTTAGGATAGTGCCTTTTAAACTGAAAAGGAGTTTGTTATCTTGCCACTCTTATGTTGCTTTTCCTGTTTTATAAATCTTTTTTTTTTCCTTGTCTATGAAGAAAGAAAAACAAAATAAGGAAATAAAATGTATATTCTGCCCTGGATAATGTTTCTTTGAAGTTTTCAAAGGGACACGACATCCGTGAACAACATTTTGTGAGTGAGTGTGTGTGGACGGTGGGTGCCTTGAGTGGGGTTGCCGGAACATTTGGCAAAATTTGTATGCCTTTCATCAGTATTCCTTTATCATGCGCGAATGATGATAAATGTTTCCCAATTCTGACGGCCGGGACCGCTCAAGTCCCTTTCAACATTGGTAAAACGATTTAGGCTCTTCAGAAGAAACAAATGGTACTAACAGCAAAGATTTAGCTCCTTAAAACTTTAAATCTGCAGTCTAAACTAAAGATCGAGGAAATCCAACTTTCAACAATTACTTCTTCGATCCTGGAATTCTTTTGTATGATTTTGCATCAAAAGAACTGTGAAGTAATTTATTGGGTAAGCAAGGCATTAGAATTACTTTCTACTTGTAAATAATATAAGGTCATATGTAGAATCAACGTTATGCATAGAATTTGCCTTTGAACTTCAAGTGAAATTTTAGTTCTTGCGAAGTGCATTATGGTTGCTCACTTGCTCATGCACGAGGGTCAAAATCAAGCTTCATTTTCGTGGGATGCACTAGCCCAACATGATAAGGTTGTGGATCAATCTTCATTTTGGTGCAACGCTCCCTCAGACTTTGTAATCATGTTGTTCCTTGTAGATTTTCCTGCATAAAGTTTTCACTGAATTTTACTTTTTCTATCCAAACAAACAGTAATGAATAAAGCGTTGAGCGGTTAGAGATCTATAATTCCACTCCAAAAGTCGGGCGGTTAGAGATCTATAATTCCACTCCAAAAATCGGGAGTCCGAATTCTCCCAACAGTATTTTCCTTCTCCTACTATAATAGTGTAAGTTGATCACAAAAAAAAAAAAAAAAAAATCCAAAAAACAAAAAGTTATCTTCCCTAAGATTAGTTAAAGGCCTCGTAAATGTTCAATTTCCTTATCAAGAAAGATGATAGGCACAAATGATAATAGAGCTAATCCATTAGGTGGCTAAATCATATCCTCAAAATGTGTTAAAGAAGCTAGTTTAATTTCCACATACCAATATAAGTAGTTGGTAATTATAAGACGGTGGTTTAAATGTGTAGCATGCTGTTTCCAAAGTAAAAATCAGCATTAGAAGCTGTGGATATCCATGATTACTGATGATGACGATCCATTGCATCCTCGTTAAGCTAGTCGTTGGTTTTCCTCCTGTTTTTCGTCAACTTCGGCCGCATTTTCAACAGTAACCGTCAAAAAAATGAATAAGATTTTTCCAACAAAGAAGCCCTTTTCTTTTGTCTACACAATGAGCTGGGTTTTATCTTTTTAAAACTAAGCAAGATAATAATTCATGAAGACATCCAGATGTAATTCCAATTGGTATACACCTAAATTATCAAACCTCATATTTGACCACTAACTGAATTTGTATTTATTATTTATCACTCACAATCCTATTGAAAATTGAAAAGAAAATATCTGACGAAAGAAAAATTAAAGGAATTGCATATAAAGAATTCATGGAATTAATTATCATTCTTAGTTTGTAGATGAAATTTAGAATTCAAAAGCAGATCTATACTTTGGTTTAAAAAAGTCTAAAAGTAAAAGGAAAAAAAAGTAGTTAATTAAGAACATCATAAAACAAATTTTTTAAAATCAGAAGTTAAGAACAAGTCTAAAAAAGCAGTTACGAACATCCTTAAAAAACATATTACAATTTTAGAATTAATATTAAAACTGTAATCTGGCTATATCTGTGCACTAAGTTAATAGAAATCACCTCTGTAATCCCATTTGATTTTCAGTAATTTAACCAAATTAAAAGATTGAAAAGTATACGAATTGCTTTGGGTGACATAAATATAAATGATTGAGGCTGCTTACCATACCAAACACGAGAAACACGAAGGAGAAAACGATGGTGCTTTTTGTGCTACTCCTGGGTTGTGAACTTGTAATTTTCATTACTTTGAAAGGGGAAATTTTACAATGCAGAAAAATTTTGTCTGGTCCGCATGAAATTGTAACGATTGGATTGAATTAATATCTATCTGTTCTGATTGTATTTTCATCAGAACAAAAAACAATTTTTTTTTTATTTTGATTAAAAATTTGGAACAACTTGATAAAATATAAAGATTTTTTTTCACCGTTAAATTTAACCATTCAAATTAAAATGTCGTGAATGGTTTAATTTTAAACCTGTAACTTGGCTAAGTCAAAAAGAGGATTTCACATCCATATTTCTATGAATACAATGAATGATTAAATTGTCAAGTTTCTCTACATTCTTCTTCTAGGTTGTACAATTGCTTTTTGACCTTTGTGCACAATATTTTGATGTCATGGGATATTCAGACAGAAGAGTACTCATGAAGATCAAGAAATTGTCACCCCTTTATGCTTTCTTCATCTTTTGCACTTCATTTTTTAATTCTGGTCAGGTCTGAATGAAAACAATGAAATATATAAAATCAGCTAGCCCAAAACAAGCACCTAACAATTGACAGACAGGTGTAGAAACGAACCTACAAAGATCTTTCACAACTCAAGGTTACCAACAAGTGTAATAGGTCCACTTAGGCTCATTTCATTAGGAAAAAGTTTCAAAGAAATAGAAGATTACCTAAGATTTTTTTTTCCAGTGATTTATTCTAACATCATTTTTGTGAAATTTCATGTCTTCACAAGAGGTCATGCGCCCAAAAAAAAAAAACAAAAGAAGGAAAAAATCAATGTTCTAGGGTTAGAATTACGGAAGCAATAGATAAATGTAAAGCAAAATCCAACGAGCCAAAGAACAATTTCTATAATTTATAATCTTCTATTTGTTCAATAATCTTTTTCATATACAATTGTAGATTTAAAAAAGAAAAACCTCTAACTCCAGAAAGAAAAGAAAAGCCAATAAACCAATTCACACATGTACATTTCGCTATGGTTAGAACGGTTGTTTTTTTCAAAAAAATTACTATGGAAATTTTAGATGTTCTTTTTAAACATATATGTGAAGTAAAAAAGTGATTAAAAAAGGAGTTTGAAATTTTCTAAATTATATTTTTGAAAAACAATATTAAACAAACAGATTATCGTTCATTTGGATTATCCTTCATTTGAACCAATTTATTATTGGAGTTTGAAAAGTATTCTAATGCTATCTTATTTTGCTAAAATTATGCAATTCGAATGACAATTTTGTTTGAGTTCTATGTCTAGATTGTATTTCTTAAAATTCAATTTATAAAACTACGAAATAATTATAATTTGACAAATTCTTCAAAAATCAAACAAAAAGATACTATTAATTAAATAAAGACCACTTTTTTGGACAATTCTAACAAAAGAAATTCAGCCTTCAGAGGAGGTTGATTAGAACACAAGTAGAGGTGAGTTTGGCCGCCTGGGTAAATGCGAAGTTACGTATGAAAGAAACAAGACAACACCAAATCTAATCCAAAAGATGGAGACGTGAGAAAATTGACCACAAACAAACACGTCCTCCAGAAATCCTGTGGATCTTAGCTAATTGTCGTTTGTCACGCACACGTCATTGACCACGTGGACGATCAAAACAGGCTACTATTACTTCTTCGGGATGACGTCATATCATTATGTCCAAAAACAATGTGGGACCCAGTTTTAGTCTTATTGTGACGTCAATTACAGAGGTGGAGTGACGTCGTTTTGGTTCCGAACTTGTCCTTTAGCTGACGTTGTCATTGCGCACCGTCCGCGAGCGGCTCTTTTGTCTAAATCTCGTCCGTTTACATTACATCATTGCATGTGTCGTTTGTTTAATGAAATTTGTAGTCAATTTTTTAATTTTAATTAGTTCATATGAAAAACAAAAGAATGATGTGAGCGTTGTCCATGTGGAAATTGAATTCTTTATCCATATACGTGATTCTTGCTTTATTAATTTATTTTTGATTGTGGATTGAGATTAGATTTGTGATTGTTCTTTTTTTTATTATAACTTCTAATTCTTTATTTTCTTTATTTGACGTGGCAACAAAGAATAGTACAATCAAATAAAATATTTGTCGAGTGAGATAATAGTTAGTGAAATTGAGGTGATTTTATTAAATTTGCGTTCTAATTCGATTACATTGTGCTATATGGATGTAAATAAAACAAAATATACAAACTATAAATACTAGTATAATCCTCAATTGAACGAACTATGAAATTTAAATCATGACAAGTTGTGGCATATTTCTTTTCCTGTTTCGTTATATTGCATTTCATACTACATGTCATAAATAATCGATTAATTTTTACTTCAAAATCATACATTAATGAGTGAATTAAAGAGGTCGAGTCGAGATTAAATCTCTCAAAGCAAATTAGCTAAAAGAAAATTGTCAAATTTCTTTGGTTTTACACAATTGTGTGCAATTATAGAAAATTGACCATAGAAATCTTCTATTACATGAGAAGACACATGCACTAGTAGAGGTCAATTCTTATTTTACTTGCTAACAAATTAATTAAATTAACGTAAAAAGAAAGCAATAATATTCAATAAAAATATCTATTCTTGGTTGGTTTCTGAAAATTGAGGAGATAATCTTATGCCTACTTAAGCATGATGATTCATGCCTACTTATTAGGCAAGATTTCTTTTATGTGGTGACGAATGTATGTCCAAAATCACTACTACTTTTAGATTTTTTTTCTACACCGAGCAGTTTGGCTTTGGCCCAACTCCAATAAAATAAGCAAACAGACAAACAAACGAAAACATATCTAAGATGAGGTGATGAGGACGAATATCCTAATCAGTGGGACGTAGCTGATGGTATGACCAATAATGGATTGATACGCCATTGAAGAAATTTGAAAATTGTAGTGTCCTGCCTAAGCTCTCTTATAATTACCAGACTCTCCCATTTGCTTTTAAAATCACAATAAATTTTGTTTTCAATTTTATATTTTTGATAAATCAATAAACTAGGAGGCACCAAGCAATTAACCATAGCTACTGTCCTTGGCATGACTTAGATAGACTTAATATATTGGTATCCTTGGCACGAGTTAGATAGGCTTTATTTATTGGTAGCCAAGAACCGGGAGAAATGGGGATAAATTGAGTCATAATTTAATCTCAATGTGTTTGAAAAAACTTTAGTAACGTGAAAAAGCTTTTTGTCAATTGAACTTAGGTAATAAAATTTGTGTGCATCAAGCATAAAAATGTCACTAAACTACGAGTATGATATATATATATATATATATATATATATTCACATTTCTTGTGATATAACATGAATTTTCTATTCAAACTAATCCCAACAAGAAAATCTTGTTACTTTTGACATTATCAAGAAAATATTCAATTATATCCTAACCATGAAGTCACTCATAAATCATGCATAATAGCAAAATAATACATACAAGACTAAAATGTTACACGATATATCACTGCAATTTTTGAAATCTGGAGGGAGGTTATATAAATTAAGAAAAACTACATTGAAGTTAGGATAATTTACCCAAGGGAAAAAAAAAAAAAAAACAAAGGCTTGTGACATAATGAAACGTAAGCCACTATCGATGTTGCGCGTAAGAAAGCGTAACTGTCGTTGACGCTGGACTCTTTCAAGCACCCCTATCCTGCACCCACCGTGATATTATAAATTATATATCTATATCCCCCCAAACCCAACCTCCATTTTCTATGTACATATATGCCAGCAAGAACTTCTATATATTCCTTAAACACAAGCTACCTTACCTCTCCCTAGATCCCATATACCATTCCAATATACATAGTTTCATCATTGATTTCTCAAAAACACACACTTAAACACGCACATTTACACACACAGAGCTCCAAAGAAGCCATGCAAGAAGCTCTTCCATACAAAACATGGCTGCCAATGACAACCAAAGACACCCCTTTAAGCAAGACTACCACCACTTCCACCGCTTCATCAGTTTATTACCTTAATGGAGCAAGAGGCGATCTGAAGAACACAATAAAGGAAAACCCGGTCATCGTGTTTGGCAAACGCGGTTGTTGCATGAGCCACGTTGTCAAACGTTTGCTACAGGGTCTAGGTGTGAATCCTCCCGTGTACGAGGTTGAAGAAGAGAAGGAAAATGAAGTGATTAATGAGCTGGAAAGGATCGGCGCCGGTGACGGGAAAGAGGGTGTCCTGGTGCAGTTTCCGGCGGTGTTTATTGGAGGGCAGTTGTTCGGAGGGTTGGATCGGATTATGGCTACTCATATTACCGGCGAGTTGACTCCTATATTGAAGAAAGCTGGGGCTTTGTGGCTTTGATAAAAAAATGTTTTGTTAATTAGTAATTAAAGTAATCTAATTTACTTTTTTCTTAACAATTTGTGTTTGATTTTTTTTTTCTTTTTTGAATTTCCTATTTTCCTTCTATATAAATTGTTTGGATTGGAGGAGACGGAAGTTCTGAGCTGTTTAACTTGGACTATAGATTGGTAATGATTGCACAAACAGAATTTTCAATGAATTTTTCTTATATATTTGAGGAGTATAAAGTTTTGAATTCAACTCCCGAATACAAGAAATGTCACCTACGTATGTAAATTTTTGTTATTGCAGTCAAAAAATGACAATATCGTTAAGCACTTTTGTTTCTTTGGCTCAGCAAACAAGAATAATGGGATGATGTTAAAAATAGGTCGCGTATATGATGCATGACCCAGATAGCACAAAAATAAAAGAAAAGAAATCATTGAAACTTTGAAACGGTATTGCTGGAATTGAAGGACCAATTAGTACTCGATTTACTTCCGGGATAATATGATGTTTGTTTACGAATAGTTTTTTGTTTTTTATTAATTATTATTGTATTACAAGTTTGTTGCCTCACACAAATGAGGTGAGACTCCCAATGGATGAGGTGAGACTCCCAATGGATTGCAAATAGTCAGCGTATCAATGCTTTTGCTCGGCCTTGACAAAAATGACAAGAGCATGGCGGCTTTTAATGTTGGCCAAATACTAGAAATCTCACTTGAAAAAGTTAAGGTTTGTTGATTAACAGAGAAAAGAAAGAACAAAAGAACAGCCACTATGCTGATGCATCACGTTATCTGATTTCCATGTACCCTTTTGATGTAATAAAATAGATTAGTCAAACCAGGAAAATTATTAAGCGCATCAACACCACTTATCTCGCGGAATGAGCTCGCTGCTAGAAAAAGAATTACAGCAATTTTTTTTTCACCTTATATCTAGGTATTCTTTCAAAGTCTCAGTCCCCCAATGCATTTTTACACAATTTTACTGCGTTAATGACTAAATTACATGAAGGTTTTCTCACAATTAATGCTCAGTTTGAAGTAAAAGGGTTCGCTAATTGCCGACAATATTCACTACCATTACAAGTTAATACTAGTTGAGGATTCCAGAAGACTAGTAAAGCCCTTCTGCATCAACAGACAATGAAGGGTTGAAACATGAGATGGATTCACCCAAATACAAGGTTTTGCTCTCAACTCAGGCTAGTGTCTTGTTAGTTGTCACAAAATTGGCTGGACAGCTTATCTTAGACTAAAGAGATTTTATTCATTTACTACTTTAGACTAAACATTTCAGGGGAGGATTTCTATCAAGTGGACTAACATTGAGGCATTTAAAAGTTATAGCTATCTAATATTTCCTTTATAAAGTAGAAAAACATGGTGGGGCTAAGATGCTTCACAATCCATCTGTGAAAGAAAAGGCAATTAGATCCCCATCCCCATGTCTAGTTGTCCAAAACAGAAAAAAAGAGGGAAGAGAAAGCAAGCAATTAAGATGCAATCTGATAGCAACATTTGACAGAAGTAGATCAAACACGTTATCCACATAAATGCTAACTACTTGATGGCTTCTAGTTAATGAGTTGTGGCAGGTATTTATTTATTCAATATCTGCATCTCTTATTGTTATCATTTCTATACCAGATTCTCTATGGACCAATTTAAACAGGTATAAAGGCTTCAACAATCATGCACATTGATAATACTCGAACATTATTCATGGAAATATGTATTTAGATAAAAGTGACTAGCAACATAAAAGTTTAATATCAATAATATAGAAAGAATAATCATTGAAAAAGAAGCATGAAGACTGATTAGACTACTGTAAGACAAGAATTTCTAATCTGAAAAACGTATATATGAGATTTTTCGAGCAATTCTTGGTATGAAAAGCTACAAAAAATTTCTCAGCAGTTTCAATCTTCCAATTTAAACGAACAAAATAACACCAACAGAATTGTTGTTCAAACTATTCTTTTACATGGTGATGAGTGCGTTCCACTGCCCAAAAAAGAACTTCTGCATATGCTATTGAAATGGCATGTGGACACCAGTGCTATGATCTTAGCAATGAAAAATACCCACCGGAAAAAAAAGCAAGGAATTAAATTGTCAAGAAACATCCTTTTCCCATTGGACAGATACTTTTAGATTAGTCACACACAAATAAAAAAAAAAAGAAAACTCTTGACATTTTGTAACCGCGATAAATTGACACTCGTACCAAGTAATTTCAATTGAATGACTATACTAAAAAGAAATGCTATTACATTGTATAAGCAAAATACAAATAACAAGTTGACAGCTTTTTTGGTTTTGAAAAACTAGATTGTATCTAACCATGAGTCAAAATCATCTAAAATTTTAGACTTGGGATGAGGTTGGGAAGCAGAAGGAGTATCATGAGAAGCATCCTTTACCTCGTGTAATGGTGATACTCCTTTTGTATTTATTGCATTAGATGTTTCTTTCAGTAGGTCATCAAGAGTATCATCAAGGCTGGCACCTGTCCCTCCAAAGGATGTCACATCAGGCCCTTCCTTCACATGTTGGATAGGGACTGAGACTGACAGAATAGATTGAACTTGTCCTTCAGAAGATGTGCGTCTGGACTGCTGCGGTACGCTTGTGGAATCAAAAAACTTGGTTTCATTAAATGAGCCAAGAAGCATATCAAGCTCTGCTTCTGCTTCTGCTGCCTCAAATCTAGACGGTTTTTCAACAACAGAATCTGCATTCACATCTAAAGTCGACCTTCCTGAAGTGCTTCCATTGGTTTCGTTGATTTGCCAGAGGTCATGCACAGGGTGGTTTATAGAAGTTGAAGAAGAGGTGTGGACACTGTTGCTGGAGTTAGATGACATGTATCCCTGAGAGAGATGGATATTTTTCTTTTGTTCAGAAGTACCACTCGATGCTTGTCCATCTATAACATTTTCAGTTGCCTCAGTAGTATCTCTAGCTTGGGCCTCATCAGTATTTTTCTCATTGCCTGATAGTGAATCGAAGCACTGCCACATATGATTGTCATAAGCCACAGACTGTACCAGTTGTAATTTCCAATAAAACATTACTATAAACTGGTTCTACAGCTCGATAGTTCTGCATAAAAGACTTTTAAGTCTTGATATTTTTCAAGCATCATACAAGCCAAAGAAAAGACTTTTGGCCTGTATGCAAGATTTAATGAATTAACCGTGTCAAACTGTCAGTCTTATATCTCGATATGCAACTAAGAACACCAACAAAGAACAATTGCAGATAAATTGAATAAATGCAATGGAAGAAATTATGTATACCACCTCCTGAGGCAACATATCTGCTTCAAGGAAAAGCCTTTCTGCTAAAGTTGCTTTTGAAAGTTGTTCTGCAAGAGAGTTCAAATTCAGGGATAGAAATGACACCTGCAATCATAGGAAATAACAAACAAGAAAGTAAGGAAATACCATTTAAATCCCATGAAAATTAAAAAAAAAAGGGGATAATTTGCAATGCTGGCTTAACAGTAAATATATTCCCGGAGCCATCTCAACCTCATTCCTCATTCTCCTTTCCCCTTAGGCGAGAAATCTGGATCTCATGTATATAAGTCGCATAAACTAATCTAATTTTTCTATATATGCTACACGATCAAATTATATTAGGCATTTTGTTATGACAAGTTGATTAACTCACATCTGTATTGAGATAAAATTTGGTTAGAATGGAGACTCATCAGTTAGTTAATGGAAGATAAATAGTGGAAACGTGAAAACTCTTCATTAGTAAATTATTTATACCACAACTCATTGACCAGCAAGTAAAAAAGTCTTTCTAATAAATAACAAACAGGGCATAGCTGTGTAATTATCAAGATTATGATCCAGCATATAACCAAATTATCACTATGATATAACCATTCTACGGCTAAACCTGCGCTTGATGCTTCTTTGACTTGGACACTTCCAAAATTATAATTCATCCTAGATGACAGACATCATTTCTCACATTAATTTTGTGGTATATTAAGTACTAACTACTATTTTGGTTTCTTTTCACCACAGCTAACAAGATTTCAAACCTAAGTATGTAATCAAGTATAGTTAAAAAGGACAATAAAAGGAAAGGAGTTCATTTGAAGAATGAGTGAGGGAAAAAAGTTCAATTAGCATGTGATTTCATTGAATTACAAAAAGCACACTTACGAACTTAAAATTGTCTAAGCAAACAAAAAGGGAGGGGAAAAAAAAAAAAGCAACCAAAGAAAATTGCAATGAAGTGAATGAAAGAAGAAAAAGATTACCTCATGGCCACTAGTTCCTTGGTCATCCAATGGAAAATTGTCATCTGAAATCCATGATCGCATGCGTTGCCCTTTGACAGAAAGCAGTGGACCTAATCCTTGATTAAAGCCTAAGAGATTTAAAGTCAACACAAAGTCCCATTAAGTTCAAAAGCTATACTCTGGAAATAACAACAATTCTCAAGCACAAGTGTCATATATATGCATATAAATGAAAAAATAGGACCATATAAACATAAAATATCAAATACATGACATGAATATAGCAAATCTGCAAAAGATAGATATACAAAATGAGCTGAAATTTGAAGCCTGAGAAATTTTTTTGCACTGAAACAAGTTGATACAGATGATGATTAAATACGATCTGTATGTAAATTTATCAGCTATCTTTTATGTGTAATACTTTACTCCAGGATCTTGTACACATTCATTCCACATTTATAACAGTCATTTTATATGTATATCCCTGGGCATATCACACTCGGCACAAAGATGATATGTAGATTTTAGTGTGTACACATAGATTGAGACCAGTAGGCAGTTGGCAAAATGGAGTACAAAAGATACTATTTAATGTAAAAAAGGAAAATAAAATTTAAAACTTGGACAAAACTAAAGGGAGAACTTGAAGGATAGATTATCCCCAAAACCGCACCCTTTCCAAAGACACTGGAACACACATGCAAAGGGAATCAGAAGTTTAAATTTGGTTAAGCATGGAAATTTATGACACAAACCAAAGCACGAAAGATCAAGCTTTTATATAAATGAAGATTCAAAAGCTGGTTGGAACCAAAAAGCGCCTCATAGAAAAGAATTCAATATGAAACACAAGATGGTCTCAAGCGGAGCTACAACAGCATCAGTTTATCCAAACAACTGGTATCAAATAAATGACACCAACAACAAATATTAAATAATACTATAATAGCCTTTGCATCTTTTAATTAAAATCACATCAGAATAACATGATCAAACTGCTTATCACCAAATTAGCTAAATATATAGTTTGGCAAGTGGAAGTCTCATAATCCAGTGATGCTTAGATCACTGGGAATGTTCCAAATCCTTTAAAAGCTTATCCAAATGAAAGATAAAACAACCTACTAACCCATCTGCTGTTGAAGTATACGATTGTTATAGCAACTAATTTTCTGACAGATATAGAAGCAACAGTCATCTACATCCCTGTCATTTCCACAAACCCAAAATAAAGGACTTTAATCAGAGAGCTAGCAAACGTACCATCCAGAATATCATCACAAAAACTAAAGCTCTCAGATGAAGAATTTGCTTGGGATTGAGCCTTGGCCTCAGAAATTAAGTAAGCATAGTCTGCACCTTTACTTTTCGGCCTAATAACATCAGATGCCGGACTGGTAGTGACTTGGGATAAGTCTTCAGAACTTGAATCAAATTCTTCTTCATATCGATCCCAATTTGATGGGAGCACCTTTGAGACCTGAGACTGATGGGGTTTATCTCCCTCTTGTTTTTTGGTTGGCTTCTTACCACTGGTTGTTGTAACTAAGCCAGCTGTTGCTTTGGATGCTGGGTTTGGGTGATGCTTCTTGCTGTGATGTAAAGAATGAGCTCTTTTAGATTTTGCCAAAGCTTTTGCATCCATGATTGCCCTCTAGTATGTCAGTTTCCCTGCAGGATATCAGATCTAAATTACAAAATCCATAAGAACTCCCATATTCTTCAAATCTCCTTTGCAACAAGGTCGCAGTTAAATTATTAGAAAATATACTCCTTTAGGCAATAGGAAAATAGCAATCATATGGAAAGCGAAGACATAAAAAGTCATCTTTTTTAATGAATAATCAAGAGGGAATAACAAAGAAAAAGAAATAGTTGCATGCCATCTTATCCTCATCATACCAAGTTGAAATTTCGCAACAGAACTGTTCTAAAAATTGGGTTTTATAGTTCAACTTGTTTGGAATTAAGTCAGTTCTCTGTTAGTTGATGCATTATCCTACATCCTTTCCTAACTAGACTCCTTTCTCTTTGATAAAGTTTCAGGAATATTTACTTTATAAGTGATAACTTTCTTCAAGAAAAGTTATTTCTTCACATTTTACTCTTTCATCACCGCTCTTCTTTAGCACTAATCCAGGAAAGCATAACAACAAATCCAAAAGATTCCAAAACAAACTACATCTAAAGAGTCCATGATGGAACACTATAAAGTTGCTGCCAAGCACCTACATCATATCACCAAATTTAAACGTTGCCTATGTACTCCAAAACAACACAACAAAAAGTGCTAGAACTGTTTTGAAAAAAAATATATGGGCAATTTCGCCGTTAATACTGCAATCAAAGTATCTCTTATTTTCTGAAACACCAATTCGTATCTTTTATTTTGGCACTATTCCAAAAAAAAGTGTAGCACAGTGAGCCAAAGGAAATGAAGAAATACAAGTCCAAATAGTAACATAAAACTAAAAGGAATAGGCGTATAGTAAGATTTTATCTTTCACCATATAAGTAGTTTTCCAATTCAACACTGTAGTCCACAATTCCAAGGGTTCCCCAGAGTAATAAAGCCACCCTTCTCTCAGGCCATATGCCAGGTTTCGACTCTCACCGCTCCCATTTGCAAACCCTATCTATTCCACCTTCTCCTTGATGTACTAAAACCCCAAAACGTCCCAGCATTTTACAGCAGCCTATCTAGATTCATTACTCTAAATCCCTCAAAAAAATGAGACAATGCTACAAAAACCAAGAATCACACTACTCCAAAACACTTAGAAACATTATAAAAAATTTCCTGCTAAGCCAGAAATCAAAGAAAAGGGGTTCCTTTTCTGGTTGCCTAGAAATGCATAAATCCCAACTCCTACTCCAACTCCAAAAAAAAAAAAAAATTAATTACAAATTATTTTCAGCTGGGTTGGGCTCCAAACTGTCTAAACTACAACATATAAAGCACCAAAAACGGTCTAAACTATCATTTAATTCAAGTACAATCAACAGTTACACCAAAGTTTAAATCTTTAATCCGTGACAAACATCAAAATATTCAAAAAATTAATAAACGACATCAGGAGATTAAGGTTCATACCTGGAATAAGCCTTAGGAATCGAGACAACGAGCGTACTACCTAAATCAAGAATCGCTTTTGCTGTCTCTCTTTCCTTCGCCTGCAAGAACTCAAAAAGCAGGTTAGCAGAGCCTTGACTTGGATTTAGCGTCTGGACTGGGCCGTCAGAAAATTGGGTAAACTATTTTTACTGAGATTGCCTTTTAAAGCGCCTAGACAGGACAATGAGAGTTGGGCTATCAGGAAACAAGTCCATATTGTGCATTGGTGGAACATGGTCCAATGGAGAATTCGCTATGCTTAGAGTCATGTAAGTCCAACAACAAAGACACATTTTATTTCTTCTATATATTGCAAAATTTTGCGTGTAAAAGCTAAGGCATTTTCCACTTTAAAATAAAAGGTTTTTGTTTAATTGAGTAAATGTATTAAGAGAAATTCGGAAATATTCGATAGTTGAGAAAATAAAAGGTCATGCAAGACCAGGAGAAAGGTAAAGATGGAGAGGGAGGAGTCTACTACATTATTTGAATAAAATATAAAATATAGTGAAAAATATGCTGGGCCACGTTTATTTTTATAGTATAAAGTATACAAGAGAAGGAGTATTTATAGATAAAGATTTTTGTATAAAGATATTTAAAGCAGTGTAAAAAGGATAGTAAATTGTTCAATCTAAGATGCGGGGAGTAATATTACTTTTGAGGACGTTTTCGGATTGTAGTAGTTGAAACTTTAAAAAAAAAAAAAAATTGAACCGCATCGTGTTGTTTAGAGATTCAATTATGTTGTGTTAGCCACCCCAGGACTTGCAACAGTTAGGGAGTTTTAAGAGAGAGAAGATTTAGGTAAATTTTGAGAAATCATACCTTTAAATTGTATATGGCAAACAATCTGAGGCTTTACCCAATACGTCATTGGGAGCCTTACCCCACTTGTGTGAGGTAACAAACTTGTAATACAACAATGATTGATAAAAAAAAAAAAATTATGTTGTGTTGCAATCAAGAGAGGTATTAAAGGATATTCTTTTAGTTCTGAATTACATTGTACTTTTCCTAAGGTACATCCTTATTAAAGCTACTTTGGTATATCCTTATTAAAGCTACTTTTCCTTTATTTTTTAGAATGACATTATTATCCCATATCAGTTATTTTATGTTACTTTTTCGTCATTTTATTCTATATTCCAATTGTAAAGACATCTAAATTTTACATAGTATTGATAAAAAGTAATTTTAGAGTCACAAGCGACACTTTGAAACTAGGAGAGATTTGTAAATAATATGAAATGTAAAGTGAGTCCACTATAATTTGCAAAGTCGAGAAGAGTTCTGAGTACAACAATCTTAGAGGGAAGTAGGAATATTTTAGCAAAAATATTTAAGATCTCTCTCTCTCTCTCTCTCTCTCTCTCTCTCTCTCTCTCTCTCTCTCTCTCTCTCTCTCTCTCTCTTCATTTTTGTGTCAAATGAATAATATACAAATTGAGCAAGCATGTCTAGTCTGTGGAAATATCTTCCCCTCGTTTCCAATGTCACTACTATTAATATAAACCTATTTGCACTTTTAACAAATGGGCCGCCATCAACTAGTACGATAAAATAGGCTTTAAGGAACCAAAAAAACACATTTCTCAGTCTTTGTTTTAATAACTATTCTAGTGGCAAACCAAAGTGGTGAGTGTAAAGGGCACCTCCCTTAATATTTGAACATTGAAAACTCCCTTTTAGGTTGCAAACTAATCTAAACTCGTCTTTTCCTTCATGTATTTCCTCAATCAATCATCCAAATGATCAATGTTTTATAAACTGTTTTAAACATAGCAACCACTTTATTGTTTAGCAAGTGGAATTGATCCTGTACTTAAATGTAATGATTCATTGCTTTTTGACAAGCAATTTCATTGTTGAATTTTTACAATTCTTTATCAATCACTATCTGTCTTTCACTCTCTCACATATATAAAGGTGATTCATAGACTACTAGGGAATCAACAGGGACCATCCAATCTATCTGGGCTGAGAAGAAGAAAAAAAAAAAGAGGGGTGTTATTTTAATTAACTTTGCTTTCCAAAGCCAAAAAGTAATCTTTAATCTTCATATATACGGCATTGCATGGAGCATTTGTTGAATAACCTTATGGCATTATCTACCAAAATGTACAAGAAAGATCGTTACTTGCTTGGCTGCCACACCCATGCGCACTGGCATTAGCGTATCAATAAAGAATGTGGTCCGATTTCTCTTTTCCCTTTCTTTTTTTTTTCCATTCTTTATAGTAATGCTAAGTAATACGATTAATAATGCAAAATCTGTATTTGTAATTTTTGTGAAAAGTGGCGCTTAATAATCTAGAATTAGAATTGCATATGTTATTTACGCGTGTTTGTCAGAAAGAAGCTCGTGATTAAGTTTGCTTTTTTAAGCATGAAATCTATTGATGTGCTCCACAATCTACGATCTTTTGAGATCACAGGCACACACAATTATTCATCTGAAATGTTAGCTACCTTCTAGCACCTCAATTTGATCAAAAGATATGCCTTTTTCTTGAAATTGTGTTACTTTACAGTCATGCTCAACCAAGGACAGCCAACTTATGTTTCTAAACTAATATTCAAACCAAATGACCTTTGGTCCGTTTGACCAAAATAATGAGGGTGAAATAGCTAAAGAGGTTACTATAGTGGTCAGGCTGAGAAAAAAAAAAAGATTCCATTATGGATGGGACATTAGAGGGCATCAGCATGAACTCATTCCCATCTCACCTCTTTCAACAAGCTTTATATGGATTTACAGTGTCAATCAAATTCTTGAATTCATCCCTTGTCTTACTTTGTAATTATCATATTTTACATGTTGATAGTTGTGTTAAAAAATAGGCCTCTTCTCTTGTGTTAGATTGTACTTATATTTAATCTGACGTAATAAGAATAGCAAAGATTTGACCAGAAAAAAAAAGGAAGGAATTTACATTCAAAGTATACTTAGAATTATAAAACAAAAGCCTTCATATAATCTTGATATTGGATACAATTGGGGAAGAGAAGGAGAAGAATGGCAGCAAGAGACAAGAGATACAAGAAGCCTGCTTCTCAAACCTAAAGCTACAATTTTGTAGATAAGACACCAAAACAAAATATTTAGGTAAATAAACATCCTCATTAACCTAATTTTTTTCGATGAGACCTAAATAGCTTAACTCTTATTGAACTAACTACTGTAATATCTAATGAAAAGATATTACATTATAGATGGGCCACTAGTAGACATCAGCAATAACTCATCCTCATCTCACTTCTTTGAAACTTTATATGGGTTTAACGTGTCAATTGAATTATTGAATTCATTTCTTGTCTTACTTTATAGTGATCATATTTTACATGTTGACAGTTGTGTAAAGTTGCAGAAAAGGATTTTTTTTTTCTTTTTTAATATTATTGTTTGCAATCTAGGCCTCTTATTACCTTGGGTTAGATTGTATAATTGATTGGTGATATAACCAAATTAAATCTGAACGAAAAAAGAATAGCAAATATTCGACCAAAAAAAAAAAAGGAATTTGCATTCTAAGCATACTTAGAATTGTGAATTACAAGAACCCTGATTCTCAGACCACAAGCTACAATTTGGTGGAAACTTAAGACATCAGAACAAAATACTTAGATAAAAAAACATCCTCGTTGACAGAATTTCTTTAATGAGATCTCAATAGTTTAACTATTATTAAATCAATTAATGTAATTCCTAATGAAAAGATATTCAAAATAATACCAACACCTGTATTAAATAGATAGTAAACTAAATTTAAGTAATAAATAGTTATTTCTTTTTTTAATTTAACAATACATAGTAGTCTGGCTTGCATGGTTCTTGTTTGTCCTCCATCGCTAAAAATACAATGTATAATTCAAATCTAACAATAACTAGTTATATTTTTGTTAATTTTAATCTTCTTGTTCCTAGCAATTCATCACAAATGCAAATTGCTTGTAGCACTTAAGGGGTCAGAGTCTCAACCCTAGTTTGGAAAGAGAAAGGGATGGAAATATAGAGGCGAATAATTAAGGCAATAAAAAGAACTAGTCCTTAAATGCTAGTCATTGATTTTGACAAAAGGGTTGTACCATTTTTAATGACTACTATTAGATTACTGGAGGAATTGATTTGATGGACAATAGTGGAAAACATTAAGAAAATTTCCCCCTTTTTTTTTTTTTTTTTTTTTTTGAGGTTTATCCTAAAAAAAGTGAGCACCAATGAATAATTTGATGTAATGTATAAGAATGAAACATGAAAACACGGCAACCGCACATGGTTAAAGCTCCATAAGAATATGGAAGAGACTAATTATTGGAGCATGCCTAAACAGTTTTCTCGTAAATAAATGCAATTGCCTTTCATGGTGATAACTCTGAAATGAGAAATGATTGGATTTTAAACAATTGATAATAATTATTGAGCTCAGAAGTGGAGTTGATAAAGACCCTGGTACAATATATACCAAATTTGTTAATATATGCTGCGTACTTATATAGTAAGCAATTGTATCAAAACTAATTTTCTTTCCGCGCGCGCACTCAACTTGCTTGGGGACATTTAGTGTACTGTTTAGCGTTTCAAACATTTCATAGTCCATTTTGTGTTCAGGGGAAAAAAATTTCTAACGCCAAAAAAAAAAAAAAAAGTAACTTGATGAAATTTAGGATAACATTTGTTAACATTTGTGTTTAAGGAACTCTAATTAATTCGCACCAATTAAGTTGAAATCTCTACCTTATCAATTTAAAACAATGAAGAGATGACAGCTTGCTAAAATTAAGGTTTTCTTTTTCCTGTTCTTAATAATGAACTCAATATATAGTGAAAGCCAACTTATGTATGCACCCTTAAATTGAAAAGTTTTGCTAATTTGTCAAATAAAGCCAAGATCTAAAAAAGTTAATGGACCACACATGCAAGGAAATAGTACTAAGTAGTATATGTTTGAATATATTTGTGAGAAAATTGTAGTTTTGATATCAAATGTTTGAGACATCGGCAGTTTCAGTCTTTAAAATTTAGACGAAAGCAAATCTAGAACTAAATTTTTTAATTTTTTAGCACATTTAATCCTATTGACTAGTTGCCAATATCTTACCAGAATCTAGTTATGCCATACTCATGTACAAATGAACAAATTTTAAAAGAAAGATAAGAAAAAAGAGAAAAATTTTAATCGTCATAATCTGTAATTAAAGGCACTAATTTGAGTTCGAATACTATAAATAAGCAAATAAAATTGAAAAAATTCACCTAGTTCTTTTTTAAAATTTTGGTCACTAGTATGTGAGCATCATGTGATTGGATTTCTGTAAGATTTTAACAAAACTGGTCAATAAAACTAAATGTGCTAAAAAATCAAAATATTTGGTACTAAATTTGCTTCTATCCCAATTTTATGGACCAAAAACTGCTGATGCCTCAAATATTTGGCATCAAAATTGTAAATTTCTCTATATTTGTGGAGTCATTTTTGATGGATTGCTGACCAATTAAAGCTAAATGTCAGAATAATAACAAGGTTATGACTTGTGAAGTCTTGTGCACCATTTTTGGGAACTGCCCATATGCCATGTCTATAATTTTTTGTATGACAAGAAAAGGTGAAGATAAATTAAGAACAATAATAGTGTTTAGGGTTTGCAAAAAGAAAGATATTATACTGCAGTTGCCACCTTTTTATGAATGCGAGTGGGCTTATGTGGAATTTCTAGATCATATATCTGCAACCCCATCAGGATATATTCAGTAAGGCAAGAATAATCAAATCTAAGAATCTTGTAAAGTTACAGATTGTTGAGGTAAAATTTACAAGTTTAAATGGAATTGCATTCACTCAGGCGTAGATGGAACAACTTTCTTCCCTCAAGGCTCCAGCATTAAACATTCTCTCTCATATAAATTTTTTTTTATAAGTTTGTCTCTTTGTGTTTGAATGAGTTTTTATACAATAGTCTACATTTGCAACCATGGTTATGCTACAAGACATACATTCCATTCCAAATTCTTGGCTATAAAACCTATAGATCATTAGAATTAACAACTAACGGAAATCCCACATGAAATTTGATTTGGTTTTCAAGGAATCAACTAAGTTGATTATACAATACTTAGGGAGACATGTCCATTCCTTGAAATGAGAAAATGCTCTTAAGGCCTTATTAGTAGCATTAGGATTAAGAATAGTTGAAATACAATATGCGATTTTTCGCTCACCTACAATGTAAAAGACAAACGAAGAAACAAGCGTGTCCTTGGTGACAACATTTTAGTTTCCCCAAACCCCCTTCAAAATTCCAAATGCTTGTGTTTACGTGTTTCTTGGTCAAGTACTTGACCATACATTATCTCGTAATAAGTAAGATCAAATTAAGGGTTCCACGCAGCTAAACACACACTCTGAGAGAGAGAGAGAGAGAGAGAGAGAGAGAGAGAGAGAGAGAGAGAGAGAGAGAGAGAGAGAGAGGGAGGGAGAGGGAGGGAGGGAGGGAGAGATGAATCTAATATTATATTAGTTGGGGATAATTTGAAGAGCTGGACCTTGAAAGTTGAAGCCAATGGGGGAGTGTTGGGTAAGGGAAGAATATTCTGGGGTCACCAAAGTTCAACAGCAAAAATCCAAATCTTTTATACTAAACAAAATTTAGATAGGAAAAACATCATTAGATTATGGTTAATGGTTAGCAAGAAAAGTCAGCCCACAAGGAGACGACCGCTCATATTTCTAAAAATTCACTGCCTTTGCCAGTTCTCTGTCTTTTAACCCCTTGTAAATTATTCCTAATTATACATGCTAGTAATACTATAAAAAAACTGCCAAAGTGCTAAGTGAAAATGATTCTTCTTTTCAATTTGAGGAATCTACTAATCTATTTTTCATGTTCTTAGATATTTGAAATTTTGAATTATTGTTCGAGCAAGAAATCATGGGTAGATGCACAATTTAGCAACTTTTGACATCATTCAGATTTTCCCTTTTACAATTAATCCATGTGTATATGCAATTTTCATCCATAACATGCAACAAATTATTATCAATCGCACGAGAAAATTTTATGTACATAATGTGTAGTATTAGAAAAAGTCGCTTATTGTCATATTTTTGTTATTATTTTTTTCATTCTATATATGGATTTCATGAATGCCTATTCCTTGATTCCGAATTCAATGAATGTAACTTTGAGAATGATTTGAAACTGCAAATTTTAAAATTAGATCAAATCTACACACGCATTCCTAGATTGCTTTAAGGACAAGATGAAAAGCAATAAAGTAGCATTTGAAGAATAAGTCTAGAGATCATCTGCAATTCAAGGAATCATCCAAAAATCAAAGTCCTCTTGTCCTATTGCTATTTCATTTCAACATGTTTCTTCTTCCTTTATGCTTTTGTTAAAAGGGTTTACTGTTTCCTCAGATTCAATGTGTGTATATTCAAGTGCGTAACAGAAACACAGATCATCTACGTGAGAATGTGCACATTTTGCAGAGTTGTGAGGTGTGGGACTGCCATGGTCACAGTATCGTAAGGACGATTATTCCCTTTTATGAGGAGTTTCCTCGTCGTTTTCTTTGGAATTTTATCTTGCAAATTGTCACTTGGGCACGTGCATGGCTTCTTTATGTCGCAAAGAATACAAGCAAATAGAAAGGAAAAAGTATTTTGTCATTGCAATGAAAAAAGAGAGAAGAATTTGTAAGGTCTTTTACTTTGATCACCTCTTGTTCAGGTGAGTCTTTTATTTTACTGTCAACTTTTTTCTTTCTTTTATCAAATTGAAGTCATAATCTTTATCTTTGTTAGAAGAAAGTAAGAAACTGCCTAAGATATTCCATACATCTTAATGTCATAATAAAGATTTTGAACTCTGAACATTGTGGCAGCACACTTGAACTAATGAATGTGAAGTAACCTAGAGTTTCCGTGTTGCTTATTTAAGGCATTGTTTTAATGAAAGTTGATAAATTTTCCAATTAACAAAAAGGAAATTGTGCTCAGTAAGTGAGTTCAAAGATGTTCTTCTTATCATTTTATGTATTCAACAAAATGGACATATATCTCAAGTGAAAAAATTAGGAGTTAATATAGAAAAGTTATTGAGCATAACAATTAGGAGTTAATATATAAAATATCACTAAAATCCCACCCTCTCTCCCCCCCCCCCCCAACCCACTCCATCCAAAAAAAAAAAAAAAGCATAACAATTAAATTTCAATTTATTAGCAAAAGCATAGTAATGCATTAGAAATCTAATCATACATTGCGTATATCAAGATTTAGGAATCATGTAACTTTTGATGGCATCTCAAAGTAACAAATTTTTTCATTTTTTTCTTTTTCTTTGGTAGTGTATAGCATGAAAAAAAATGCTGGGCCGTGCAAATTTAAGAGGTAATTAAGAGATACTGATGCCAAATGTAAACTCAATTTGATGCCGTCTCCCAAATTCTATTTTCAATGTGACAAATAAAATTATGATATGGCGTATTGGAAATCCTTATTTTACACCTAATTTTGATAAATATATAGTCCTTAAACTCATATCAGCAACAATTAAACGTATCTAAGCTCTAATTCACCAAGATAACAAGAGCTAAATGACTTGATATGTGGGGTTCTTGCAAATTATTATGCCATTGCTTTAGGGTGAAATAAATATATCCAAGTGTTGTGATTGGAAGAGAGTATAGTGAATAAATATATGACAAACAAAAAGGAAACAATTATGGTATAATCATTCCAAGGAGAAAGGCCCTGAGTCTACCTTTCGTCAGACCTCATCATATGTGTCATTATGCACTTATGACTAGAGTCGAAGGATGTTAAGCCAAAAATAACCCACTGCCCCCCCAACCCCCACAACTTTCACTTTTCACCGCCTCCCATGAAAAATAAATATTCTCTTCAGACGGGAACCAGTTAAAAGGCTGCAACAACAAATGAGCCAGCAGAGAAAGAAATGTAATATTCCCTTAGTATAAGATTGCTTAGGTACTACTTTGTAGTTTGTACTACTAATCTCAAGCTTCATCTGTATCAGACTTGTACTTAATTGCATCACCGATCTTCACCAGATGTCTCACACATACTCACAGGCAGAGAATTCTTCATTTCTCAGCTTCTATAGTTAAGGTTGACATCATAAACAAAAGGTATCTTTCAGCTTTTTCTTTTTTCTCACAATTCCCATCTCTTGATCTCGCATATATATGGACTTACTCTTCCTTAAATCTAGTATAGACTGAATCAAAACCCGACGAAAACAAGAGGAATTCTTGAGAACATGACAGAGGAAGTAATCTCTAATAGTTTCATTCAAAATCCAAGTGGAGAAGCCATTAATTCTCCTCCTCTCAAGAAGAAGAGAAATCTTCCGGGAACACCAGGCAAAAAATTCTATATTTTTATATACCTTTTACCTTTTTTTCTGTCTAGCTAGTTTTACTGCAATAGGTATATTCCTGTATATTCATGGCCAATTTGATATTTTCTTGACCAATTGACATAGGTTGTGATTGTTAAGTTCCTTTCTTTTATGCAGATCCTAAAGCTGAAGTCATTGCCTTGTCTCCAAAGACTCTGATGGCTACCAACAGATTCTTGTGTGAGATATGTGGGAAAGGCTTTCAAAGAGATCAAAATTTGCAACTTCATCGAAGAGGGCACAATTTGCCATGGAAGCTTAAGCAAAGAACTAGTAAAGAAGTTCGAAGACGAGTTTACGTATGCCCTGAAAAGTCCTGTATACACCACCACCCTTCTAGGGCACTTGGGGACCTAACTGGTATAAAGAAGCACTTCTGTAGAAAACATGGGGAGAAGAAGTGGAAGTGTGAGAAATGCTCTAAACGATATGCTGTGCAGTCAGATTGGAAAGCGCACTCAAAGACTTGTGGCACGAGGGAATACAAATGTGACTGCGGGACTATATTTTCGAGGTAGAAAAATGTTATTAATTTTATATATGCACTTTAATAGAGTCTAGAGTAGTGCCTAAAAATGTTTCATGCAAAGGATTGACTAGTTTCAAAAAAATAAAATACAAAGAAGAAAATTAAATTTTTCTCTGATTCATGGAGCTTTGGATGTTTTCACTAGACTAATTGTGATGTATTTGTCTTAGTCTTAGCTTGTAGTTAGCAGTATGTTCTCTCCCTTTCACCCCACAACCCCCATTCCTCTTCTTGTGTTTGTCTGTGTGCCTTTGGGACAAAAGACATAGAGGTTGAAGAGAAGATATCTTTCTACAAGGTTATGGAAGAAGGAAGAAGCACAAGATTGATTCAAGACGAAAAGTGGAAACCCTAAATCGTTGATCTATATTCGACTCTCAAACTCTTAATCACAATGTTATTTTTAGACAATTCATTTTTTGTTACATTATGACTTTATCTAGTTCTAGTTTGAAACAAGGTTCTTGTTCATACTCTTTTTCAACATAATGATTAGTCTCTTTTTGTTGTCATTGTTCAATTATAACCTTGCCAATTATTGCATTAATTGATCATGTCTATAACTAAGGCGAAATCCCACTTGTGCTGTTCTTTAGTTATCTTCTTCTCATGTTTATCATGCAAACTTTTTTGCTAAGGTTATCTGCTTTCCTCAATCTCTGCTAATTTCATTTTTATTCACTTTAAACTGATGGATTTGCTTGTGCACATGCATGAACAGGCGAGAGAGCTTTATCACCCATAGGGCCTTTTGTGATGCCTTAGCGGAAGAAACAGCAAGAGTGACAGCAGCATCCAATGTAGTAGCGGCCAATAATCTCAATTATCATTTTGTGGGAGCGTCACTTGGACCTGGCATGGGACAACATTTCTCTTCCATTTTGAAACCAATCTCAGCCAACAATGAAACATCTAATCCATTAAGACAAGGGCTTTCACTGTGGATGGGGGCCCATGGATCATCCCAAAATCAAGAATCCATCAGCAATAATAATGTCCAAGAAATGCATCATCTTAATCCAGCTGTGAGTTTATTAGGGCTAGTATTTACTCCTGATCAATTTATTAATCCTCCACCAACTACTTATCAGCTGAATTGGGAATTTGGAAATAAGCTGTCTTCTAATAGTTCTGAGGAATTAACAAGTACTACTTCACTTCCTCTGAACAATATTAAAGATACTGGAAGTCAGGTCCTAAGTGTGCCATCTTTGTTCAGTACACAACATCATTCTCATCAAACACATTCTACTGCAAACATATCTGCCACAGCTTTGCTTCAGAAAGCTGCCCAAATAGGAGCTACCACAGCTGACCCTTCTCTCCTAGGAAGCTTTGGATTGAAGTGCAATGACAGCAAAATTCAAGATGGAAACAAATTCTCTAGCATGTATGGTACAACGGCAGTAACTACAGCCCTGCAGAGTTCAGTTAATGATCATCTCTTAACTTTGAATAATCAGCTCCAAATGTACCCCTCCAAGAGCCGTCACATACAGGCTGAAGATGCAACAACAGGAGGTCAAACTAGGGATTTTCTTGGAGTTGGGATACAGTCCATTTACCATCCACCATCCATCAATGGATGGATATGATCATCTTGATCATATGGGATTTTCATGGAAATTATTATCCCAAAATGTGTTATGAAAAGATGGTAATAAAGTGTGGTTGAATACGCTAAGGATGAAGTGGAGGAAACTTGAAAAGAGAAGGATTTTAGAATTTGCAAAACGTTTTAGAGAGAAAAGGTGGCATGGGGTGGTTGATGAGAGCTAAAAGGTGGATATAGAAAAAAATATATATCCTCAAGGAAGGACAGCTAGCTAGCCATGCATATTCTGTTGGATCTTGAAAGCTATTCTCTTTAAAATGGTGGCCTTTATTTATTGATAAAGGAGAATGGAGTAGTGGGGGCAAAGGAAAGAGGACTTTTTGAACTCCATTATTGCTAAAATTATATATGTCTGATATCTGTTTCTTCTAGTTATTATCTTCTCAAGCTGGAAATTTAAATGATGATTATAGGGATTAAAAATTGTTTAATCTAAGCTTGTGTAGGCCAAGCCTATCTAGGTTAGGCAGAATGAATTGTATAAGTTGTTCATACTTTTGTTTTGCCATACAAAATTGCACACATAAACATCAGCTATATATAATGCATGCAATAAGGAAGGAACTGCATTAATCTTCCCTATCATCCCTACATCTAAAACATTTTCAAACCTTTTCTGACTTTTCCTTCTTTTTTTTTTTTTTTTCCTTTTCTTCTTTTTGTCTTTTCACAAATTAGCTTTATGCAAGGAAATTCTCTTGCTTTAAGTAGGAGGGTTCCTTGTTGCTTTTTTGATACCCAAATTACTCATCTTGAGGTAGAGGACAGGAAGACTAAGCCCCAGAAAAGAAGAAAAAGGTAAAACTTTTCATTTAAACTTTTAACTTAACTTATAAGAAACTTTAAACAGGTACATTTATTTAAGATTGCACCAGTGATGATTTTTCTTTGGTTTTTTCTCACTAGTAATTCCAATTCTCAAAATATGAAAATAAACAGACGAAATTTCAGTGGAAAAAAAAATTGTACCAGTTAGAATTTAAAATAGGACATTTTAGTTTGTTGTCAATTTGATTCGAAAGAAAATTTAGTAATTTGAAATGTCTACGCAAAAATATGTCCAAAGGTGAGTTTCCTTTGAATGCACCATAAAATTTATATGAGATGAAACATAAGAACTCTGAAATTTCCATTAGTTTATAATTTAAATAGTTTCAATAATTCAAAACAATCGTGGTTCTACAATGAACTACTTTTTACACCATTGATTGAATTAATTGAGAACATTTGGGGTTTACATATAAATGCTAAGTGATCTTGATTAACTTGGCAACTCTAAGCGATCTTGATTAACGCTGCTTAATTAACAAGGAAGTATCTTGCCTCTGGTTACTCAAAAATCATATTTTAGGTAGAAAAAAATATTTACACGGAATGCAAATAGAAATAACAAGATCGAAAAAACAACTCGGATCCTCAGTGCCATCTTTCCCTGTGCCAATTCCAGTACCACTAATCAGGAGTTGCTACCTTGTATTACACTTTGATAATTATTTGATTTATTTTAACTGTGATAAGTGTAAATGCATTTACACTTATCACAGTTAAGATAAATCAAATATTATCAAAGTGTAATGCAAGGTAGCAACTCCGGATTAGTGGCACTGGAGTTGGCATTGAGAATCTAAGGTGTGAAAAAAACCCCTTAACAAAACTACACCTTATACATAAAATCATAAAAAAAAACATAAAAAGAAAAAGAAAATCAAGTTGCATTAAAGAAATTGTTGGCATGATCAAAGAAAAGCATGCCAAGTGGGAAATGTTAAAAGATTCCATATATCTGGTCTAACTTCGTTTTTCCTTTTTCTTAATTTCCAAATTTCTGGAAAAAAAGAAAACCAAAACATTTAAAAGGCAGCATATTATTCTCTATTTCATCCCCTTTCTGCTTTTTGTTAAAGTTCTCTCTTTTTCAACTTTTCCATTACCAAACTCCTAAACATGCAATAGAGTTTTGCATCCAAAAATATATCAGTTATAACTAGTTTATATCAATTGTGAAATAGTTTATCTATTCTGAAGAAAACATATATATTAGATTTTCTAATTAAGCCTTGAATTCTCATTAGAAACTATAGAGTTATATTTGATTGCTTTGGGTACTATGACATTATCACTTTTCCCCCAAAAAAATGCATTTTATGTCCTTCACAAAGGGGGAAAATTTGCTAGGGTGCTTTTCTCACAAAGGATTTATATGACATAAAAGAATGTTCCATATGAGAACTCAACAAATATTTCGACTTTTGATTTAGGGTTAATAAAAGTGTGAACAATTTAATCGTCGACTGATAAAATATTTAAATGTAATTTTATTATTATCACGCCCGAGAGTTGAGTTGGAATAGCTAGAATTAGTTATAATTGAATATGAAATTTTGTACTTTTCAAATCAAATTCAACCAAGCATAAAAATCACAAACTATAAATTCTTACTTGAAATTGATTTGATTATTTGAATTATTTGACAAAACAACATCGAGTTGTTGGTTTTTACGTCTTATGCAGATTGGACTGGCCCAATTTAAATTATTAAACCTTATAAGAAAACATGAAAACTCGTCCAAAACCCATCCACTACTGGTCCAACCCATCTATTCCAAACCCCATGGCCAAATCCACGAGCCCATCACGTTGCATCTACAAATCCACAATCTCTAGCCCCATTACCATTACTCTTTCTTTCTGCACTAAAAAAGCACTATAAAATTCCTAAAAAAAAAAAAGAAAAAGAAAAAAAATTGGAAGAGAGAGAGAGACTGAGAGACAGAGAGATGAAGTTCACAGATTCCCCAGTAATCGACCTCCAAGTCCGCAACAACCACCTCTCTTTCCAACAAGACAATGGCTCCATGCACGTCGGCACCTCCGTCTGGCCTTGTTCTTTAGTCCTCGTCAAATTCGCCGAGCGCTGGCATCTAGCCGCCGCCGCTAACGATAACAACCCCTACGCTGACCTCCTAAACTTCGCCGGAAAGCGGGGCATAGAGCTCGGAGCCGGATGCGGGGTGGGATCAATGGGTTTGTTTTTACTCGGTCTGAACGACGTCGTAGTGACCGACATAGCTCCGGTGATGCCGGCTTTGAAACATAACTTGAAACGGAACAAGCCCGTTTTGAAAAAGGCCTTGAAGACGGCCCAGTTGTATTGGGCCAACGAGGCCCAAATGAAGGCCTTCGGCCCACCTTTTGACGTGGTGGTGGCTGCTGACGTGGTGTACATTGAGGAGTCGGTTGGGCCGTTGGTTGAGACGATGGAGAAGTTGGTGGCGGATGACGGCGTCGTTCTGCTGGGGTACCAGCTGAGGTCGCCCGAAGCTCATGCCATTTTTTGGGAAAAGTGTGAAAACGTGTTTAAGATTGAGAAGATTCCGCACGAGCACTTGCATCCTGAGTACGCGTACGAGGAAACTGATGTTTATGTTTTAAGGAAGAAGCAGTAGAAGAGTTTCGAGGAATACGAGGTTGTGTAGTGGGCCCACAAGGTTTTTTCCAACCCCCCCCCCCCCCCTCTTTTTTGTCGTCTGTGACTTTATTCTTTATTTTCAGCTATTAAATTTGGTGTGGAAGTTGGAGAATTTCAGTTTTGATAATTCGTTTACTAGTTTGAGAATTTATTTATAACAAAAAAAAAAAAAAAAGTGTACTGTGTAATAGATTGATAATTGTGATAATTACGGAAAATGTTGCTTAGTTGATTTAGTAATTCTAGCTGTTATTTGTACTTCAAATGTGTTGTTTTTGCGTATGGATTTACGGTGAAGTTTAAGTTTGCAAGTGTAGACTATGCTGTGGAATGGCGTGTTTAGATAACTATTTGTTGAAAACTGAGAGTAAGTTAGGTAACCTTAAGATCCTGGTTTGCCTGTCAAGCAGTAGGTGAGTTGAAATGAGTTGTTGAAATCGGTGTGGATTACAATTGAGTTTAATTTATGTGTGGCTTATTAAAGAAAATAAAACAGCTATCTATGTGCAAGATTTATATTTGTCCACAGTAAACAGTTTGGTGATGGAACAATCTTGTTTAACTTGTGATATGTGTCAATGCTTAAAATGAAATCATTTCATCGATCGGTTACTCCTTATCTCTGTTTGTTTCCTCCAAACTTTTCATGTTTCATTGGAATTTTGTTTTTGCTTGATAACAATGAAGTTGGCCTTAAGCAATTTGCATTTCCTGTCTTGTGTTGTCTAGAGGATGTCGATGTAGAATTTGTGATGGTTTCCTAGCCCTTTCTAAGGCAGTAACTCTTTATCTTTTTTTTTTTATTTTATTTAACTCTTTATCTGCTGTTAACCTTTCCTCTGTTTAATTGCACTCTTCCAGAGTAAGTATTGATTGGGAGTACTTGATGTTTTGTAATATATGTTTTTTTATTTTCTAACAGTTTCTTAAACCCCTCAAGTTGCCTTGAATGTTCTCTGTTTCACTTCCTAGAACTCAGTTTTATAGTTTCTAACTTGCTTGCTTGACTGACTTGATATTAACTCTAGATTTATTATAAAACTTAAGTGCTGGGGCTTCATCGTGTAGATTTCTTTCCATGTGCTATTGCTGTATTAGCAAATCTTATTGAGATTTATCATGTATTGCTGAATTCATTGCGGTCGGAATTTGTGTTATTTCTGATTTGCATGCTTATCTCTGCTCGCTTAATTGCCTGTACTGAACCTGACATTACAGAATACTTTTGAATGAAGGCCACTTCGGCTGAAATAGTAGTTGTGTTTGGTCCAACTTGATGTATTGGCAGATAAAGTGTACTTAATAATAAAGCGCTTCAAGTTCTGACTCCTAATGAGAGGAGGGGAAGTTGGACAAATTGTTTGCTATATAACTTTTTCTGGGATTTGGTTTCCCCCCATAGTGACAGACGTGAATTCAACATTTGGTCAGTGCGATTTTGTTCTTATGGTGCCTACCACCTGGCTTTCTGTCTTCCTGCATGAAACGTCCACCCTCCCCTTCTGCCTCTTCTCAAACAAAGGAAAAGTTAATTGCGTCTTTTAGAACTCCATTTTTTTCTTGTTATGCTTGGAAGGTTAATTGCATCTTTTAGTTTATGAATTTTTTGTCGTGATCATCCCCTTCCTTCCCGAAGCCAAGTTTTACAGAATCCTGTGTGTTTAACCTTTTTCTTTTTTTTTTTTTAAAAAGAAAAAAGAAAATGGGAATCTAACTGTTTGTTTGATCTGGAAATAAAGCTGAATTCTAGACCAGTGGGAATAAAAAATAATCTGCCTTTTCACGATTGAGTCCCTCAGCGCTGAAATGAAAGACTTTCTCCTTCCCCTTTTTCATGCACTAGACAAAATATTTAGCAGTCTACTCAATCAGTGATCCCCAAGGACAAAAATTGTACATTCTTGTTGTGGAGATACACCAGCTGAAGCTTTGCAGGGTCCCAATCAATTGAAGGGCTTTCCAGATTTGATAATGTCATGTACTCAAATACGAGGCCTTGACCCTTGATGAAAAAGGCAGGCAAATGCAGACCTTGCAAGGAACTTATTGATCTTCATTGAACTATAGACATATAGCCTATAATGTTGGTGGAGGGGTACAAACAATTCCAACCTTGTACGCTTGTTAATCGCAGCTGCATAATTTATAATAAAAAAAAAAAAAGAACACTTTTTGGGCCTCAAAAGGCAAGGAATGATCTCCAATACTCAAGCCCGGGAAGGTTGATGTCAAGAAGTCGATCTTGGGCCACGAACAATCTCTGAGTGGGGAAATGCTTTGTGAAAAACATACGAAATTGTGGGCTGGGCAGTCAAATAACAAGGTTACGATCTGTTGGGTTTGGGAAACCAACCTCAATCTCTTATCCTCGGAGAGCCCTTCTGATTTATTAAACATTCGATACAAAAATGGACATCAAGAGGAGAAGATCCGTGAACTTGTATTCCCCATTTCCTTTTTGTTACATGTGAGCTTGATCAAATCCTATAGCACATCAATGGCAACAACAGTTGATTATAATCCACCCACAAAAGAAGATGCGTTTCCTTCTTCTGTTTGCGAAATTCTATTAAATCTAATATCAAGAGGATATTCGGTCATGGAATCCTTAAAAATATTAGAAAGATTATGTATACAGATCTCGTTATGATAGGATATCATAATGAAGAAAATCAGAAACTCTTAAAGTTTATTTATGATACGATATTGTAATGGAAAACTCAGAAAGAGTCTTGAGTTCATTGTGTATTTGCCCCTCCTATCGTTTAGTTATCCTCACGTTTATTAATTGAAAGTATCATAGCCTGATATTATTGGAGGATCTCTATATGCTGATTGATCTTCATACTGGCTTCTTAGATAATGGGTTTCATGACAAATACAAAAGAACTAAGAATTAATCAGGAAGACAAAAATGAAGTTTAGTGTGTGAAGTTATTGTGTATGAACGCAGAATCAAACGACCATCTTCTTCACTATTACAATTTAAACCGCAGAACTTGAATAATTTTAGACAGAAAGCACTGACCTTGAATAATGTTAGACAGAAAGCAATGACCATGCATACAATGCATATAAAAAAATTTTAGTAGGATGGATGAGCCGTGTCCCATGATGCCATTTTCTTTCTATCGCAGTCCACTATTAAGCATGACATTATAATGAAGTCTCAAGGAGGATAAACAAATGAAGGAGATGAAATGAAGACTTAAAACATTGAATTCCAAATGGAAGATCTTCGTTTTGTACGGTTGCTCTTTTATTTATAATCATTCCCAGAATTTGCAAATGGTCATTTAGTATTAATGAACAAGTTACGTTAGCCTCACCTGTAAAAAGCAATCGCTATAAATAAATATTTCAGTTTGGTGTTAAAACTTAAACATCAGCTATCCTCCATTTGTGATATAAATCATGTGTCCCTTGTCCTTCAGCTGGGGAACTTCTCTTGTTTTTCAGCTGCTTCTAAATCACCGAATAATTTATTCCCTTTCTCATAATAACTAAATTGCTCCAATTCCGTCTGGATCCTGCAAATTAAGCATAAAAGAATAATAAGGTAAAGGGGGAAAAATAAAAGATATTCTGGATGGGAAGTTGAGCAGTTGTTCTCACATTGATCAAAGGAAATGAGAGCTGAATTGTAGTATTCAACAAATGTAGAGTTGTTGAGATGGGAACCCTCATGTCCAATTCGACCATTTGCTTTCGAAGGAGAGTCTTTGATTAATGAACCACATTGCCTAGGTTGAGTTTGGTAGAAAACCTTGGAAACCACTAATTCACCTTCTTTTTCATCTTCATTGTTGCCAAGGTGATACTGATGCATCACCCAATTTGTCTTCTCAGGTTTTCTTTGCCTTCCATAGTTAGTGTAGAGCACAAGTATCTTCTTGTACCCTTTCACTTTTCCTTTAACAGCAACTGGCCTAGTCTTGCCTGTTTTGTGCCACCGTGTTTCGCAGCCATCAATGTCTGTGTGTACTTTTCTTCTTTTCCTAGTTCCAGTGGTGTATGCTTTGGAAGGTCGATGAAAGAAATGCCTGAATAAACCGTCTTTGCTCACTCCTGCAACATGAAGGAAAAAAAAGGCAGATTAATTCAGCCATTGCAAGCCCCAACAATTTTCAATATCAAGTAAATAGTTTTATGCATACACGTTTCTGAACTTTAAAAACATGACTGCATAGTGCACGCCGAGGGAGGGATATGTAGCAACTTCAAATGAAGCCTTCATGCTGTATGGAGATTATCTAAACTTAAAATACATGACTGCATGGTGCATGCTGAGGGAGGGATATGTGTAACGGTTTCAAATGAAACCTTCAAATCATCCTTTATTGAGATTATCTTAGTACTTGGTCTGGATTTTTCATATTGCACCAGATTTCCATAATATATAGGCAGGAAAAAAGTAGTATGATGACGAAAAATTAGATAACGAGACATAAGTTTTATCATTAAACTAATAAGAGTTTTTGATAATTTGTCAACTATAGCTTTTTCTTTTTTTATCTGCATCACCTAATTTCGCACGTCGATCTTGCAACTTGCAGACACTAAGATAAATATTTACTCTCATATATAACATATCTAAGACTAACATGATTATCAATTCAACATATATAAAAAGAAAAAAATACTGCTTCAAGAAACTAAATAACTTAGATGTTTTATCCATTTATGAAAAATCACTGTGTTGTGTGTAAAATATTCGTACTGAGAAACAGACAACTATATCATATTTAACATCTATCAGTATTTTGATTAGAAGCCATGAACCTAGTTGATAGCTGTCCAAGAGAAAGCATCTCTATTGATTCAATGCGTATTCACGGTAAGAAATGGGATTTAAAAGCTTGAGGAATGGAAATAAACATTAGCATTTACATTACCTGGTAATTTCTCTGGATGAGTATAGCAAATTCCATTCTCCCCTTCAAGTGTTTGAATGAACTCATCGATTAAAGGATGAAGCTTATGAACATCTGACCTCACCTTTGCCTCCAAATGTTCCAGAATTTCCTGATCACTCGGATCAAATTTCACCCCAGCAGGCAATCCTGGAAGGTCATGAATTCCAGCCTACACAAAATAGACACAGAGAAAAAATTGAACGACATAAAACTAGCAACATTTCTTCTCGAATTTGATATGATAAAGAAATCGTCTAAACCTTTTCTTGACACTTGATTGTGAGACCACAGGAAGGACAGGTCATCATTTGATTACTTTTAGGGCTTTCATGATTGGTAGAATTATCACAATCAGAAGAAGTTGGCAGCCTTCTTGAAACCGGTCGCTCGTTGCTACGGTCACTGCAACAAGTCATGATTTCCTCGTTTGTTTTTCTCTTATGATGATCATTCCAATGTCCACTTTAGCAATTCTTCTCAGACAATACTAAGATAAGAAAATTCCAAGAAGAGAAAGAGATAAATAAAGGATTAAAAGGAAAAAGAAAAAGTAACTTGTCTCTTTGATACCATGTGCATCATGCCAATGTTCTTGAGGGTAGGGAAAGTATTGAATTCTTCCTGAACGTTCTACTTTTTAGGCCATTGTACGATTATTGAGAGTAATTCTTTTCACTTCCTGTACCCTCCTTACTCTGCCTAGAAATAATCGTGCTCGTGTGTGTTTTTGTGTGTGTGTGTGTGTGTGTGTGTGTGAGAGAGAGAGAGAGAGAGAGAGAGAGAGAGAGAGAGAGAGATTTATGTAGGTGGATACTCTTTAGGGATATAATAATTGGTTCGAAACATAGAAAAAAGAGGTTGCTTGGACCTCACGTTTTGGTAAACTTATTTTTGTAGAAATGTCTCGTGAGCAAGAAATGTATTTATGGATTCTTAGAACGATACCAAAAGGATGCTTTGAATTGATACTATACCATTACTAACTAAAGGAGACAACAAATTTTAACAAAAAGAAAAAAGAAAAGAAACTAATGGGAACTATTGCGTGTAGATGGGACAACCGACATGAGAGAGAGAGAGAGAGAGAGAGAGAGAGAGAGAGAGAGAGAGAGAGATTTCTTTCGTTGCTTTGCATGAGAAGTCTACGCAAAGGAATAGAAATCCAGTTTGGTGTCAATTTTCATTTGTTCTTCTCCCAAGTGTTTCTCACAAATTTCATGGCTTCATTTGCACTCTAGGGTGACATTGGAACTGAAACTATTTCATGGCATAAACTTGCTATGTATAAATATATATAATATTGTATTTGCTCTGACTTTGAAGGGATGATCATAATGTAGTTGAGGTTACTTATCATGGCCATGCCTATTTCCAGTGACTAAGCTATTTTCAGCTCAAGCACAAAACTAGTTTTACTGTGTCCTTACGTCTCATATGTGTATACTCTATTTCTTGATTGCTGGTGCCCTGTGTCCTTTTAGTGTATACCCTAGTGTCCTTATGTCTCACATGTGTATACCCTATTTCTTGATTGTTAGTGGCCTGTGCCCTTACGTCTCGTGTGTGTATACCCTATCTCTTGATGCTGGTGGCTTGGAAAAATCAATGAAATCAATGATCATCTGTACAATAAGACCTCTTACATTAAAAAAGTTCAAGGGGAAAAGGATGAGTGATTGCTTTCTATTTTTTTGCACAATGGAAAAAAGGAACAAAAAATAAACTTTTAGTTCCGTAATAAAATTATTGTCTATGAATTTTGAAACTAGTTCAAATCTAAGAAAGATAAAAAGTAAGGATCAACCATGATAGGATAACTCTTTGTTATTAAAAATTTCAGTAAAAATAGGAAGTTTTCAAAAAAAAAAAAGTAATCAATTTCAATAACTTTTTGTAACTCTTCAACACCACAATGTTTTTTAAAAACTTATAACAATGTGAAAATAATAATAAGAGCAAAAATTGACCCAAGTTGTCAAGTCACCCGAAGATTTTTAGATGGATTAGATCCACGATTCCAATTGTGTACCTTGTGATGTATGCCTTTTGATCAGAAAGAGTGTCATGTAAGCATAGTGATGCATACTGTTATAAAAAAAGTAATATAAGGATACTTATGTAGCTTTATTTTATATCATAAGATCCAAATAGATCCATATAAAAATTTTCTTCAAGTGATCTATCTAGGCAATATGTTAGGATTCAAATCTCGTTGTCATCCTTGTAGTCCTCTTTCATTTTTAAAAGAAGTGCAAACTCTAATTACTATGTTCAGTGGATATCTTGATTGACAAACTTATACATAATGTAATAATGTAATATGTGTTATATATAATGGCTAAAGTAAACAAGCAATCGCTTAAGAGGTGAGTGTGATAGGACATAGCATCATTTGGCGGATTTATAATACCAATTCATGATAGAATGAGAAGGACAGTTGGAATTTATGCTAAACATCCGAACTCTCCAACCACCAAATATTTTTAACAAAGAAAAGAGAAAGGGAGTTTTGGAAGATCGTATGTAGACTGATTCTTCAAAGACATGTCTTGATTGAATTTTGAACCAACTATTTCTTCAAAGATATGTCATCGTAGACATAGCATGACATGCACAACAAACTTTTTTCTGTCATAAACTTGAAGGAGTTGATCTTCTCCAATTGTGTGTAACACAAAATCATGTAATACGACGTGATTTCTTATGATTTTATATTGATATTAGACACCATACAAAATTAAATAATACGTAATTTTATATTAAATACAATTAGACACCATACAAAATTAGACAAAAGATCTTGACTGATTTTGGAAGATTGTATCAAGATTCTTCATTGATATATCATCAGTGATGCTTTTTTTTTTTTAACCTCCGGGTGAGCAGGACAATGGTACGTGAAATCATTTTTATACGGCAAACATTGTTCAAAAAACGCCCTCCAATCGGTGCTACAATCGTACATACGAATGGGCCCAAAGCATGATCCACTAACACATATTTACCGATAGAGCAATCTTGAAGGTCTTGATATCCCAGATTGGGCCTGGCGGTTCCTGTGGACTAATCGTGGAAAAAATTCTATTTTCCGCCCCATTATCTCAAACTCTTACCCAACTTTGCTCAAAAAGCATAGGCGGTTGACACAAGTAAATTTGAAATAGTTTTGAATAATTTTCTTGTGATCTAATACGTAATATAATTAGTAACCAATAAGAAATTGCTCGATTAATACGTTTAGTAAGAAAATTCTTAAATGGATTTGATTTACCGTCCATTTGTGGACCTCGTGATTAAAGTTGTAAATGAACTGAGTTATTCGTGAACTATAGCTTGGCTCGGCTTGTGAAAACTTAAGTTTAGCTCATTCGTATAGTTAAACAATTCGAGTTCAGATACACATTTTGACTCGCTTAATAAACAAGCGAGCTCGAAATAAACGAGTAAGAGTTCGAACATGAGACACTCAGCTCAATAACACCTTTGCACTTAATTAAATCGAAACCGTTCACAAACAAACTCGACTTGTCTTTGAAAACTCGAGTTCAACTTGTTCGTATTACTAAATGACCCAAGCTCAAACACAAATTCAGGCTCATTTGATAGACGAGCTCGGCTCATTTATTAAACAATCACAAGCTTGAACTGGAAATACTTGGCTCAACCTATATGCAGCTCTACTCATGGTTTCAAAAAGCATTATGTAAGCAAAGTGATTCATGCTGATGCAAGAAAAATAGTTTACATCGACATGCAGCATTTTGCTTACGTGGCATTTTTTTAAACTATGAGTTTCATGGGTGGGGCCGTAACTCGATTCACTTAAGAATATCACAATTTAGTTAATATAAAAATTAAATAAAGCAATTTGTCTCTTATCATTCCATGGATTACTCATTTGTAAAATTTTCAAAGGGTATAAAAATAGAGATGCAACTTGCAAGTAATTATAGTTAGCAATTAGCACCAGGGTTCTAGTGAATTGAGATGCCATTTTATAAGTCTGATTATGCATGAGTTCTTGATTTTTGGGAATAATTCGTTGGGTGAAACGTAACATCTTTGAATTTTATTATTACACCTACAATAACTGGAGATCATAAAGGCCTATTCAAGGATTAGAATGTAAAATGCACAAAAGTAGGTGTCTATGTGGTGCACTTAGTAAATAATGCTCAATTCCCTTGAAATTTACTAGATTTTTACTTCTTCTGGTGTTCTTTCTATCTAGTCTACTTAAATCCACGTCACATATGATTTTTCGTTTTACATCTCATTGTCAGTTATTGATGAAATGCAAGCTAATAATTAGGTTCAAAGAGTTAATCATTAAGCCAGTTGAAAAATGCTTCAAAATTTACACCAGAAGATATATAGTTCCAAAATTTTTCAGTATAATACAAATACATTTGCAATGACTATTAAAATACCAAAAATAGCGAGGGCCTTTTATTCTAAACTGTCCAAAGACTAACTTTATTGTTATCAAACTAGCACAAAATTCTCTCTTTAAAAACTAAGATACCAGCATATGATTGAATCCTCCACCCCAATCTTTTTCACAACCATATCCATTCAGTAAACTTTGAACAGATGCAAGAAAATCAGATCAGCCAAACCTTTTGGATTTTCTTTCTATATATATATATATATATATATATATATATATATATATTGGGATTCAGACAACAAAAATAAAAGAGAAAAAAAAAGCAGAAATGTAGCAGTACTGTTCTAAGATGGGCCCCACAATTTCGTTCCAAAGAAAAAAGTCTTGCAGTATTTCAGAATTTCTATGTAGCTACACTTTCTTTCAAGCGCGTAGTATTCCACTCACCTCCCGATTCCAGATGCGCGTGTAAAAACGCGCTAGTTGCACGGCTGGGCATTCTTTGCACCCACTCAAACCCCCCAGAATCCGCAAACCGATCATCGTACCAAATTAGACAAGAAGTAAACAAGAATTCCAAGAATAAGAGAGAGAGAGTGAACTGATTCTAGAGAGAGATAGAAACAAAAGCCCCCCAAAAAAAAAAAAAAAGAAAATCCCACAAAAAAATTAAGAAAAACTTACAAAAACAAACAAAAAAGCATCCTTTGATCATTGATTGAATCAATCAAAGGCTTCCCATTCTGACAATTCTCAATCCTAACCCTCCCTCTCTCTCTCCCTTTCTTTAATAATCTTTTCCAAATAATCCTCCCTTTCTCTCTCACACACTATCACACCTCCACCACACACACTGAAAACCCACAATTTTTTACACCACAAAGTCACAAATTTTCCACTCAAAACAAAGATCCCCAAAAAACCCATTAAACAAAAACAAAAAACAAAAAAAGGTTGCAAAGAAAAAAAGGATTGAAAGAGAAAGAAATTAAGAAACGATGAGTGGAGTTTTTGTTGTAGAATTAGTACTTGTACTACTACTATTTGCTGCTGTTATTGGTTCTTGTGGAACTGAGAATTTGTCTTCTTTATTCAGCAGTAGTTCTAATTTTATTATTACTAATAATAAATGAACAACTACAACATAGATTCCATCAATTTTACCATCTTTTGTTGGTACAAGTAGTAGTAGTAGTTTCAATTGCTTTTGAGGTAGTGATAGGAAGTTTAGATAAAAATAATTTGCGGGTATTGAAGAGTAGTAGTAGTAGAAGTAGTAGTACTTTATTTATTGGTGGCTATTCTTCAAATCCCACCGCACATCTCCATCATTATTCAAGTGGGATAAGAGAGGAAGAGTCATTAGTCTTCTTTCTTTCTTTCTTTTATTCTTCAATCCCAAAAATCCCTAATTTCTTCAAGCCTGCCCTAACCTCAGTTCAATCTTTTTAGAGGTAATACTGGACTGGGATTGTGGTGATTTTATTTAAAATGGTGGGTTGGTGCTGATTTTGTTGATCTTTGGAAGGTTGGATTTTTAATTTTTTTTGGGGGAAAGATTTGATTTTGATGGAGAAAATGGAGATTGATGGTGGTGGTGGAAGTGGTGGCTCTGCTGGTGATGTGGTGGAAGTTGGAGGAGAAGGAGGTGGTGGTTCTGAGGTGGAGAAGAAGTACAACACTGCTGAAGGGGGGGAGACTAAAGTGAAGAGGAAAATGAAAACTGCTTCTCAGTTGGAGATTCTAGAGAAAGCTTATGCTGGTGAGTTCATTTCCTGTATTATTTTTTTTCTAATTTTTTGGCTAATTTACTTGTTTAATTTAGTACTGTTTTGTTTTTTGAAGTAGACGAGTGTTTTTTGGGTCGAATGTGCTTGTTTAGAGATGGAATGATTTTTTTTTTTTGGCTCTTGGTTGAATGTGTGTAGCGGAAACATATCCATCTGAAGCATTGAGAGCAGAGCTGGCGGTGAAGTTGGGGCTTACTGATAGGCAGTTACAAATGTGGTTCTGCCACAGGAGGTTGAAGGATCGGAAGCCATCAGCAGAGAAGCGGGTAAAGAAGGAGGCATCTCCAGGAACGGTGTTGTCTAGTGGGGGAGGTAGGGAACTGGTTGGAGTTCATGGTGGTCAGGCGGGGAATGACCATAGTCTGAGCTTGGGACGGAGTGCATTGGGGTCTATGGAGATTCAGCATCAGCATAGAGTTGTTCATCGATCTGGGACAGCTTTGGCAAGGATTGGAAATGAAATGCCTGCTGTAAAGAGGTATTACGAGCCTCCTCAGGCATTGTCTGAGCTTCGAGCAATTGCGTTTGTGGAAGCACAATTGGGGGAGCGATTGAGGGAGGATGGTCCTGTTCTTGGGATGGAGTTTGATCCACTGCCACCTGGTGCATTTGGTGCTCCAATTGGTATTTCATATCCCGAATACTTAACATTGATGTGATACATTTGCGATTTTTGTTTTAAGATTTTGCTTTTGATTGAGGTTTTGGCTGCCTTGTTTAAAATTGGTGGCTAACTGTGCCTAATAATACTAAATTCCTTGGTAATAGGACTAAGTCATAGGGAAATGCAGCTTTTCTTATATTGGGAGTCTTTAGGCATGTGAAAAAGAAGAGATATCCAAGGGCTAAGATGGCGGGAAAAGTGATTCGAAAATTTTGTCCAACCGTTGTGTACAAAATGGTTGGACCAATGAGAGAAGTGATATCAAAGCCTTATGAGTTTACCAAGTCTTCCAACATGTAGTTTCCACACGAGTGAATGAGAGTTGTCAGCTAACCTATCTTTGGAAGCAACCTTGGTTTATGTGACTTGTCAAAAGAACAAAAAGAGTTCCCTTTTGTATGTTGGGTTGAATACAGAGTATTGAAGGAGTGACAACGAGAAGATATGAATACTCAAGGTATCCTGCAAATTCACAGTAGCGTATAGATCAAAATGTGAAAAACCATTTTTGCAATGTAACATGTGGTAAATCACTTGTTCTGCAATTTCCTGTGAACTAAATAGACATAATATGTAGCAAGGTTCCATTCTTGCACTTTCCCTTCATTTTCGCTACAATGGCAAGATACCTTATGGACTAGAATATTTGTGCCTTTCAAGGCTTCAAAAACTGAAGATGTATTTGAATTCTGTACATGAGAGATTTTATACAAATCATGAATATGATGTCTATGTTCATGAGTATTTGCATGAGTGGCTTGTGATTGTTGCATTACTTGTCTCTATGCATTGCTGTATTCTTCATCATTTGTAATTTTATTAATTTGGGAATATAAAGAAGTATGAACGTCTGGAGATTTGAATCAGTAGGGAGGATATAGTTGTCAGATTGCTCTTGGTACAATGCATATTTTCCTGTAGAATATATATGCAACTTTTCAAAGAACTTTCTACACTTTCTTTATTGCCGTTGTATCTGAGGCGATAAAATTATGTTTGTATTTGTGTAGGTTCATTTCTTTACCTTTTCATGCCATGCATTTGTCTTTCATTCAATTGCTTAAACTGGATAAGACTGATTGGTTTTGCACTACCAGTGGCGTCAGGACCTCAGAAGTCAGGTGTACGGCTTTATGATGCTCAAGTATATGAGATGCCAGATGCTAAAGTGATCCAGGTTAGCTGGCCTTTTTTCTTCATGGATTCTCAATCCCTAATTAAAGGACAATTCTTTAAATTAAGGGGGAAAAAAGTCATACGATGTTGATCTGATCAGGATATCTTGGCTTTTGCTAGGCACTGTTTAACCAAAAGATTTGTTAAATAGCTACCTTCTCTACTTTTCATGTATGTCAGCAGTATTGAAATCTATGACCAGTGCTTTTTTCTGTGGGAAGTCACTATACGTCTTGCCTGATTATATCTTCTCATTTTCTACCTGTTGAATCTTTTTCTTGAATGAGAAGCAATTACCCATAACCTTGAAGTTGTGTGAGTCATTTTGCAGCATAATTTCTGTCTCTTGGTACCTTTAGGTATTTGGCTACATTCTTAGTTTTTATGGGCTTCTCATCCGTCTCATTTAATATTTTAAAATGCGTTGGGCTTACTTGTTTTCATTTTCTATCTTTGAATTTTTAAGTTTTTCTTATTATTTGATGCCTTTGCACCCCCGCGGTGCTGTATCCCCATTCATGTGTGGTAGACTAGTTTCATATACACAAGGACATGTTTATAATTACATTTACATGTGTGAGAATGTGCTGAGAACTGATGCAAGGAATGGATAGCATGTTGAAAGAGATTATTGTCTCACAGAAAGGAGTTTCATGTGCAAAACTTGTCCTCATTTTTGAAATTAGGAGTTTCCTGTGTGAAACCTGCCCCTGTTTCTGAAATTTAGCTGTTTACATGTAAAGCTGAATTGAGGAGCAGTTTAAAGATTTATTTAGTCACATTATGGGAACAATGGTTTTCCTCTGTGCTTTTTGGAAAGACCTTGATTAATATTTTGTGTTTAATTTTCCTGACTCTGTGAAATTATTGTGGATCAGGTGCCTATCTATTTTTGCTTAACCCTTTTGTTGTGTTTTCTTGCCCTATTGCACTAGTTTTGCTTTAGTTAATCAATTAATATTAGTTAGGTAACTATGTATATGTCAGAGTGCCAAGAGGACTATCCGTGAATACCAGTTTCTTCCAGAGCAACCTTCTATTCGAGATGATATGCATGATAGAGCTGTGCCATTACATTATTATGGTTCCTCAACAGATGCCCAAAGTTCCAGGGCACCATTTTCTGCTGGAAGGTCCTTTATGCATGGTAGTGAACAGCTACAACCAGGGTATACTTTTCAAGGTAAAATGCCAGGTCTAAGTTTGCTGCCTCCACTTGGAAACCAGGGCCATCACTTATCACCACCTTCAGGAGAGATGGATAATGTTTCCCAGAAACACTCTTTTGTGAACATAGATGTGGAGACACATGTAGCTCATCCAATAAGAGGACCAGAAGCTCCATTTATGCCATCTGACAGAAGGATCATCCACGATGAGGAGCGGTTGGAGAGGAAACGCAAGGTGTGTACTTTGTGATTTAGCTTTTTGTCTTTGGTTTTCTATCCCCTTTAAAATGCCACAAACATTATGTTTTAAGCACAAAATAAAATTTATGTCCATTTGTTTTTTCTTAACTTCTCCATTTCCATTTCTGTACTTTAGCAAAATATTTCTTACCATGTTTTAAAGTTGATTCTTACTGGGCTTTTCATGCAACATTGAGATATTTATTTAATGTACCTCGGTTTTTATTCCTTGTCCAAGAATTGCATAGAGTTACATGGAAAACACGTCATTTCTTCAATTATATCTTGCAGAGTGAAGAAGCGAGAATTGCGAGAGAAGTTGAAGCTCATGAGAAGAGAATTAGGAAAGAACTTGAGAAGCAAGATTTATTAAGGCGAAAGGTCTTACTCTCTGAATTTATGTTTTTTATACTTTTTTTTTTTTCAATTTGGTTGTGGGTTTGTGGTGGAAAGGGGGGATGGGGGGTGGATTTATTAGTTGTGCAATAATTCTCCGTTCTTTTATCTTTAGAGAGAAGAGCAAATAAGGAAAGAAATGGAGAGACAAGACAAGGAAAGGCGGAAGGAAGAAGAAAGGCTGTTGCGTGAAAAGCAGCGTGAGGAGGAGAGATATCAGAGGGAGCAAAGGCGTGAAATGGAACGAAGGGAGAAATTTCGACAAAAAGAATCTATAAGAGTAGTTCCTGGACACTATGTCAATTTCAAGCTTAAGTTTTTTGTCATGATCTTACAAGAGATATTTCACTTGCACACACTAGGTAGAGAAATTGAGGCTTAAAGAAGAAATGCGAAGAGAGAAAGAGGCTGCGAGGCTGAAAGCTGCTAATGATAGGGCTACTGCTCGCCGGGTTGCCAAGGAATCAGTGGAACTAATTGATGATGAACGCTTGGAACTTATGGAGTTAGCCGCCTCAAATCGGGGTCTGCCCTCAATTTTGGCTCTTGACAGCGAAGCTCTACAGAATCTCGATTCACTGGGAGGTAATTGTATTTGTAACACCTGACATGCACATTGACTTGTTGTTTAGATCTATTTAGCACATCTGTTAGTCATGTCTTAAATTACCGTATAGCATTTCAAGTTTTTGCCAGATTATCAATGTGTCATAACTAATCTTTCCATTCAGCTAATTGAGTTTCTAAGTTGTTTTCCTTCTTTTGGTATTAAAATCCTTGAAGGAAAAGTGCATTGTTTCTTATATATTTTATGTATCATCTTACCTTTCACAAGATTTCTCTTTATTCATGTTCTGAGCAGTCGCTTTCCTTGTGCTACAAGATTATGAGGTTCATCTTTTAAAACTATCTATTATTCGTCATTGTTTCATTTTCCTCATTCCCCATTTTTCCCCAGTTACTTAGATGCAAATGTAGGCGATGCTTTGCCTATTTAATACTTATTTTGCATTTAAGTATTTGATTTTCTGTGATGGATTCTATTTGATTCTACCGGGATCCTTTGTAGTTTAGGTATTTCTGTGAATTCCTGAACTGATGGCTTGCTTTCGTGCTCCAGATATCCTCACCGAATTCCCTCCCAAGACCATACACATGAAAAGGCCATTTGAAAAACAGCCATGGACCGAGTCTGAAGAGAGTGTAGGCAGCCTTTTAATGGTAAAATAAGTTACCTTTTCCTTTAACTTATCTTTTTTCTGGTGCTACTCTATGTGGTTGACTGAAATGTTTTAGGATACTTTGTGTTTCTTCATTAATATCAGTGGGAAAACTCAGAAACAGGAAGGAACTTTTTGAGTGTTGATCCTAGCTTGTATAGAGAACAGGAGAACATTGGGTTATGCATCTGTTTGGAGATGATCTAGCTAGAGAGGAAAAAGTTCTTTGGCTTACATCCTGACAGAAAATGGATGATTTAGGTTGCAATTGATTTTTTATTCTTAAATTAAGTCATCATTGGAACCGAATGTCCTTGTTATCTTATGTTTGTTGGGTCTTTGACTTAGATGATTGGCCATAGATCTAGTTTGCTTTCAAGTACTCTGGATAAAAGTTAATGGTGTAATCACTCCTGAATGTTGCTACACAATGCCTTGCGATATGCTTGTTGAAGCTTGTCACCATAACCTTCTTCAAGTGATTTGTGTAACTTTCATTCTTCAAGTTTCATTTCTTTTTCGACCTCATTTTTGCATGAAGTTTTGGACTATCTGTCTGGGTGAAGTAGGCTATCTATCTAATGGTGTTTCCCTTTGCTTGATTAGGTTTGGAGATTCTTAATTACTTTTACTGATGTTCTTGGTCTCTGGCCTTTCACTCTGGACGAATTTGTTCAAGCATTTCATGATTATGTAAGCATATGATGTCATTTTTCTCATTTTTGAATCTGTATTTTTTTTTGTCTGTTCATCTATTCATGCTAGATAATGTTCTCCTGCAACTTTTTAGGATCCAAGGTTGCTAGGAGAGATACACATAGCTCTTCTGAGAAACATAATAAAAGATATTGAGGATGTTGCCAGAACTCCTGCTCCTGCAGTTGGAGCAAATCAAAATGCTGCCAGCCCTGGTGGTGGCCACCCACAAATTGTTGAAGGGGTGCGCTATGACATATTGTTCTATTTAATCGGGTACATCATTGTAGTTATAGCTTCTCTTTTTAATAATTTATGACAAAGATTTCAGTTTTGTTCTTGTAACAGGCTTATGCTTGGGGTTTTGATATACGAAATTGGCAGAAGCAGTTAAATCCATTGACATGGCCTGAGATTCTGCGGCAATTTGCTTTATCTGCAGGTTTTGGTCCAAAATTGAAAAAGAGAAATGCTGAACAAGCATATCTTCGTGATGAAAATGAGGCATGATTTATTTCCCCTTCCTAAACAAGTAAAAAGTTCTTAAGTGTGACTATTCTCTTCCCCAGAACCCCGAAAGAGTTTGATCGTGTGGGGCAGATTTGAAACACATCAAACATTAAAATAGTACGGAAGAAAAACTGTTGGTTCTCTTTTCCCTTGATATTTCCCTTTTGATTTCATTTGGGGGCTTCAATTATTTAATACTTGGTATGACTAAGGTGGAAGTGGGAGTTTTGGAAGTAAATATATGGTTGACATGTTTCAATATATATTTGATAATCCTTTGCTTTGGTTACTTACTCGAGTGCTGAAGTATTTTATTCTCCAATAAGTGCAACGATATTTATTTGGAAAACTACGTTTATCTGATATTTTTTTTGAATTTAGGACTTCAATTTCTAAAATGATTAAAATTCACTGACTATAGCTATTTTCTGAGGTAAAAGCTGTTTTAAGGTGTCCTCAACTGCTTTTGGATTGTGCTTTTAGTGGTTTCTGCAAAGTTCTGTATTAGGTCAATCTCTTTGAATGTTGTTTGTAGCAACTTTAACTAGGTAAAGGAACCTTTAGTGCACCACATGCATTTTTCATTTGTTTTTCGGGTCCTGTGAAGCATAAAGTTTTGTGATGTATATGTCTCTGTTTAGTCTGAGCATCTAATTTATTTCATTGAATGCAGCCAGTGAATGTGCATAACAATAGCTTTATAGAATATGATGACAGAGAATAGCATATTTCACTTATATTTTTGTAGATTCTCTAAGAATCTGTCACTGGATTGCAACTACTTATGCAGGGTAATGATGGTATAGATATCATCTCAGACTTGCGAAATGGAGCTGCTGCTCAGAATGCTGTTGCCAAAATGCGAGAAAGGGGTATTGCAAACCTCCGGAGATCCCGGCATAGATTGACTCCTGGAACAGTCAAATATGCAGCATTTCACGTTCTTTCACTTGAGGGAAGCAATGGTCTTACAATACTGGAAGCCGCAGACAAGATTCAGGTAAATCAAGGGTGGTAATTTAACAACTCTTGCTTCCTCTTGTTCAATGACTAATTCCTATATCTGTCTCTATCACACTCTTCCTCTCTGTCAAACGAAGAAATCTGGTCTTCGGGACCTTACAACAAGCAAGACTCCAGAAGCATCCATTGCTGCAGCTTTGTCAAGAGATACAAAGCTTTTTGAGAGAACTGCTCCTTCAACTTATTGTGTACGTGCTCCTTATAGAAAGGACCCTGCTGATGCTGAGGCTATACTTGCTGCAGCTCGGGAGAAAATTTTGGCATACAACAATGAATATTTGGATGCAGAAGAGCCAGATGATGCTGAAAAGGATGATGTTGAAAGAGACGAGGACTCTGAGAGTGATGCAGCTGATGATCCTGATGTTGATGATTTAGATACTGAACTAAAACCAACCAAGGAAGCTCTTCATTCTTTGGAACCAAGCAGATATGAGGGTAAACGTTGTTCTGGGAACAGAAATGAGAACTTACGTGATGAATCAACTGAAATTCCACAAAATGGCAGTTCTGATATTGTTCAACCTGAAGGCACGGTGGGTGCGTCTGTTAATCAGACTTTTGCAACTGTTGCAGTCAATCCAGAGGCAACTAATCAAGAAGACACTGTGATTGATGAGAGCAACAATGGTGAATTATGGGTTCAAGGCCTGACAGAGGGGGATTATTCTGATCTAAGCGTTGAAGAGCGCCTTGATGCTCTTGTTACTTTAATTGGTGTGGCAAATGAAGGAAATTCTATTCGTGTCGTTTTGGAGGTATTTTTTCATTTTGACAGGTTGATAATATATGCTCACATGCACACACAGACACACACAATTTAGTTCTTTGGGATCACCATTTGGGTATCATCTACATGAGAAAACCTTTCAGGAACGCCTGGAAGCAGCAAATGCCTTGAAGAAGCAGATGTGGGCTGAGGCACAGCTTGATAAGCGTCGTGTTAAAGAGGAGTATGCATTGAAGATGCAGTGCTCATTATTTACTGGGAACAGATCTGAGCAAAACTTTTTAATTACCTCTTCAGATGGTAGGAAAAGCACTTTTGCTGGTGTTGATGGGAGAAATGATTCTGTGTCTACAAATCCTACAAGCCAGCTGGATGATTTGGATGATTCACATAGAATCCCAAATCATTCTAGTAATGCTACAGCTGAGAGGAACATGATGTTGCCAGAATTCTCTAGCCCTGATTTTCTGCTTCAGCAATCTGCATATGCTGCTGAGAAATCTCGATCAGAGATAAAAGCCTATATCGGCCAGAGGGCAGAGGAGATATATGTGTACAAATCATTACCCCTGGGACAAGATCGAAGACGTAATAGATATTGGCAATTCATAACATCGCCTTCTCAAAATGACCCTGGCTCTGGCAGGATTTTTATTGAATTACATGATAGCCGGTGGAGGCTCATCGATTCTGCAGAGGTTGATCTCTGTCCCCCAATTGTTTATTTTCTATTCCAATTCAATCTTGTGCATAAATCGTTATAATTTGATCTTTAAATACTGGAAGTTCTTTCATGAAATCACCTTCAATTTTCCCTTTATTGTGGAAAAGGATTACATGGAAATGTTGGTAGAATTCTTGCTTCTGATTAGGGATTGTCATTTGATAATTGTCAGCGGTTTTATCAAGGCAATGTTATCTTTTTTCTACCATGAAAGCAGCATTTGCTGTTTCATCAAATCTGCATCAATAAAACGGCTGATGCATCCAATCTTTAGCCTTTTTTTTTTTTTTGGGGGGGGGGGGGGGGGGGGGATTTGCTCTTAATGTCTGTTGTTTAGTTCTGCTGTTTCCTTTCCCTTTACAAGAATGAGACTGTTTCAGTTGTTGGTAGAGTAAACCTTTTGGAGATCCAGGTTTAAAATTTTTTTAAGTAATAAATGTCTGTGTAATGTTTCATATTCTCCGTATGTAGAGTTTTGATGCTTTGTTGGCATCCTTGGATGTGCGTGGAACTAGAGAATCTCATTTGCATTCAATGCTGCAAAGAATTGAAGCTTCTTTTAAGGAAACTGCCAAGAGGAACTTGTGCTCAAGCTGTGGAAGCCAAGACGAGGATGATGTGAAGAAGGGAGTTTCTTTAGAGAGCCCTAAAAGCATGGTGTGTGGTTCAAATCCCGATATGACAAAACCATTGGCATCTATTGCGACTAGACTTGGGAGAAATGAAATGGGTAAAAATGAGATCCTGGATAGATATCGAGATTTTGAGAAGTGGATGTGGGAAGAATGCTTTAGTTCCATGAAACTGCATGCTTTAAAGTATGGGAAGACAAAACGCTCAAAGCTGCTGAACATTTGTAGCTACTGCCATGATCTGTACTTATCTGAAGAACAGCATTGTCCCTTTTGCCATAAGAACTACAGCATTTCTGTTGAAACTTTTAGTTTTGCAGAACATGTTTCTCAATGCAAGCGCAATGGAACTTCAGTCAAATTGGAGTGTTCACCTCCCTTAAGGATCAGATTGCTAAAAGCCCAATTAGCTTCTGTGGAGGTAAAGAATTTATGATCTCCTGCTTGTAAATTGTCTACAAGAACTAGTGGCGTAGGTCCAATTTCACTAAGGTAAATGGGCATTGTTGATCAACTTACTTTCTCTGTTCTCTTTGCACATGTTGAAGGCCTCTCTTTTGCCTGAAGCTCTTGAAGCTTTTTGGTCAGAAGACTATCGAATAGCTTGGGTTATGAAGCTGCAAATTGCTTCATCTGCTGATGACTTCCTTCAGGTTCTGCCCCCCCCCCCCCCCCCCCCCCTCTTTTTCTCTCTCTGCGTGCATTTGTGTTTCTGATCAAGTGTGGTTTTGTTGTTTTTCTGGCTTTTCCATGTGGATCGGGATACCTAACTTCTATCTTATCTTCCTGCAGAATTAAATAAGGAAAAGTAGTTGGGTATTAATCAGGATGAATATTCTCCAATACTTGTCTATGGTCTTGTTTCTTCAATTGCCTGATTTCGATAACTTTATTTCAAGAGGGCAAATCTTGTACTATTGTCCTTTAACCTGAACGGTGATTTGGCTCTGAGAAAGGATCTTAACGGGTTTACACATTTGGGTTGAGCAGGTGCTAGCCTTCCGAAACATATTCTTGAGTATTATATAAAAACTAGTTGAAGAGGTGAGAGTAGGGGGTTTTATGTTTGTGTCATCATTGACAACCAATTACTCAAACTCCGTCCTTTACCCATATATACAAAGGGCATAAATTCACTCAATAAAACTAAATATCTGGAAAATGAATGCCTTATATCTGGGCCTTGACCTGTCTTAAAACCCTTTAGTCAATAAAATCAGCCAATTTTGTTTTTTTTCCTTTCTAGAATCTTCTCGATATGTTAAGTCCTCATGATGCTGCATTGGGTGCATTATTAACAATAGCTTGAATTTCATAAGACAAATTGATACTCTACTTGTCAAACTATTTCTTAAGGATGACTTAGGTCATCTGGATGTGTTCTTTTCTGTTTGTTTGGTGGATATTGTGGCTATGAATCCTTCTTCATCTTGATCATCTTTTTACAGTATTTAATTTTTTTGCCATTTTTTACTTGTTACCCTGATAATCTGATTCTGAAAATTCAGATCCTGACTGTGTTGGAGAGTGCCATAAGGAGAGATTTCTTAGTGTCAGATTATGAGACCACGAATGAATTGTTGGGTTCAAGAAACCTAAAAGGAGACATGATTAATAACATACCTAATATTGAGACGACTGCAGTACTTCCTTGGATACCTCAAACAACATCTGCTGTGGCGCTTAGGCTCACGGATTTTGATAAATCTATTTGTTACACACTGCAGCAGAAGGAGGATTCGGAAAAGGATAAAGGAGCTAGACATATTGTTGTAAGCATTTTTTGTCCCATATTACAAACAAAATCCTTTTTCTTCTGCATGGGAGAACACTGTTCTGTTTCACGTTTGGATGAATAAGGCTCATTGTGAAGGCATTTTAATCAGATTTCCATTGCAGTTGTGTGGTTTTTTTCTTTCTCTTTTTACTTCAGTGAATTTATATTTTCTGTCCATCTGGTTGAAAGTTTAGAGAGACGGAGATTGATAGGTGTTTTATTTGTTTTCTGATTGTTCTTGTTTTTGTTTCTTGTCTTTTTGCGGAGGGGGTGTGGGAAGAATTTTTCTGAAGCCAAACTGCTGTCTAGAGATTAATTTTTCGTATGCTCATTTTATTGTTTGCTCAGACAATTCAAACGAGAAATACCGGTGCAAGGAATGATACAGAGAACCCAAGGATGGAACCTACTCATGAAGCTGGAAATGTGCCCAATGATTCTTGGGATGGTCCAGGCACCGAGCATAATAACTTTGGACGAGGGCGCAGACGAGGACGTGGTGGTGTTCATGTGGGGAGACCTCAGAGAAGGGTCATCAAGTTAAGAAATGAATCTGGTCAATTTATAAGTGCAGCAAATGCAGATAAATTTGGGCCATTGCTAGGGTGGAAAGGTCGACAACGCGGACGTGGTGGACGTAAGCGGGGTCGTCGAACAATTAAAAGTAGGCAGAAACCAGCAAAAGAAACAGCAGAAATTGCCGTAAAAAATGCAAGTTCCGGAACCAACATCCATGAGAAAAGACCTAGCTCATGTCAACAAGAATGGGATGAGGAAGAAACAACACCAATTCAAGTTGAAGGAGCTGAAAATCTTAGCAGTTCAGAAAGATCAGAGTACGATGATCAGAATGGTCAAGCAACTGGGGATGACTACGATGACATGATTGTTGATGACTATTCAGGCAGTTTCAGTGGGAAATCCATGCACTTGATGGAGGGCGTCGACTATGTTGCCAGTCAGGAAAATGGTAACCAGGATGTTGATGACGACGACGATGATGATGATGAGGAGGATGGTGATGAGAGACCAAGAGAGGCACCTGTTGAACAGTATTTTGATAGTGAGTCTGAAGAAGAGGGAAACAAATTTGTTGGTGAAGAGAAAATGCGAAGCCTAACTAGAGGTTCGGAATACTCTTCATCTGATTATAGTGACTAGTATACCATAGCCGCTTTAAAGAGTATTACCATAGGGGATCAAATCAAGTCAATGGTTAATCTTGAGTATCTATAGAAGCTACCATCATGGTTATTACTGATGACTCATGTTAGTTTGACCGACAAGTCAATTCGTTTATCTAATTTTAAGAATTTCATGCATGGAATTTGATCTGTTTTTTTTTTTCGATTTGGCGTCTTTTTCAACCTTTCTGAAAATCATTTATATACCCATATGAAAATCAAGTAAATTTTAGTTTAAGATGCTATAACAGTTCAATTGCCCAGAGATTGCTGATGGTATGAAAGTGGAGTCTCTATCACTCGAGCATCTTGGCTGTCTTTTTGGTTTTGCTTCCCTTTTTTTAAATTTTTTTTTTTTGTGGTGGTGTAGATGTCAATGTCTGGCCAATGTTTATGTGCCCAACAACTCACTTCCTATTAGGATAGACATGTATGAAATGTGTTTTGTAATCAATCACCTATCCTTTAGAAAAGGAGTAAATTCACGACAGTAGAAAGGGAATGACATGGAGTTATATCGTATAGAAATGCTTATTTGTTGTTTATACTCGTTCAGCCGGTAGATTTCGAGTTAGAAAAGTGGAAGTATCCATGTTGAAGTTCTAAGGTAAAAGAAGCGTAAGTGTCCAACATGCTAAATAGGTGGCATCATTGGTTGCAGAATCCTTTATCACTTTTCACAAAGAAAAGAAAAAAAGGCTTCTGCTTTATATGTCATATTTACTTGGGGTGTTCATGGACCGGGCCCGTCCATGAACAAAAACTTTAAACCGAATTAGTCTCACCGGTTGGATAGAATTTCAAACCGTGAACTGGTCTATGCATAGCGGGTATTCGACTTTTCGATTACCTGTAAAATCGGTTCGGATAGATTAGTTACTCGACCCGATCCATCATAATTTATTAGTATTTTTAAAATAAAAAATAAAACAAGAAAAATCGTAAACCATCATTAAATTACTAGTAACACAAGTATCAATGATTTTAAAGTTAAATTACATCATAAAATTGTAATTTTCAAAGTAACTAAAAAATAAAAAACTAAATAAACATATAGACACTTAGTTTTTTAAACTTCATTATCACATTTCAATTAGCTATAAAAATAAAAAATACTTAATAAATAGTCAAATGAACATCTAAATAATAAAATAAATAGTCAAATATTCATCAATCAATAATGAAATAGAAACACAACTTAGTAGTAACAATAAAATAAATCAAAAACTAAAACAATGAATTAGTAAAATAATATCACATACCAAAATGACAAAACTACCCCTTATTATGGACTGGTTCGGGTACCCGCCGGTTCACAAGGATGTGAACCACTGCCCGACCCGCTTAATTTATTAACCGACCCGCTATCCGACCCGGTATTAATAACCGGTTCGGTTACCCTCTTTTTTCGGTTCGAAACAAATTGATTTTTTTGATTTTTCGATTTTCTGGTTATTTTTGAACATCCCTAATATTTACTGAAATCATTGTAAATGGGAAAAGGTACAAGTACTGATTTACAGACGATAGTACTTTCTTACAAAATGAAGGTATTGATAGATAACTCCCGATGGAACAATACACCTACCCCTTACTTTTGTTTAGCGGCTAACATATTTTATGCTAGTCAACCAAAAAGAAAAGCAGATGAAAGGAATAAAACAGAAGACTCGTCATTTTGATTTATAAATTTTAGCCATGCACATAAATATGTTGTGCTTAGTAACGAAAAACTACTAAGCAATGGGAAAGAGTTGCAAGCCGGCAACGCAACCTTTTAAACTCGGTGTGCGTTGCCTTCTCATTTTCACGGTTCCTTCTTCATGCAAACACACCATCCACCGGCTCTATCTGTGCAATGCCCCTCTTTAAGGGAAACCGTTTCAAACTTGTGCTGATGGCTATCCCCTTTTTCACATCGTTCCTTCTTTCATGCAAGGACTCCGTGTACTGGTTCCTTGTCTGCGCGGTGCTGCTCTTAAACAATGCTACTATCTATTCCCCTGCTGCTTAATCCATTGCCTACTTTATGTAGGTTGTAAAAGCAGAGCTGCATATTTCAGGGCAACAATCCAATACTTTACTTTGTCTACGGCGTCTACTACTGATGAACCTCTAGTTCCACACCTTCGTGCAGAAACTGGAAAATTAAAAGCATTCAACACTTTCTGCATTGAACCATCCTACAAGCAAACAAAACTTGACCACTGAGGCAAAATCTTAAACAGATACAGAAAATGGTTGAAATGCTCTTCAAATTCACTCCACACAACGAGCCTTGTACTTGGTTTTGATTTTGCACATATAAACCATAACACAGCTAAACAAAAGAAATCTATAAATGAAATCCCCATTCATGTATTATTCTCTAGAGACCAAATGAAATAGCACTAAATATCCTGTACTTAACCGAGCGCCATGAACGCCCATGAAACATTTACAGAAAACTCTACTGCATAACACTATAACTTCAAGAACCCAAAACTTCCTTTATGCCAGCCTTCTGATTTGCCGTCAGCCTTGTTGGGAACTTAATATCAAACTTAATTCTCAAATTTCCCTTCTTCGATGGATCTTTTGGAAGTGGCATGCCTTCCCCTCGAACTATTTCCTCAAAAGTTGGAGGAATCACGTTGTTGATAGGAATGGTAAGATTCCGACCATCCAGGGTAGTTAGATGGAGTGTGTAACCCGTCAATGCTTCAGCCAGGGATATTTTTTGAGTGACAACCAAGTCGTTCCCATCGCGAGTAAACACTCGATGAGGTTTCTCATCTATGATGAAGACAAGATCTGCAGGTAGAACTCCTGGCTGCTCATTTCCTTTGTCTGGGAAGGTAATCTTTGTTCCTTTCTTCCAGCCAGGTTTGACATTAATGGTAAGAATCTCTTCTACAGGCACTGTCTTGCTGCATAAAGCAACAAAATTGAATTAGCACACCCACCCAAACAAAAAAAAAAAGGAAGGAAAAGAAAAGAAAAAAAAAGCCAGACAAGGAGTTATCATAGCACATTCAAGATATGTCCCTTTATGCAATAATGAACCTACAACTCAACACATAAAGCTTTCAAATAACAAAATCAATCCTAAAAAGCAGCAGCCACACACAAAAGCAATGCTTTTGGAAATATTATAACCAATTAGTAAGCAAGACACTTAATCCGCAATTCCATATTCTACTCCATAACCCTAACAAGTTTTCTGGACAGAAATGTAAGTTGAAAAGATCCCAACAAAAGATGAAGCAGCACCACCGTGTAACAATAAATTTAAGCATACAAGGAACTACTACAAACAAATATTGCACAGTCATCTCACAGCTTACTTCCAAAAGGATTTCATATTCATTGATAGCCAAAACAGAGTAAGAAGATCACAAATATCAACCTAAAAAATAACTTATGCCCATTCATGACCATCTCCATCTAAACTCAAACATCTCCCAACCCTGCTCCCAAGCTTAACGCAGGCCCCCGGGCTTTTTTTTTTTTTTTTTTTTTTGGGGGGGGGGGGGGGGGGGGTGGGGACCAGATCATGAATTCCTTATTTTGCAAAACATTGGGATTAATTTGAGGACGTAAAATCCTTTTACAATTAGGGATGCCAATGAGGTCTCTTTCTCTGTCTTAGAAAAAAGTCAACAATACAATAAGTCAAATGTTTACCAACTTCTCAAAAACATGGAGGGGTAAGAGGTATTAAACCCCACTTTCTACTCTCTGCATTGGTCAAACCAGATAAATGGCAGAAGGGTAATTAGCTGCTATGTGAAACTACATGCATGTAGATTTAAATATACTGCTAGCTCAAACCACACCGATAATCATATTTAATCCACAAGATCATAATATGCAGAGAGGAAATTCTTAATAGATCATAGACATTTCAGAAAGAAAACCTTCTAGAACATAGGCTATTTTTTCAAAACTCTCAGGGAATTAGTGGGTACTAGTTTTAATTAGATTAACCCAAGAATACCATCCTACCACAGATAACTACATCTAAGATCTAAGTTTTTGCTTAGCCGCAGGAAGTCTCGTTTATTACGACCCTATTTTTTGCAACCCTTACCAAATCCCCGGGAGTACTCGATTTATGCTGACCACTGCATTCTCAAACTACTATCTCACTACAATTAATGCACGTGAATCACATGGGAATGTGTTAATTATCCACTACAATTTTTTCATTTGTCAGAGTTAAAAATTTCAAACACAAAATTTAAAAAGTATGCATGCAACTAGAGCACACTGTCTCATGCAGAATACCCTTATGATCAGCTTCAGCAATTTGATCAACTCACTATACTTGTAAATTTGATAACTGCGTGACAAATGTCTTTCTCCTCAAATAGAAAACATTAACCAAAAGAAAATCATAAGCTGGCCCAAAAATTAGTCCCACCCAAACAGCCAAAGGATAGCTTAGCATATATGAAATAACTGCAACTCTTGGCAAGCGCACAACCTAGATGATCACCTCATATGATTCAAGATGTGTATCACTTCCTAACAGGTAAAAGCACGCTAATATTAAAGTACGTTGCCAAAAGAGAAATAAATGATCTATCCTCTTGCCCGGATTTCAGTGTCCCATAGTGAGCCTACATTAATCATTATTTCAATTGTGAACAACTTCTTCTTAAACAAATTTATTGTGCGTCATATTTGAAGGCAACATCAGGGTTCCAGTGTTCATAAGCATTCATGTCTGGCTACACAAAATCTATCAGCACTGGTTATAATTTAATTAACATACAACACCATCACTTACAAGTAGTAAATATGTTAAACATGATAAAGAAACAAAACTCCGGTGGCATGGTCCAGGAAGGAAAAGAAAGAGAGAAGGAGGAGGTGTAGATCTTGATCATGTGATTGAGTGCAATGGTTGTCTCAAACTACAGCATATAAGTCTGGATGGCTTCACATACAAACTATGAAACTACCCGTGTACAATCACTGGCCTTAGAGGGTTTGGATTCATAGCTAACGACCATTTCACACAAGAATGACAACAAACATAATTCTAGTATCATATCAACTATGATTACCAGCAAACACAACCACCAAACTGGGGAAGCAAAAGAAGTTAGCCACAGTATGGTAACAGTAATCAACAAAACACTTAAGATCCAAAACTCACCCACTGTTGGCATCCATGACTTCTCTGGAGATCTTCATTTTCTTGGTAGTCCCCTTATATAGTTCTTCTAGTGTACAAGGCAAGTTTTGTTCAATGGGAGATTGTTTTCTAAGCGGTGGTTGATGCATTGATCCACCCGGTCCACCACCACCTCCTCCTTCACCAAATGAGGCAAAGATATTATCATCAAACAAACCACCAAACCTCGAACCCCTCATTCCACCACCACCACCACCCATTCCTCCAAAAGGGCTCGAAAACCCAAAAAATTCAGAAAATATATCATCAGGATTCCGAGGATTAAACCTAAATGAAGTTGGCCCTCCACCACTGGAGAAGAAAGTGGCACCAGAAGGACCACCAGCATCTGGCGGCACCCCGCCTTTTAACCCCTCCTCACCATATTGATCATACACTGTCCTCTTTTGAGGATCGCTCAACACCTGAACAACACAAAAAAACATCAAAAACCCATGAATTTATACCCAAATGCACAAGATTGAAACTTTTTGTTAAAACAACCTATTAATATAAGTCAAGATCTAACTTTTTACACTGACATCCGGAAACCTGCATCAAGAAGACTAAAACTTTACAACACAAAAGAAAAACCCAGAACTTTTTATCATTAAATTCCACAAATGAACAAATAACTTGTTCAAATGAATAGTCATCTGGGCAAAAAAAAGACTAAAGCTTTATGCATTAGAACAAAAACCCAGAAAAATTTAGTCATTAAATTCCAAAACCCATCTCAATTATGCAATTATAAACACAACAAACCTAAAAGAAAGATTAAATTTGCAACAAAACTACTTAAATTAACAATAAATAATAATAATGATGATAATTAATCCAAAAAACATACATCATAGGCTTCAGAGATCTGCTTGAACTTGGCTTCAGCATCTTTTTTATTATTGGGATTTTTATCAGGATGCCACTTCATAGCAAGCTTTCGATAGGCTTTCTTCAAATCTTCATCACTAGCTTTTTTATCAACTCCCAAAATCTTATAGTAATCAACCCCCATCTTCTTCTTCTCCTCCTCCCCTCCTCCTCTTTTTCTCTTGTTATTATTCAGTTTTACAATCTTTTCTTGAGCTTCGTGAAAATTCCAGCAAAGATATGAATATAAATTGTGGCCTTTCTTGATGAAAAATATAAATTGTTTGGAGGTGGTAAATATGGGAGAATATAAGATGGGAGACTGGAATCGGCCGAGGTATTCTGTGGAAGGTTCTGGAAAAATATGGTTTTTGGTTTTTTGGCTGGAAATTTTCGGTTTGTATTTTGGTTCGGTTTACAAAATATAAATCACAATTCTTTTGGTTTTTTTTTTTGAAGGATTTTAGAAAAAAATATTACTGTACTAATTTTTTGAATGCATATTTTTATGTGATATAAAGGTGATTAACATGATTGAAAACATTTTTTTTGAAAAATCTACACTAAATATAATTTTAAATTATTTTACATTTTTTGTTTTGAAAATTTTGTGAATTTAATTGATATTCTTTTATCAATTTGAGAAAAAATAGAAGTGATTGGAGTTTAAAATTGATTTGATTAGATATAGAAATTAAAACCTGATTTAAGTCGTTACTTTTCACTATTCGTAAAATATAATCTAAAATCGAAAAAGCCTCATTATTTAAACTGACTATTTTTGTAACTCATAGCTACATTAGTTTAAGTAGAGCATAATCATTTTACCTTAAATATTTTACATATTCGAGTTTTCCATATTCTAAAATTCAAATTGGAGTGTAACTATAAAATCAAACTTTAAAAACAATTGAACCGTTTTAGAATCGTTAGCCAAAAAACAGTAACCATTTGCTTTGAACCGAATTTCGGACAACCCAAATCTTAAGCTCGGCCACATTCTCTTTTTTTCTCTCTCTCTCTCTCTTTTTTCCTCTTTTTGTGGTACTAAAAAAAATTATTGAAAAGAAAATGGTTTATATAGAAGGAAGTTATTTTTAATGAGTAATAAGAAGATATGGAAAGCTATACATAACATAAGAAAATAAATAGAAAATGTAAAAAATACTATACTAAAAGTTCTCTCACTTTGTTGAAGTGGTAATGATAACAATTATATAGATTCTTAATTGTCCTGAAAAAGAATATAATTTATTCCATCTAAATTTTAGGACCCTTGATATTAATAATGGTGTTGTCCCACCAAGGCTACAAGGAAAGAATTTGATGCATGCCTATATATTTGAACTGTTAAAGCTAGTAAATGTATAACATGCCTTAAAATAAATATGGTAAGAAAATAAGGGTAACTTTACTTAAACATATAGTTGTGTACAAAATTTTAATTTTAATTGCTTAAAAAAAGGACTTATGATTGACTACTATGATTTTGTATAATTGAATATCCTCATGAGTTGTTACCTCAATTAGGTTTACATTAACAATCATTTGGGGGGAAAAAAAAAAGAAAAACTAGAAAAATTCTATAGAACTGAAAAATTTTGATGTGTTAGATTTTTTTTTTTCTTAAAAATATCCAAAAGCTCCAGATTTTTTTTTTTTTTTTTTTTTGGGAAAGAAAGGTTCCAGATTTTTTTATGTGCTAAATAAAATAATTATTAATTATTTCTATAAATGGGCCTATCATGAACCATGATGGGTAAGAAAAGGAAAATGCAACTGATACTACAACACAAATCTAGAGGAGTTCGCTGGTTGGAAACTTATTGCTGAATTTTCCATGCGGCCCGAGATGGTCCTGGGCCATTAACAATTTGAAGAAGGGCTTTATTTTGGGTCAAGCCCCACATTCTAAAATTGGATGATCCGCGAAGAGCAATTTGCACACGTACAACCGCTAAAGGTTTGCTTACATGCGAATCAAATGGTGCCATGAGCCCAAAATTCCACGGGCGAATTAGAGTTGTTGGTACGTTCGACCCAGAGTAAGGCGGGTCTTAGTGCTAGAACCATATGTCAAGAACTTGATCCAAAAAAAAAAAAAAAAAGTTTAATTTAACTCGGTGGTCAAGGGGAGCATTTAAAAAAGCTCCCCCTGCTTAGGTTGGGGTTTCTATCTCCACCTGCAACAGATGGTTAGATTAAAATTCAAAAGAGCACCATAGTGCTCTTCTGATTCAATAGTGGTTCAGTTCCCATTTGCAACAGATGGTTAGATTAAAATCAGAAGAGCACTATAGTGCCCCTTTAGTCCAATGGTGGTTTAGTCCCCATTGGCCCCCTCAGGTCTAGTTGGACCATCTTCTAGAATAGTTTAGGAGTAGGCTAGAATGTTGAATATTTTACAAAAAAAAAAAAAATTGTAGTTGTTCAAGGTAAAAACTTATTTTTATTAATATGTAAGGTAAAAAGTTTGATTTAACAATGTTGCAGGCACGTCACCGGAGTAGCAGGAGTCTCCTCCAGTTCAATTATTCTCTTCCTCTAAGACCCCTCTTTTTACTTGTAATAGAATAGGATTTCTCAAAAAAAAAAAATCAAAATAATCTGCGTGGAAAGAATCCTTTCAAACTCAAAATTCAAATTATCTACTTTCGAATGGCTGCAAATTAGCAATTCTAAGCACAAAATATCGACATTAGAACTGCGTTTGAGCTTCTTATACATACCCATCCAATTATAAAATACAACTGAATTTATAGACCAATTAAATGTATCCCGGAAAATAAATGGTGTATACATCTATATCCTACCATTCAAATATTTTTTTGGTAAAATAGATATGCTATTATTATGATTAGTGAAAAAAATTGTATAATGCACAAATCAATCATAGAGTTGAGTTTGGTTTTAATATTTTTAGCTTCACAAAAGCCCTTTTGAAATGTAGCAAATATTTTCTCTTAAACTCCTGTCATACAATTTTATGTTGAACCTATTGTTTAAGTCGTTTTAAAATACTATCTTGCAAAGAAAACGTCTACGTCTGCTATTATTCCTCACTCAATTTTGTTACCTTCTTAAGTTCCAATTAATAATTAATTTCACTAAATCAGAACCTAATATTAAATTAACTTGAGTTCTAAAAAAGCATTGGAGTGTTATCTCATTTTCTTTTGTTTTCACGCACATCTCAAATAGACTAAAGTGAGAGACGCGGAGAATAAAAAATCAATCAACTTTTACATGGAAAAAACAACAACCACATATTGTTATATTGAAAAGGATTTTTCATGGGCACATTTTTTTCTTAGGTTCATATTTCCACCGTACAGAATTTTTCTTGATCTCCAGTCTAACTCGTCCGTATTATTTGTCTATGTAAATTCTAGAGAGTGAGACAAATGATTTAGCAAAATTTTGTATATATGTTGGCTGGTCCCTGTTTGGATGAATGATGATTTTCTTTTTCCTCTGGCAACCTTGGAATTTGTGACTGGATATCTATTTATTTTTAATTTATCTTCCAATTACATTCTTTGTTTTACGAATTGAATTCATTGAATCCATGAAGTTGCATTTTTTTTTTTGGTGTTTTTCCTTCTTTGGTTTGGTATGGCTGTGGGTTTTTTTTTTTTGGTTTTGCGGGGGGGGAGGGGGCGTGGGCTCTGCTTGCTGTTGCAACTTGCATAGTGCGTATTTTTGTTATTATTTCCTGTAGAAATTCATGCAAAAAATTTAGGCGGCATTTGGTTTAGAGAAATCGAGGATGAAAATGAGTTTTAATAGTAAATGACACCTGTTATTGAATAAAAAAAATTACTATCATTATCTTTTAATCGAAAAGAGAATAATTAACTAAGACTTTTATTATTCCTTTCAAAATACTATTCTATCAAACTCTTTAACTCTTTTGAAGAAAATGATACCTATTCCATTACTAAACTAAACATGTTAGAAACAATCATTAAATCCTACACTCATAATATGAATAATAATATTCATAGTAATAATAATTGAAAAATTTAAACTAAATGGCTCCTTAAGCATTGCATGTAGGTACTTACTCGACTTTAGCCGTTTTCAACAAATAGGAAGTCCTTCTCTACGTTTAAATTTGTTGATTACGTTTTTCTCAAAAAGATAAAAACTATTCATTGCATGAGATTGACGAGAATGCTGTGACGTGGATTCGGCACAAAAATAATTATCTTTTTCAAGAAATCAATAAAATTCTATAGGAACTTTTATTTGTTTAAAAAAGGTTATTAATTCCTCAAAAAAAAAGTTTATTAATTTATATCAAATTAGGCTACGTCACTATAACACTGTCACGAAGACTGACGCATTCTGATATTTTTATATTTGACGGGAGACTGAAGACTTTGCTAACGAAGATCAATATTGCCATTGACAAAGTCCACGTTGCTAGTGAAAGCTTTGACCAATGATAAAAAAAAAAAAAATGAAAAAGTTGGGACTCCAGGGACAAAAAGAGAGATATCGGGTTCAGCTCTTCTTAAGGTGTGAATTTTAGACTAATTAATCTTAGATGATTACTTTCCTAAAAGCCTTACCTAATATGTATCTTTTGTCTTTTACCACTGTTTATGTTGCTAAAAGCCTTGTTTGATTGCGAATTAACATAAAAGTTTGTGCAAAATGAGATTAAGAAAACTCACATGATTGAGAACTAAAAAGTGAAAAAATGAAGAGGAGCTGAAGGGATTGAAGAATGAAATAAGTTGAAATTTGGGGGTTATTATCTATAATTATGCAAGTATGTGCCACTTCTTTCGTAAAATTAGAAAGGCCACCCGATTAGATTTTTGGCATTGGTGTAATAGGAATTCCGATCTCTGAAACGGAGTCATATGGCATCGGTGGAATGGGAATTCCGATCTCTGAAACAGAGTCATAAAGTTCTAATCACTTAACCTTCTATTTTTTTCCGGCCACCCGATTAGATTTGATTTGCAACACTTCCCAAGGCATGAAGACATTTTGCTACACTAATTTTACTATTATGAACCTGGCAAAAAAATGAGTTAAGCAAAAAATATACCTTTGAATATAAAATAATTCCTTATGAATTTGAGGGTAAAGTGTAAATTTCCCCAGCAGTCTGCACAATTTTTACTCTTTATCCATTATCACTTAAACCAGAAATGCTTCAGACTAATGTCTCCAAGAAAACTTGAAGGAGTTGATTCTATTATTGTTTGCACCACCTTAGTCTGCAAATCTTCCTTGGGATACTAGTGAGAGATATAATAGTATCTAAATTAGATCTATTTTAAAAATTATGGACCAAATAAAGGACCCTAAGGTTATTAGCTCAGGGGCTAGAAGATAAATTCAAGATTGCTGGGACCAGCTCACTCAGTTATTCTGCACAACTTCCTTTTCACCTGCGTGTCTTTTGCTTGCTAGCGATTTTATGTCTCGACCCATCAGGAAAGATATATTTAGGGACTGAAATGAAAAGAACCCATTAAACGAACCGCCAGGAAGTAAAAATTTCATTTAGCGGGTCGTACAAGTTGTCTAAATTCTTATATCTGTGTAAATTAATATATATTAAGTGATTTAAATTGTTTATTAAGAGGTACAACTATTATTTGTTAAAAATTTTCAAATAAAAAATAGTATAAAAAATGACTTGCTATTTAATTTCGATCAGAATTCATGATTTAAAAACTTGGGAGATTCAGATTCTGTAAATATTCCATTTCCAATGTCTATTATTTCATACAATATACAAGACGAGAAGTCGTGGCCAGTAGGTAATTTGGTATACACCCCATGGCACCACCTAACGTTCCTAGAACACAAATTGACATGATGAACCCCCACATAGAGACATCTTCAAAAGTTAAATCATAGGAATCACAATACATTTGTGTCCTTTTATAGTCCCTTTCTTTAATTTTTCTCAATTACCATTGTCCCTGAAGAATTTTCTGTCATTTACAAAGCATGCCTTATAATCACGAATATTATATGAATTAAATTTAGACCACTCGTTATTATTTATTTTCTTCGTGCATTATACCAATTATGATCGGATAAATTAAAATATCAATCTATATATGCTTTATATATACATACCAGCAACTTTCTAAATGTGTTAAGGTAGAGTTGTAAAAGAATTGAGCTGTTCGCAAACATAATTAGGCTCGTCTCGTGAAATCTTGAGTTCAACTCGTTCATATATTCAAATGATTTAAGGTTGAACACAAATTTTGTTTTGTTTAAAAAGTAAGCAAGCTCGAGCTTGCTCGTTTATTAAACGAGTAAATGTTTAAATACAAGATGCTCGACTCAACTCAACTCAACTCGAATCACACTTTTGAACCAAGTTATTTGTGAGCACAGTTTGGCTCGACTCGTAAAAACCCGAGTTCGACACATTCGTATAACTAAACGAATTGAGCTCGAGTTTGAACATGAGATATTTAGCTCGACTCGGCTCGAATAACACCTCTAGTTAAAGGACAAAATCCCGAAATTCCAAAGTATCCTATCCTAATTTATAAAGTACGTAGGCCGTTCTACTCAATATCAATTGGTTTTGAGATTGAAACCTATATTCTTTAACATAGTATCAAAGTTAAATCTTGGGTCTAAACTTTACACTCTCATCCAACACTCCACCCGTGATCATCTCTCAATTACATGGGCCCGCAAAACACTCCTTAAGCTCCATGTCATCTTTAGCCGCAACATCTTAGATCTCTCTTACACCATAAGTTCTTAACAAATTCAAGTCACGTAACAAATGTTAACGCTCAAACACGAATAAAGTTTATTTACTTAGTGTTTACAATTCAAAAATAATAATAAAAAAAAAGTCATAGTAGGTGTGAGGTGTGACTGCTCTCAATAGTTTTAAAGACAGAAAGCTTGTTTATTTTTTTAACTTAATGTATGTTTATAGTACTAGGACTGGTAGTTTGAAGACATTCTTGCGTTTTAGGACACAAGGTTACAACAAATGATGATAATATGCAAATAAATTTTACTGAATGCTCTATAAAAAGATTGGGGTTGGCCTTAATCAAAAGGCCTCCTGCCACTTTGGTTTTCGTGCTCAGTACAAGGAAAAAATTTGGGATGCACAAAGGAATCCGGTATTCGTGTAGTCAGTCAACTCCAATAATTAGCATGACATCCAACTAACCTTTTCCTTTCTAGCTCAAAACAGAGAGACACATAACATGCTCATAATCTCGATCCGCCACCATGTCAATCATTCTATTCAAGAGAAAGGACTCAAGTTTGCAATTATTTTGCAAATTTCGTACTTCTGTTTATAGAGTCTGTATATGAAAATATGAACCAGCATGCTGTGGCAGATATATTGCAAAGGCATCGTAAGCATAAAAACTAGATATGATATTTGGATCAAACCAGGAAGAGCGATGAATATTGACCACACAAATTCAACTTTGTTTTACAGTTTTGCATTGAAGGAAGGAACTAAGATCTACCAAATCTGGTGTAAATTATTGAGCTGGTAAGTGGGGTCAAAATTAGCATTTTGGATTTTGGTGGGGAGAAGAGGGGACCTCTTTCAGAGAAAGACTCAAATGAAAGGGAAATTAAGAATCCAATACATATAACATATTCAACAGCATCAACAATAATTGTTAGTTTGAGGTCCCATATTCTAACACGCATTTCATTGTCTATAATGACCAACAATAGAGATATGCATGTCTTTTTTTAGAAGTACTAACAAATATGTCATCTAAAGATCAGTTTTTGTTTGCTAAATTGTTTCCTTCATGGTCCCAAGATTTGTGTGACATAAAAGACCCACCATTTACCTGGATAAATTTCTTTGGCCCATCAAATTTATTCTCTGCAGTTGTGACTTGACTTCATCTAAAAACTTGGCTTCATGTATTTGGAATATCGGTATAAATTAAGCTTAATCTATACCAACTACAATTTCATTATGCAAATGTTAAAAAATAAAACATGGCCTGATTATTAAATATTTTCTTTGGTTTTTCATATTAGAATAAAGATGAAAGTTTTGCCCGATTTATTCTCGTCTCTCTTCTTCCTTTTCTCTCCTGTTCAGAAAGAAATAACACAAAAAAAAAAAGAAAAAAAGCTGAGGAATTGTATTATCTAAAAGAAAAACTAGCATTAATATAACTTCACGTTTAAAACATGAAAAACTCATCAGATTGTATTATGAAAATGAATTATCATCGAACAATAACCCTCACATTATTTTAAATTAACAATATAATAAACTCGCGAGTCACTTTTATAAGCTTTTGATTTGCTCATAAATTATTTATGCCAGAATATGGAGTTAAAGGAATTAATCCTCGACTTTGCATGCAACTTGTGACTCGTGATCTTTTATAGCTCAATTACTTACAAAGTGTGTGGTGAATTTTGGGAATTAACTCTAGAGTTTACCGTGATCTATTTAACCTAAAAGAGAATATAATACTAAGTTCGACAAAAAAAGAATTGAAAAGGATATTCCGCTTATGATGTCGACATTTCTCAAGGAATATCTCATATTATAGTGGCCAATTCCTTCCGGATCTGACTTAGATAAAAATAAAAAATTAATAAATAAAAAAGCCAAAAGGAACTGTTCATCGAGATGTCGGTTAGAGTACCAGACAAATAATTTCCAGAATAAAATCTAATATATTATGTGTGGGTAGGAATTTATCTCAATTCCGTGGTTTAAACTTTCTTGTTTTTGCAATCCTTCTTGAAGCTGAATGCACAGTCAAATATGGCTGTAGATACCATAGTGCTGTTCAACAGTTGAAGATGGACAAATTGAGAAGCATCCACCTATACTTTTCCATATCTTTTTTGAGTTAATTAAAACATGTCATTTGATATTTTGCAAGTCCTATAGAAAATTATTGTGCTTTTCAATATATTCTACCATAATCTTTTAGAAATCTTGTCCACTCAAAATTCCTAAAATTCTATTTTCCAAAATATTTTCCAATTTGTGAATTAAAAAAGTTTTGATGACTTCAAATTTGTGTAGAAAATATGTAATCCAAATACAATAAACAAGGAAATCCTCCACCTGTATATGAAATTTCTTTTTGCTTTTCCTCCTAATTATGTTATTTTTGGATTTAACAAGTGTTTTGACTTGCTAAACTTAAAATTGCTAGAATAATCATGTTGTTCTTAGCAATATTAATTTGAATTCCCATTACAATAGATGATATTTATTGTCAATAGTAAAATGGAAGAACTTTTTTAAGGTAGATTTAAGGTTTATTTTTCCTCTTCAATTGACAACTTCTATCCTACTCTTACTCTTACTTTAACCTATTTTAGAGGAGCGCAACTGCACCATGGGGAGTCGGCGAGGACCAAACCACTATTGAAACAGATGACGAGCTTAAGTTTTATTGAACACCAAAAATTTGAGCAGTAGAATAATTACCACCAGGACTCTACGTCTATTCTAAAGAACAAAATGTCCAACTGTATTGTCTATAATGAACTATACAATTTAATCCAAAATCTTTGAATCTTTGGATAGAAAGAATCTAATATAGATCTAAACTGGTATTTATGGGATGGGAATAAAATTGTTGTTACTAAATTATTGCTTGCAAACCTGGAGTCAATGTTCAATGTTGTCAGATGCTAGGAAATTAAGGTTTATCTCTTCACACGATAAGATAAAATTAATGTCACTATATTTGAAACTACAAACTTCAACAGCCATGTTTTTCAAAAGAAGCTCCAGAAGATGGGACTAATCAAAACGAGGACGGGAGGTAATTAATTGTGATTATGGTTCAGACATCAAATCATATAATTTTAAGTTATAGTTACTAATATTCATTTTTGAGATCAAAGGTTTCGATTCTTGAACAAAATTTAGTTATCCATTTTTTTTGTGATTTCATAAAATATCCCCCTTTTTGGTAAGAATTCAAGAAAATATTTTTAGTCCAATCAAAGATTTCGATTCTTGAATAAAATTCAGTTGTCCATGATTTCATAAAATATTCCCCTTTTTGTTTAGGATTCCATTTTTCTCCCTTGCCTTTAACTTGAAGATATCACATGGTTCTTTGCTAGCATAATCTCCTTGTTTCTTTAGTACAATTGGAAAACTTTATTCACAAAAAAATTGGCTTCCATATTTTGTGTTGCAAAGAGCATTATTAATTTTTATTTTATTAATATGACAAAACACTCTCTATATAATATCCTCCTTGATTATAGAATTTTTCATTGTTGAAATCAAAATTATTTGTTAATGGATCCAAATTGGCATGTTTCTTTCAATGACGTAAAATATTAAATCTCTTAACCTAATTACTGAGAGGTAAAAGAGTTTTTCCTTTTCAATTAAAAACACACAAAGAGCCATTTAAAAATATGCATCTGTGCAAAGAGCTAAATAAAAAATAAACATCACTTTTATTTCTTTTTCTAAAAATGTGCATTAATTTTGTTTTACATTTGCATGGTTTGTAGATGCCATTTCTCAATCATTTCAAATGGAAATTATGTAGAAGCTAGTCTTCTGCAATGTCATCCACTTTATTGCCAAATGAGAATGGACTAAATACCCTGTACCATGTATATTAAACTAAACGATTTTCATGTTTAAGCGGTAAAGGGGTTGAAGGAGACAGGAAGCTGTTGGAAGTGCAATTATAGGTGAAGGACAAAGACAGCAGCCCTAGCCCAAAAACACCCCAAAAAAAAAAAAAAACACACACACACACACAAAAATTAAATATTTTAATTTTTATCAGTAGTCAGTCTACGTAGCTCGACAGTGATGTCTGGTTACATGTTCAATTGATCAAGACTCTTTAACAATTACTGATCATGCAACTAAATCATGTGTAAACAGCGCCTTGACATGATGGCAACTCATGTTCATGTGTACAAATTTCATGAGGAGAAATCGACCTAAACTAACGGTCATGGTTCATTACAATACGCAAGCCCCTTGTGTATGTCACAGTTAAGCTTTCATAGATGATCAGGAAACATTATCGTTAGGTACTTCTCTAAGACCTAATAATACGCTATTTCTAGCCAAACCACTTAGCTTTCATAGACCATCAGAAAAGATTGTACAAGAGGCAAAGTCTCAATTAAACCAGTGGGGCTTCGCAGCAATGTTTGATACCCTTAGACGACAGTCTACTAGTCCATAAACACGTCCAGTTTGGAAATGTCATGTCAATTCAAGATTAAACAAAGAAATTTCTTTGTATATGAACAAAAAAATAATTGCATGTATAGTTTATGAAAATTTACTGGCTTCTTTATGTATGGTATGAATTAAATCAATGATCAACGCTGGCTTTTGTATAATATATTTGTTATAGAATTTGTGACTGATATTTTCCAGGCATACAACGAGGCATGCATCCCCCCCAACCCCCCCCCCCCCTCTTCTCTTAATAATCTTGCTTCAAAAATTTTTCTTCTAGTGCATATAATAATTACTATCTTGGTTTTGTTTTATATTCTGTGTCTATATTTTACTATTACAAGTTCAATTGTACTTGTACATCAAGCTTTTCTCATATGTCGAACCAAAATCTTCGTATTTAAGGAAAAACTCCTAAAGTTAAAATCTTAGTCCTGTTAATGTTTTCTTGGTTCCCACGCCGATATGGTTCCTTTGCACTTTTTTTTTTAATCACCTCAGGATACTAACTTCCTAAAATTACAATGACCTTTTATGCCAAATTTTGTATTTGTTTCCGCTATATTTCAGTGTTGGTGACTCTTCAATCTACGCCATAATTTTGGAGCTGTGCAAAGTTCCTCGTTTTGCTAGTATTAGCTTCCGGTAGGATTCGTGTTGTATAAAATTAAACTTAAAAGATGGTCATTGTAATTTGATAAAAAGCGTTAATTATAATCAAAAGCGCTAAGAAAAAAGGAATTTGTTTCACACCTCGTTCAAACAGATAAAAGATAAGTGTTGCTAAAACTAAAATCAGTATAGGAATGAGAAGAAAAAATTACGCGCGGACCCACAATACAATCTTTTCTTAATCAAGGTAACGTAATGTAATTAACAAAATCCAAGATATTTGGTCAGGATAATTGCATATTTTGTTTTCCTGATGCTGATCTATGTAAAACTCATGCCACTAGAAATGGATGATTGCGTGCTTCTTTTGATTCTCACATGCTTTCTAGAAGTGTCAATAAGTTCTTTCTTTTACATTTCCATTTTCATTGCTTTTATTAATCAATCTCAAATCGATCGAGGTATTTGTTAGAGATTGCAAATTACTTGTCTCTTGTTCTTTGTGTGATGAATTAATAAAAGTTACAAAAAAAGATTTTCTTCTTGCAAGTAGTAATTAAGTCTCATTATTACCTTGTATACAATAATCAACCACTTGCAAGAAGAATTAGCCTAAAAGTTTGTAAGCATTTAATGTTCCTTGTCCCTTTCTCCATGTTTTCGTCATTAAAGAAAGTTCAAAGTGGATATATATAGGGACCTATATTGATCCATATATGTGACATATATGTATATTATCTTAGTTAATTAAAAGGAAAAAGAAATAAGAAATTCCTTTTAGACCAACCACATGATTACATCCCTTTCTTTTGACTGTACAATAGATATGCATGAACAATAACGTATTAATATTCCAGTGCCTTATAATTACAGTGCTTGAGATCAACTTGGACCTTTCTCTATACCCTAAAGTCCATTATGAGAAATTAATTTCGAAACAGCTCACGGGGCACTTTAATAGATTTTTTTCACTTCAAAAAAAGGCCATCCACAAAATACATCAACTTTAAAAAATTTTATATGCTATAAAAACAGGCCAAAACAAATAAACAAATATTACAAATCTAACAGTCCTCTTTACAAGTTGTGGTGGAGATCTAAGCTTTCCACACTCCCACTTACATAGCAAAATACAACCCCACTTGCACCTAGTGTCCCTCCTTCCCCTGCCGGAAAAAGCTGGCCGGAAAATCAACTCATACTAAAAGAGTCATATCTTTATTGGTGGTGCTTGCATGAAATATTGAAATACTTCAGCGTTGCACCTGCACCCCTAGTGCGCAGCCTCTAGTAGTAACTCAGCCTCTAGTAGTAACTTATACAAGGACAAACTTCATTCATTAAGAGCTAGATTATATTGTTTGGAATGCTTGCTGTGTCACCTTTGAGGACTACTAAAGATGAAAGACAAAGCGAGATGGAGAATTTTGCCAACGGAGGAGATGATTTTCCGGACTTTCCATGTGGGAACTTGCTTGACAGCATTGATTTTGATGACCTTTTTGTTGGGATCAATGATGAGGATGTATTACCAGATTTGGAGATGGACCCTGAGATTCTTGCTGAATTTTCACTCAGCGGAGGTGAGGAATCAGAGATTACCACATCAGAAAAAGTTGAGGAACAATCAGCAAAAGAAGAGGTGGATAAGGCTAATTCTTCAGGCTCAGAACTTGGTGCGGGTTCGACCTTGACTAAGGCTGAAGATGGAGCGAGCAAAACTGATGAATCTGTGTCCGTGAACCCTCCTCCTAAAGAAGCTGATAAAGGAAGAAAATCATCATCTGCACAATCAAAAAACAATCCTCAAGGAAAGAGGAAAGTTAAGGTAATATTAGTTCTAGGGTTTAATCGTTCCTTTTCAGTATCAAACCTAAAGTTCATTATGGGATATTTCTCTTATCTAATTATGGTTATTACTATGTTGTTCACAAACTTCATGGTAAGCAAACTTCACGAGCATCATGGGGGCTTCAAAACTTCACATGAAAATGATTGTATGAGCAGTGGTGTATTTAACTTTTCTTTTATTTTTTCTTGGATATTTGAGAGAGAAAATATTTTTGAATATTTTTTTCCTTCTTGTTAACTTATTATATTTTTGTCATAGTAATATGTATATTTGAAGATGGGAAATGATTTCTTAAACTGTGTGAAGGTGGACTGGACGCCAGAACTGCACAGGCGATTTGTGCAAGCAGTGGAGCAGCTTGGTGTGGATAAGGCAGTCCCTTCAAGGATTCTTGAGCTTATGGGAATTGATTGTCTTACTCGCCATAACATAGCCAGCCATCTTCAAGTATGCATTTTTCTTCCTTATCCTCCTTTCTTCTACCTAGTTTTTTCATAGAAGTTCTATAAATTGTACAAATTTGTCTGGCTTTGCTTAATCTTTATTCTTTGAAACAAAGTTAAAAAATTAACATGCTAGTTTCATTGATTTTTCTTTTTTATTTTTTCTTTTTGTAACCCAGAGAAACTAAAACTTTCTTTAAGTAGAGAAACCGAAGGTGCGCAGTAATGGATGGGCATTGGTATATATGATTTTATCATGCACTTCTACTTTACTTGTATCCTTTGAGAGTCATCAGACAGACTCCATATGAAAGCCTGACATTTCATCTTTGTTTCTTTTTCTTTGCCTTTTGTCTCTTGCTCTTTGGATTATGTACAGTTTGGGACCAACCATTTGAAAAAGTTACTTTTATTTTCCTTTAGACTTTCTTTCTCACTAACAATCATGAGGTAAGTAAATCCCTCATGTAGGAAAGAAAATTTGTACCAATGTTTGAAAGCTTTCGTTGTTTTTGTTTTTTGAAACTTTTCTTGATCTGTTACTATTGAACCAACCAATTGGAAGTAAATCTTAATTTTCCTGCCAACTTTTTGGATGACCAAAACTGGACCATCAATTCTACCTGACTTGCATGTTTATATGGATATTTTTTTCTAGGAGAGCCAATTTCGTACGACGTGAGGTGATAATTAAATTTGATTTGCATGTTTATTAAGAATTTTGTCTAGAAAGATTTGTTTTGTACAACTTTAGATGGTAAAGTTTGATGTACAAATGTTTAACGTGCAGAAATATAGATCCCACAGAAAACATTTGCTAGCTCGAGAAGCTGAGGCAGCCAACTGGAGCCAAAGACGGCAAATGTACGGCGGCACAGCCGCCGGAGGGAAGCGAGAGATGAGCCCTTGGCTAGCTCCCACCATGGGATTTCCTCCCATGGCTCCTATGCCACATTTTAGACCCTTACATGTATGGGGTCATCCATCTGTTGACCAATCTTTAATGCCCGTTTGGCCTAAACATTTAGGACCTTCACCGCCCCCACCAGCGGCTAGTTGGGCACCTGCCGCGCCTCCTCACCATCCTACACCACCGCCAGACCCTTCTTTTTGGCATTCACACCACCAACGTGTAAGCAAATTGGTTAATCTCTGTTGTCTTCATGAGATGGAATCTTTCATTTTCTTCAAATAGTTGTGCGTACGCCAATTATAGAATGATATTTATTCTACCGTGCAGGTTCCTAACTCTCTTACACCAGGAACACCTTATTTTCCACCACATCTTCCACCGACGGTATGTTCACCAATTTAGTTAGGTGGCTTGTTCATTTAGGACCAGTCTGAGAATTAGATAGAGAAATCACGTTTGATCAAAAGTTAGAAATGAATAATCCATAATTAATTAAATCCAAATTTCCACATTAGAAATAAAAAATTATCGAACGCATAAAAGTTAAGTATTTCACGTCTAATTGTTTCAACGAGACGGCAGTAATTCATTCTTGTTTAACGCAATGATTATGCCATATTTGTAGTATGACCAGATTTTAAGATCTGTTGTACAACTTAATACGAATTAACGTAGTGTTACGAATCTTGTTAATAGTGTGAGAATTGAATCTCCAAGAAATCCTATGAAGAAAGTAAATCTGAATCATTTCCAACTATATTGTCGACCTTTTGAGCATGAAAGAATTTTCAGCTTACATGTGTACGTTGTCATGCAGAGATTTCCAGCTCCACCGGTACCTGTCCCGGGCATACCACCACCTTCCATGTACAAAGTAGACCCCGGCATTGGCGTCCCAACTGCACCTACTGGACAAGCAGTACCTCAGCCTCCACTGGATTTTCACCCTGTGAGACTTCTCTTCTTTGATTTAGCTCCCTGATATTTCTTTCATTGGATGCAAATCTGTTAACAGTACATTAATAGAAATGAATCGTGTAATGTAAAATTTTCTAACAAATTTTGGAGAGAAAACTTTTAATTTTTTTATAAAATAAATCTTTCAATTTAGTAATGCATGTAAGTAAATTTAATTATTTTTGAACCTTAGGAAGTGGCTACTCTTCTCTACTCCCCACCGGTAGCGTCCATGATTGCTAAATAACACGTAGATAGATTTTTCAAGGACCACGGATCCATTTTAACGTCTTCTGGAGATTGTCTTGTCTTGTTTGAAAACTGATTTTCACTAGTAGGGCTGTGCTTTTATTCAACCAACAAACATGATTGTTATTATAAAACTGAATTCATAAATGAGAAAGGACATTTTCCTATTTATGATAGTACTAGTGTACTACTACTATCTTAGCTAGAAGTTGCTTAAGCATTCTAGCATTTTAATTATCTCCTTGACATTATTCTTTTTTTCTTTTCAATTATGTAAAAATGCAGTCGAAGGAGAGCATAGATGCGGCTATCGGAGAGGCGTTATCGAAGCCGTGGCAGCCGCTTCCACTTGGGCTGAAACCTCCGTCTGTTGATGGTGTGCTGGTGGAGCTGCAACGCCAAGGAATATCAAGAATACCCCCAAGTGCCTGTGTTTAAATATGGAAACCCTCAATTCGACGACATGCCTATTGTGCAAAATTTTCTCATCTTTTTTTTTTTTTCCTTTTCCTTCTAAAAAGTTTTTGCGTTGTTCTTGTCTGCTTAGCTCAAGAACAACGTTTGACAGTGGACTATGTTCGTCAAACGCTAATTTGGTCTAGTTTATCTGCGATTAATTTGAGAACAAGATAATGGCAAGAGATTAATGTGCCCATGTTGGAGGCTTAATTTTACTTTTTAACACTTTTTTTTGTTTTTTTGGTTTTAAGTGTTCTTCCTTCACTTAGCTTGAGATGTCTCAATTTATTTATTTGTTTTTTTACTTGAGACTTTGAGGTAGACTAATTTCGTTATGTGAAATTAAACTAGTTAACTTGTTATAGTAGCCCCATTTAATCTAGCTAGTGTGATAATCTAGCTAGTCTATAAATGTTTAATTTTCCTCACCTTGCCCCATTTAATGACTGAATGTTAATTCTTAGGGTAAGCGCCTTTATTCGTTATTAACTTTTATGTATGATCCTATCAATCTTATTTTTTTCAAAGCATCTATTAGATTCCTTAGCTTACACATTTAGTTCCAAATCGTTCCTAGGCAAAATTCTGTCCAAGTTAAATTTAACGAACATTGTCAAGTGTTGGGCACTTTATAAAGATAGAAATATGTGTTGGGATAAAAAGGATAAATGATATATTCCTGAATTTTAATGTACAATCCTATTTTATCTTTTAAGTTCTTAAAAGCTCCTATTAAGCCGCTCAACTTGTGTATTTTTTTTTTAAAGTGGTCCCCAACAATATTCCACAAGGTTAAATCTAAAGTTTTTAAACTCACATATATAACTCAATTCTCAATTTTAAATTACCTAATCAAAGAGAGTTGTGATTTACTAACTTGATTATATTTGCTGAGTTTTAATTGATATTATTAGTATTATCATGAAAAATTATATTGTTTCTTTCGTTGAGTAATAGCGTCCTACCTTTCGATGTTAGGACCTTTACTGAGGTTTTAGCTAGTTAATAAAAAGTTCTATTAGCTTATTTTCTAAAAAAATTTGTCATCTTTGTCATGAAATTTAAAAAAATCTTTCAAAAAAATGAAATTACACTAAAAATTAATTGATTCATTATTGATGACACTTGTCGAAATTGATAGTTAATGTCTATTCGTCCTGCCAATAAAGACACACCAAAATAAATCAACCAAAAGTCAGTCATTTGCAAAAAAGGTGTTTGTCAGTCAATGCCAATAAAAGGAGACCCGACGTAGTAGTGGTACGTACCTTGAGGAAGTGGTGGCTTGTATCTCGAAGGAGTGGTAATTAGTATCTTGAGGAAGTACTTAAGCGGGTGGGGTTTACACTCGAGGCTAATTTACACAAATTTCCTTGACTTAAATTTGGTGTAATTGCTTCTTGGTGGCAAGAAAAACTACTATCTTTTCACATTTGTAGTAGTTGATATCCTACTATATTATTTTTCTCTTTACTATTAACTAACTTTTATTAAGACAATATCAATGAAACACTCGGTTATAACTAGGGCGGATTAAAAAGAAAGTCTAATGAAACTCTTTGACATGGTTGCCTAGGAGAATTTGGTTCCAAAACATGTTTATCTTTTGTCCTCCGTCGATGGAATTACAACATCTACACCAATCTATTTTCAATATTAAAAGTTCGGTTATATACACTAGGCCTGAATCGCATAATTGGGGATCAAACAACGCACGCGCAATTCAAAAAGTTTAGATTTAGCCCAGTGAAATGTTGCCTAAGAACCATTTAAAATCAAATATGTAAGTTAAAATATGTAATAAAATATTTTAGACTGTAAGAGACGAAATAGGATAATGCATTGAAGTTGAAGGGCAAAAAAGGATCATACATTAAATTGGAGAGACGAATAAAGCAACTTTTTTTCTCACTAGGGGCCATTGCCTTCTACATTTCTCTAGCATGTAATAACATCTATCAAATCTAATTTGGACGGAATAAATCACAAGTTGAGGGATTTAATAGAAACTTTTAGAAGATGAGGGATGGGACATAATTAAGTATGAAAATTGAGAGATGAATGATGTCATTTACACTAATTATTTGTTTTTTGGTCATTAGTTAACAATATACTATTTTACTCCTAACTTACTCTAAGGGGAGAGACCCAACTGAGTTTCAAGAAAATCGATAAGGATTGAACTAGTATCGGACCAAACAGATACATTATGAACCTATTTAGATTTTTGATAGAAGACAGGATTTGAACTCCTGAATCCCAGCCCACTTAACCTTTAAAGACTCTGTGATGGCCAATCCAATTATAATTATTAAAACACAATTGAAGTTCTTAGCAACATGCAATTTTTAAATGTAAAAAGTTAGTATATAAAATAGACATGAGATCAATTCGTACTTCTTGTTCAGAAAAGCTTAGTCATGCCATAGTTTTCCAGTAAATAGGTTACTGAATATGGAAGAGAATGTAGCAACTGAATCGTCTGGCGAACCTTTCACTTACTGTCATCTGTAAAGTGATATGTACTCAAAAAAGGTTCACATCTGGCATTGAAATTCTTCTCTTTTATTACAACTACTGACTCTGATATAGTTTACATGCGTGCAATTTATATGAATATCAAAAACAGCACAATTATGCCAGGATATATTACATCTCTCACATAAAACATTAATAAATTTTAGTTCAATATTATGTGTGACATATGAAAATTCAGGTTTAAAATTCCCTCTCTTTTTTTTTTAAAGCAAAAAATGCCCTCTCTTTATTGTTTTTCTTTATTTTTATTTATTTATTTATTTTTTGGGAACTCAGAAGCATAAATAGTTGACCAGCAACGAATCTGCAGCTTGACGCTGCAGACCGCTACGCGTGGCATTGAAGCAGGAAAGAAAAGACAGATCTAAGCAGAATCTGGGGAGCCGTTAGATGTGGAAGTCGAAATTACACGAGAGTTTTCCAAAAAGAGAAAAAATCATAGCCACAAGATCTTTTGAATCTTTGTAAAAGTGGGACCATCTGACATACTTGGAAGTACCGAAAAATCCAACGTTGAAGCCATCGAAATTGACGTCGGGGGCCGCTAACTGTAACCGGAACGTGGCTGACGGGTCAGCCCATTTTGAACATCGCAGTGGGTAGTAGGTACACGGCAAACTTACAGTTATGTGACAATGTACTTTATCCTCGTGACTATGAAAATAACAAAACAAATTCAATTATTAGTGCTCATCCTCTCTCCCAATAAATGTGAAAATTGAGAGGGGTGTTTGGTGTGCGGAATCAGGGAAGAAAATGGATGTAAGTAATCACTGCATTCATTGTTGATATTTAAAAAATTAATTATTATTATTTTTCAATAAAATGAAAGTAATTAACTTGAATTTTAATGATTCACTCAAAATATTATTTTATTAAACTCATTACTCTTTTGACTTGAGGAGCAGAAACCTAAAATAAAAATAATTTTTTTCCTTTGTTCTTTAAAGTTACTATTTGCATAAAAACTCAATATTAGAACATGGCTTTATATAAAATTAAAAATGTTTTTAGAAAGTTTCTCTAAAAAAATACAAAATAAGAAATTTGAAAATTATTTATAGTATAAAAAAGATTTAAAAAATTTTAGATTTACTTAAAAGGCATTTCTCATCATAAACAAACCAAACAAATAGTTTTATAATAATACCCACTTCATTACTAAACCAAACACGTTAGGAGGAATCATCAAAATTCATACTTATAATAAGGTTAGTAATATTTATACTGACAGTGATTAATGAATTTGAACCAAACGATTCCTAAGTTCATCAGTAAGTTCTTTTTGGGAAAATATTGACCAACTATAATTTTATTTACAACACTTGGTGAATAAATGAGCAAGTTGGGTGTTTTTACTTAATCTGGAATTAGAGTGGAAAAGGGGGCCTGTTTTCAAATTCAGTTTGTATGTGTTTCAAAGATTGGGAATTCTACATTTTCGTTACAGTAAAGAATCAAAATGAAAAAAATATCTACTTATGACGTTCGATGACGTTCGACTGATAAAAAAATACATAGACAACTAAGCTTATATACTTTACATATTGTAATAAATGTTTGAATTTTCTTAAATAGTTGGTTACCAATTGCACAACCATAGGGTTTGTTTGCCACAATGTTCAGCAACATTTGGAGACAAGCTACTGAAATAATAACCACCTTTGGGGCTTGAGCATCAGAAAAGAAACACATTTGGAATTTGAGGCTTGAGCATCTGAAAGAAGTAAATTTGGAATTCCATGTATGATATTTATAAATTCAACAACCCTCTTATATGTGATTCGGATCGACGACAATAAGAAACTATTCAGGCACAGGACGAATAATAAGGTAGTCATCAAAGAGCACTTGAGAAATTAATATAAGATATTTATATTTTAACATTTTTTCCCACACGAATAGTTATACTTTAGCCTTTTTTCTAACACATAATTTGAACAGAAGACAAATAAGAAATCTTAGCAAGGCGGAACAGCTCTTCTCATGCGTGACAGTGGACAAATAAGAAGGTAGTCCGTATGCGACTCAGATAGGAAACAAATGATAAGAAAATAGTCGAAGAACACTTGATAAACTGTTGCAGGATGGTTATACTTTAAACACTTACTCGTGACTTGAATTAGATTATAAATAAGAAGTATTGACAAGGTGAGAATCTATGGTGCGAATCCCACAAATAACTCGAAGAAATACTTTTAAGATTCCTTTTCACATATGACTCGAACATTAGACAAATAAGAAATATTGGCTAGGTGGGTATATATCATATCAAAGTGACTTGATTAGAGGATAAATGAGAAGTATTGCCGAACCAAAGATCTATGATGCCAAATCTAAAATATAGAATTAAAGTGTGGATGGTTCACAGAAGAATGATAGTCACACATGGATATGTCTTACAGATAAAAAGTCTAATGATAGTCACACATGGATATGTCTTACAGATAAAAAGTCTAAGGTTCAACTCTGATACAATATTCAAAATTTAAACTTTCATTTCAAAATTAATTATTAGTTAGCGGGATAGTTCAATATCTTATTGAGTAGCTCATGATCACTCAGGGTATGTTTGGTTCATGGGATGATATGAGATTGAATAACTAATCCCATGTCATCCCATGTTTGGTTGGTTTTTTTACATGGTATTACTTATCCCGCTTAACTATTTTAATCCCATAAACATGGGATAAAATAATCCCATTGGGGGGGGGGGGTTTGGTGTTAGTTATCCTAGAATGAAAGTGTATGTGGGATAACAATAATTCAAACTAATTTAATTAGGAACATATCTTATAATAATCAAGATTAATATGCTATCTTCCTAAATCCTCTCTAGGACTTTCTTCTATAAAAGATACAATATAATATTTTTCATTCAACAATTGTTTTGTAAATTGTATCACACTTTTAATTTTGTTCATATTATTATTTTATGTTTCCAATGATTTTTTTGTGGGTTTTTATTTATTTTCAATTCCGGTTTGAATTTATCATGATTTTATTTTCTCATATAAAACTATGAATATTTATTTTTTTGAAGTATTTCAATTATCTACATGTTAGTAATTAACTTCATGCCATGACATGACGGTTGAGGTGGGCAAAAATAATAAAAAAATTAAAAAAATGCAATAATCACTCCATTTCGAACCAAAAAATAAGAGTAATCGAACCGAAATTTGAAAGCAGTTAGATTAATCGAACCTTATTTACAAAAGTGGTTTCGGTTTTGGTTTGGGTATCAATTTTTGAAAACTGCGGTTAACTGAACCGATTCACATATATGTCTTAAAGGCTAATATTTATGAACCGATTCACATATACTAATTAATTTAATAATTTTATTCGCCAAAATTGCAAGTAGTAAACCTTCTCGCCTTAATATGTAGTAATAGTAGCTAGGCAAGATAGAGCAACACTTGATGTCCACAATGTCCGGTTATGTAAAGGGAAGAATTTTTATGCTATTTTCATTGTTAAAGTAAATAGGACGGGATTGGATTGTGCAGAAACGTTACTATGCAATAGAGATTTATTATGTAAATTGGGAACTAACCAATGTGTATACATTTAAAGTAATATCTTGATTGGTTAAAGTTTCATTACTAACTTTAGAAACGCATGCAATGTCGAAATCAGAGCTACCCATAGTTGAAAATTACTTAAATTGAACTTACGCAAAATTTTTCAGTGCGAACTATGACTTGGGACTTCATCGTATAATTCAGATGTAAAGAAGTGCGTCGAAGATGTCCAGCATTTAAATTAAAAATCAACACTTGGGATATGATGAAACTCCAGTTGACATCATTCACAGTCTAATCCATAGCTGGAAAGGAGAAATATTTTGAGTTAGATAAATAAGATTCTTGATGATGGTGAAAAGAGCACCAATTACATGTCATAACAGTCTTCTCTCCTGAAATAATACTCATGTTGACACCCAAATTGTCTGCCAAGAGAAATAACATGTTAGATGCTATATATAAACTGTATGATGCTACTTGTAAAATTAAATGCAATACCAAGAACTGATCCTTTTTCAATTCTTATATGGAACAAAAAACAAAATATTTCATCCTTCTCTCTTCAGTCCCTATTGCACAAGCACAAGCAATCAATCAATCTAGTCCTGACCTTTAATCCCCTTTTCCCTGATTTGAGACGAGTTTTCAGACAAGGTGACTTCATTGGGGATTCAACATTTCCTTCCAATATGTGAGTATAATCCAGATAGCAAGTGTAGAAAATAGTACACATGAAATCAGAATTTACCTCTTAAGTTTTGCTTCAGCCCATGTGGATAGTTCCCTCAAGCATAGTGCATGCTCCAGCTCTTCCTCCATTTTTCTTTTGAGGCCTTGCATCGGGTACAATAATTGCACAATTGTCCTAGCTACAGTCTTTGTCAGATAATTCAAAAGTGCATCATTATGGGATAGAAATTCAGATACTAAAAACAGGAAACTATGAAAAGAATGATATTACAGTAGATCATCAATTATAAAGGTTGACGCAAGTAACTTTCAAAAGAACTTCTTATTTAATTTCCAATGTAGATATCTTGTATCCACTAACTTCACTATATCAGTAACAGAAGCTGAAAGAAAATGTCAGTGTGAGAAGCCACTTAAACAACAGAAAATATTGATGCCTCTTCTTGAAAAAGGTTACTGCAATCTTGGTAAACAACAGCACCTGTATTATAGGCATTTAGCCATTCAACAGCACAAGTAGGTGAAGCCAAACCACATACATCATCAAGTTGATCCTGTAATATAGGCATAGGAATCAAAGGGATTACCTTCGACAGAATCAAAGGGATAGCTTAGCCATTATCAATGTTCCATAGATTAATAAATAAAACTTTTCGAAAAACGATTGTGAAATCTCAAATAAATATATTCCACTGATTTCAGTGATTAATATAGAAAAGAAAATGATAATTAATTTGTAAATTACTTCTGAGACCTATACTTGGCAGCTAAGGGAAATTTATTATATAAAACACACATGAAGCCTTTGCATATAACGTAAAACTTTAACAGGTTTCAAGCTAGCCATTATATCAACAGGCGATAATTACAGTTATGAAGCAATCATACAACTTACATATAGTATTCAATGAAAAAACAACTTTCAACAATCACCAACATATTCTCAAGTATCAAATTGATATAGTATCCATCTTCATACAACTTACATATAGTATTCAATGAAAAAACAACTTTCAACAATCACCAACATATTCTCAAGTATCAAATTAATATAGTATCCATCTTCATCCACTCTTACAGCATTCCAAAAGTCTTGAAATAAAAGATTAGTCGTTTACTTGAGCAATCAAGAAAATGATTTGCATGAGTAAGTGAGGAACATAAACGGAAAAATATCCAATGCAACCACAGCAAAGGAGAACAGAAATACTGGATCCCCGGCCTTGCAAGACAATGTCCAGCATTTTTGTGTAACTATCCATAATTTTGGTGTAACTATCCAACATCGTGGTGCAATCACTTTCACATCAAAATTATGTCATTTTTTTATACTCATTTTTTGCCTTGCTAGTTTCATTTCATCCATTCACTTTTTACACTTTTAATCTGGACCATTAACTGGTCCCAATTGGAACTTGTGAGACCCGTTCTTTAGTAATACTACTACAAAAATATTTTACATGAACAGTGCACGACACATGTAAAAAATAAATTTTTAATTTTTTATATAATAATTACTGGATAACAATCCCTACTCGCTCTTGTAAAGTAATTTTTGCACTATTGTTAGCAGACAATTAATTTATTTATCTTTAACTCGTCGATAATTGGCTTCTACTAGTTGTTATGGGAAAATTCTCATATAACACGGATCATGGTCTTGTGAATCTTGTAATTTAGAAAAGAGTTTCATAAGTATCCTGATATTACTTTCTTACTTCAGCATTACATCACTATATTTATATTTATATGACTTTTTTTTATTTTTTATTTTTGCTATAAGACCTGGATTCAATCTATATAAAACTTTCCACTAATTATGGAGTACTATAATACTTCTCAGCCCGGGATGGTTGGGATTCTTGCCCACAGTTTGATTTTGGTGCTTTGACCATATTTTACATGGGCCAAAGGCCCACACAAACATAACACATAGTTTAAGGCCTAGCCCATTTACTATGGGGCCACCAAATATAACAGCTACATCAAATTTAGGAAATATCGAAAGCCCAAAAACCAAACTTTTTACTTTAGCATTAAATTAAACATTAGATTAAAGAGAAGAAGACTATTTAGAGACTTTGCTTGTTGGAAAGGAAAACCCAACACCCAAACACTCCTCTTCCCATTTACTACTACTGCTGCACCTCATTAAAATTCCCATTTAAAAAAAAAAAAAAAGGGTTGAGGAGCTATTTTTTGCCAGCGAAAATTTTTTTTTTTTGAAAAATTATTTAAATTATTCTAGGGTTAAGCAAAATTAATGGCTCCTGCTCAAGATCCGAGCGCCGGCGGCGCCACCAGGGATGAGGCGTCTCTCAAGGCCCCGTCAAAGGACCACAAGAAGAAGGATGATAAGAAAGACGAAGATCTCGTGAGTGTTTTGTTAAATTAGTGCTGAAATGTATTGAAACCCTAGAAAAAGTTGTTGTCTTTGGAAATTTGAAAATTTATAATTTTTAGCTGGATTTTTGGAGGTTTTATTGTTTGGGGGAGTAAATTGAGGAGTTAAGGTCGTGAAGTTTAGTGATTTTTTAAAATTTTTTTAGCAGAAATTTTGAAAGGATTAATTTAGATTTAGCTCATTTTGTTGCTGAAGAGAAATGGGTGAAAGATTGGAATGTTATGCTTTGTGAGAACTATTTTTGATAATTGGAGTAGATTTTTGGTGAATGTGCTTAATCTTTTTTTTTTTTGGATTAAGTCGGAAGAAGATTTGGCACTGAAGCAGCAGCTGGAGTTGTATGTGGAGAGGGTACAGGATTCCGATCCCGGGTTGCAGAAAGTTGCCCTTGAGAGCATGAGGTATGTGGGTTTATAAAATCTTTTAGTATACACAATGATATTTGATTTATCACAAATATTTTTTTTCTTAGCTTGTATGGTTTGGTGCATTGTGTTTCTTTTTAGTAATCTTTGATTAGAATTGTATCCATCATGAGAAAAATTGGAACTTTCGGGATAAGGAATAAACTCAAATAGACCATGAACAAATTCAAGCGATCTTTTGTGAAGTGTATGGTTGGTGTTATTATGGTCGTTGAAACTAAGAATTTGGTGGACTATCTCAATTTGGGACCTGTGAGTAGTTGGATGCTGTATCGGGTGTATTTTTAGCTTAGTTGAATAACCAATGTAGCAATTGTTCCTTAAACGTTTTTAGAGTGATCGGGAATGCATAGTGTGACATGAAGGACTTTGGCTGGAGATTTTTCTCTTGAATATATGATAATTTTCAAATGCTGAGATATCATGATGCTGTTATGAAACATGTTTTGAGATTTTAGTTTCCATCATGCAATGAAATTGCTGAAATGAAGTTGAATCTAGGTAATTTTTTTTTTCTTCTGAAAATTTTGGACGATTGGCAACCATTTTATGGAGCAATAGTTAGGTAGGATCTAGCTTTAGCAGACAAATCTTGTAGTGGTAATATTAAATGTTTAAGAATCATGGCACTATGAGCATGCAGGAATATGTAAAAACTGGTGGAGGCCTGCACATCTGATTTTGTGTTTTAAACTTTCACAAGCTTTGGGTGGAATAGCTGCACATCTCTGATAATTATTTAGTAATGGGCTAATTTGTCTTAATTGATTAGCTTGTTGCTTTGCTTTGCCTGTTGTCATGTTGAATGATTAATGTAAGCTTTTGTACTGTGGTAAATATGTAATTTAAATAAATATGCTGGTGTTCTCTCTCTAGTGATTCGTACATTTGAAGAGAGGAGTATCGGAATCTAATAACAAGAAAGCACCTAATTAGTCTTAGCTGGTGTGCTAACCTTACTAATGGTTGAGACTATACGGCCTCAATAATGTAGTGACAATGTGAATAATGGAGTTACCTGTTGAACGGTTCATGTGCTTGAATCTGCATTTAATCATGCTAACTTGGATGGATTTTTTAATCATGGAATTCTAATGTGATGGCTGTGCTTATGCTAATTGAACTGTGCAGTGTGACTCACCATGTTATTCTTTTTCCTCGCAGGCAAGAAATTCGAAATGCAACAAGCTCTATGACATCTGTTCCAAAGCCACTGAAATTCTTGCGACCTCATTATGGAATACTAAAAGCCTATTATGAAAGCATGGTGGATTCAGATCCGAAGGTGCATAGCATTTTTTTCAGTTGGAAGTTCATCTTTTTCTTGTATCGTTGCAAATCTAACCTTATTCACATATTTTCTTCATGCAGAAACTTTTGGCAGATATACTTTCTGTATTAGCCTTGACAATGTCTGCTGAAGGAGAAAGGGTGCGTTTTGTTTCGTTATGGTCTATTATGTTCAGATAATCTATGGCTTTGACTCCACGCTCTTTAATGAATGTTTTCCTTTCATGAAGGAAGTTTATCTGACCTCCTATGCTCAAATGTGGGGTTAATTTATTCTTATGCTGGTGTCATCTAGTTTATCTGAACGCATTTTTCATATAAATTGCTGGTTAAGGTAATTTTCATTAATTTTTTTTCATATGTCAATTGTTGCAGGAGAGCCTGAAGTACAGACTGTTGGGTTCTGATGGTGATATTGGTTCATGGGGACATGAGTATGTTAGGTGAGTACATCTGCATACTGTAATGGAGCTAGAAATTATGTCCGAATATGATAGACTTTCTATATGGTCATAAGAGTCATCTCTTACCAATATTATGATTAAAGAAAAATCTCTATGGTTCAGATTTATTCTTTTCGTGGCTTGTTTCCTTGGGGACTTGGGTTTTTCTCTGTTTGGTACTTCTTGATTTTTTTAATATTGATTTAAGTGCTTGATTATCGCTGAATATGTGAGGATACAAATAGAATCCTTAAGTGGATAAAAAGATTATGTGCTAAAATATTTTCATTCATAATTTTTGGAAGGAACCTTGCACTCACCAATAGATCTGCATTATAGTCTTACTGGATCATGAAGTTTTACATTGACATGGTAGTAATAAGAATGCCTTCATAATTAACAATTTCGTTTTACTGCTACCCCTCGATAACACTAAAGGAAAAAAGAAACGGCTCATGAACTTTCAAGGAAATATATTAATTTTTCTTTTTGTGCATGCCTTCAATTTTTCGTAGTTGATGTTCCTTTTGGATTCTTGTAATTAGAAGGAATTCAAATAACTGGATGATCTTTTACTTCTTGTAGAAACCTGGCTGGAGAAATTGCTCAAGAATATGCCAAACGGCAGGTTAGAGCTTCTATTCTTTTTGTCTAATATGGCAGGTTTCTCTATTGAGATAATGGTCATACCTTAGGTTGATTCTTTGGCATTGGTCTCCCTTTAAATTATGTTCAAAAATGATCTTTTGTGACCTTTTCCATTTGTGTTATGTGGTGGGTCAAAATTTTCATGTTCTTGGTAAAATATTGCTGATATAGTAAAAGTAGCTCTAGGAATAGCCTTTTTTTTGTTGCTTTCTTAATGAGGGGTAATTAATTATAATAAGTGTATGGGTATGAGCTGAAATAGGTAGCGTTTCTTCTACTCTCTCTCTCTCTCTCTCATGAATTAATTAAGATATAAACACATCTACCTTGTGACTCTGGCCTAGATTTTTTTTTCTCGATCTAGAATTAGTTCCATGAAGAGTATCTATTGTGATCAAGTTCTCCTATAGTATATAATCCCTTTTCAAGATTTGTGTTCATCTTAAGTGATTGCATTCTACTTATTAAATATTTTCAGAGTGAGGAGGCCCCAATTGATGATTTAATGGAGCTGGTTCAACAGATTGTGGCTTTCCATATGCAGGTAAAATGCTTTCTTGCATCTTGATATATTATGTATTACTTCACTGCACAGCATAGTCAGAGGGATATACGGCTTGTCATTTTGCTGTAATAGCTCCTTGATATGCAATTATTATCTAAACTCTAGGCTTTCTTCGTTTCTTTAACATATTTTGATGCATTGTTTGCAGCACAACGCTGAGCCCGAGGCTGTGGATCTTTTAATGGAGGTGCAACGGATTTTACTATTTGTATTTACTATTTTGTGTGCTTTGGGTGACAACCAATATGTCTTATCTGAAAGGTCTCTTCGAATTACTCCAGGTTGAAGACCTTGATCGCTTGGTAGGGCATGCGGACAAAACAAATTTTAAAAGGACGTGTTTGTACCTAATTAGTTCAGCTAAGTAAGTAGATTTTTAAAAGCTGTTGACAGATTCTTTTTCAATATGGAAATAAAAGCCTCCACCCTGAGCGCTACAAGCCAACCCCTTCTCCTCTCCTCCAAATTGAATTATGTCGTATTTGGAGTGGGATGTTGATGTTGCGATTGAATTTTGCAGATACCTTCCCGGACCTGATGATACCTTAGTTCTGGATATTGCATACACAATTTATATGAAATTTGAAGAATTTCCTCGTGCTCTTCAAACAGCTTTATACCTTGATAACATGCTGGTATGCTTATTATGTTTGCATGCTCGTTGCTCTGTATGCTGGTTAATGTTCCAATCTTTTTATCCATGTTTTGGTTTGATTTGGGTCTCATGTTTTAGCATTGCTGTTGCAGTATGTCAAGCAGATCTTTACAAGTTGCAATGACCTTCTGCTGAAGAAGCAATTTTGCTACATTCTTGCTCGCCATGTAAGTACCAAGGTGTCTTTAAGTTATTTTCAGTGAAAGATTGTTGCATGCGTGGAGTTTTGCATTGCATGCTAATTTAATTTGAATATATCAGGCACTGCATATGAGGGTTGCCCCTCCCCCTTGCCCGCCTGCTTTTTTTTTTGGGGGGGGGGGTTGCGCAGGCGTAGGGGCTCGCCGTTATATTTTGTCATTGTAACTTAAAGTCAGCTTGATATGGAATAAAATATTTTTATTTCTTTCCAGTGGTATGGGTGATTTTAATTTATTTTTATTCTGTCATTTTTTTCAATGTTTTTCTTGGTATGATCTTGTCTTCTCTGGTGGATACCCTGCCTACTAACCTCTCTTGCTTGCTGAAGAGATATCCATGCTATTGGTCATGTCCATTAGAGTAGACGAGATTTTTAGGTCATTAATAGATCTTTGAATACGAATTATTCCCATGAGAATGGTGATGTTAAATTGTCTTGTATAGAACTTATGCATGGTTGTTGCCTTAGATAATCTTCTGTTCCTTCTAATTTTTGCAGGGCATAACTTTTGAGCTTGATGAAGAGATGTGTGCAGATGATGAAGAGAGGGAGGGACTACAAGAAATAATCAATAATGCTAAATTAAGTGAAGGCTATCTTACACTTGCTCGAGATATAGAAGTCATGGAGCCAAAATCTCCTGAAGATATTTACAAGGCTCATTTACTTGATGGTCGGGCCAGTACTGGGGCAAGCGTTGATTCAGCCAGACAGAACTTGGCTGCAACATTTGTAAACGCATTTGTAAATGCTGGCTTTGGTCAGGTAAAAAGCGTGCTTTGTCTATATGTTTAAACGGATACTTGCTCGTTTGTATTGAATTTCAGTTTCTCCATGTTGCAGGATAAGTTGATGACTATCCCATCTGAAGCTTCAAGTGGTGGTTCTTCTGCAAACTGGCTTTACAAAAATAAGGAACATGGAAAAACTAGTGCTGCAGCAAGTCTGGTATGCATGTTTACTTTCATCTTCATTCTTCATGTTTTATTATTCAGTTATAGGATTATCATGGTTCTTAAAACGTGTTTTAGGGTATGATCCTGCTTTGGGACGTTGATTCGGGACTTGCTCAAATTGACAAGTATTTCCATAGCACTGATACCCCTGTTATTGCGGGTGCATTGTTAGGAGTTGGCATTGTGAATTGTGGTGTCAAGAATGATTGTGATCCTGTAAGTCTTCCCAGCCCCCCTTCCCAATAATTATAAAAAAAAAAAATCTTCAGAATTGTATATTATAAACTTGGGGTTTTTATTATATTCAAGGGTTTTGACTGAGATCTTCCATCATTTAATTTATCAGGCATTGGCACTTCTGGCTGAATATGTCGACAGAGAGGATCCGTCTGTTAGGATTGGTGCAATAATGGGTCTAGGACTTGCATATGCGGGTTCTCAGAATGAGCAGGTGAGGTTCCTTGGTTTGTCTTCTGATTGTGAATTCACAGGCTTTTAGATTGTGAATGATTATGGATGGAAATTCTGACATCATTTTTTATAGTGGAAATAACCTTAGTGAAGTACAAGGAGTTAGATGTGCTTTCTTATATTCACATTCTACTGGAAACATGTTGAATTGCTGTTAAATTTGCCTTTTGTCTTCTCGCAGATCCGGAGTAAATTAATTCCTATACTTGGAGATGCAAAGGCATCACTTGATGTGATTGCATTTACTGCAATCTCATTGGGCTTGGTATATGTGGGTTCTTGTAATGAAGATATTGCCCAGGCAATCATTTTTGCATTAATGGACCGGAGCGAGTCGGAATTAGGTGAACCCCTCGCACGCCTTTTGCCTCTTGGTCTTGGTTTACTGTACCTTGGGAAGCAGGTAATGTGTGTTCGTGTTCTGCGCAGCTTGTTTGAAATTGATTAGTTTGATGAATCACCTGGAGCAATATCTTGCTTCATTACTCTCCACATGTTATCCACTGGTATATATAGGATTTCTTTGTTCTACTAAGATTTCTTGTAGCATGTTGCAAAGTTCTAGCTGTATTATATTAACTGTTTGTGGGATCCATATTTTTATTGTTGTAGGAAAATGTGGAGGCTACAGCCGAGGTCTCAAAGACTTTTAATGAAAAAATCCGGAAGCATTGTGACATGACTTTGCTTTCCTGTGCCTATGCTGGAACGGGGAATGTGCTTAAGGTTTTCAACTGAACTCATTGAATTTGATACTGATGGTTACCTGTTATGTTTAATTCAGTGCTTATTGTCGACTTGCTATATAGGTCCAACACTTCCTTGGTCAGTGTGCGCAACATCTTGAGAAGGGCGAGACCTTCCAAGGTCCAGCTGTACTCGGCATAGCTATGGTAGCAATGGCTGAAGAGCTGGGCCTTGAAATGGCTATTCGTTCATTGGAGCATATTTTGCAGTATGGTGAGCAGAATATTAGAAAGGCAGTTCCTTTAGCTTTGGGCCTTCTATGCATTTCAAATCCAAAGGTATGTAGATCTTGTGATAAATGCTGGTTTTAGTATTGTTAAGGTCTTGGGGGATGAGGAGGAAGGAGTTCGACTCCCTCCACTCCCTCCAGCCGGCTTTTTGGCTAGATTAGCCTGCCAAAAAGTAAAGAAAAACTAAAAAAATATTCTGGGGATACTGGAATAAAATTGTGAAGCTGGTGCCCTTTGTTTTTTTAAATTTCTGTTTGCCTGGCTGACTTCTGTTCTCTGGCTGCTCTTAATAGGTCAATGTCATGGACACTTTAAGCAGACTCAGTCATGATTCAGACACAGAAGTTGCAATGGTGTTCTACTCTAAATAACATTTTCATTTTCTATTTTCAGTATTCTTCTTACTGTGAAATATGAAACAAATCTTATAACTCTCTGTTTGAACCATGCAGGCTGCCATCATCTCTTTGGGATTGATAGGTGCAGGAACCAACAATGCTAGAATAGCTGGCATGCTTCGGAATTTGTCAAGTTACTACTACAAAGAAGCCAGCCTTCTCTTCTGTGTAAGCCTCATTTGCATGGTAAACGCATGCTGACTGGTATCTATAGATGCTTTTCCACAACCTAATGATTTATTTTGGCCAATTGGTAGGTGCGAATTGCACAAGGTCTTGTCCATTTAGGAAAGGGGTTGTTGACACTCTCCCCATATCATTCTGAACGGTTCCTGTTGTCCCCGTAAGTCTATATCTCTTTCTTTGCTCTTTCAGAAGAACGTAGTTGTTCAAATAAAAGTCATCTCATTTTTCCTTCATTTAACCACCCCCTCTTCCCCCCCCCCCCCCCCCTCTGCTTCTCTCTCTCCAGGATTGCACTGGCTGGACTAGTGACTTTGTCACATGCATGTCTTGATATGAAAGCTATCATCCTAGGAAAATACCATTATGTCCTATATTTCCTTGTTTTGGCTATGCAGGTATTCAATCTCTTTGATTTATCTGATTTTTTTTTTTTTGGGGGGGGGGGGGGGGGGGTGTTGGTGTTTGATTTTAGATTTTGTTTTCCATCCTTGTCTTTGAGCGAATCCTCTTTAATAATTTTTTTCCCTGTTTACGTGCTATTGACAGCCAAGGATGCTGATGACTGTTGATGAAAATCTGAAACCCTTACCTGTACCTGTCCGTGTGGGCCAAGCTGTGGATGTCGTTGGCCAAGCAGGCAGACCTAAAACCATTACTGGTTTCCAGACCCATACAACCCCCGTCCTCCTTTCTGCTGGGGATAGAGCAGAACTTGCAACGGAAAAGTAAATACTCTTCCCTTTGCATATTCTATTTGTGGTAAACAATAGTTGTGGTAATATCCAATTTTCGTGTTGCGATACACGATTAGTTATGCTTATATCCTATTTTCATGCAGATATATTCCCCTGTCTCCCATTCTTGAGGGCTTTGTCATCTTAAAAGAGAATCCGGAGTATAGAGATGATTAATAGTTGTATCAATTTATACACGACCCGGTTTAAATCTGCTAACTTTCAATGTCTTGGTAACCAAGGCTTGGGAGGCATGATCAGAAGTTTTTCATAGAAATCAGTTCTACTTCCCTTTGGTTCTTTTGAGGTTTTACCCCTGGAGCAGGTTCTGATTTTCACCAACGTTACAGAGGGGAGACGGTGCAAAAAAAAAAAAAAAACATTACACACCGTAGGTTTTTTCACTTGGCTCGTTATTTTCTTCGTGTATTGTATCTTTGCCCCTACTTGTGCACCTACCGTGTAAATTTATCACGGTTACATTTGTTGGAAAGTCTAAACAATTTTTTGTATATTTAACTGCTCACAGCACAATTATTGACTTATTTAACTTCTAGAAGAAGGAGGTAGTGAATGATTGCATATTTCCAGTTCCACTCAATCCAAGGGAGGATTGGAAAGTTATAGCTCTAATCAATTGAAGGGAGTCTCCCATGTAATAGTTAGGTTTGATCAGAAAAAATTGAAGGGAGTCCTTTCGTGGGGCACGAAACGAACAACTCTTTACCCCATTTGGCAAATTGGTAAAAGACAAAATACTTGTAGCCTTTTCACTGTCTGCGATGAGGTCTTGCAAACAGTGTGTCAAAGCCACAGGACACTATTTTGGAGGGAAATAGATAAAATTTGGTCGGCATCTGCAGTATTTTTTGTACTTTTATTCCTTGAGGAGTGAGTCTATAACTATTTTAAAACGTAAATATTCCACTTTTAGACTGTTGCCTGGGCATTTGACTAATCAGAGCAACAAGTGACAATTTGGGGTGAAAAGTTTCAAGCTTGTCATTTTTAACCCAAGTACATTTAAGCCTTGAAAATTCTCTTAACGCATTGCTGTACACCCAAAGCAAGATAAAGAACAAAAAATTGATCTGTACCTAATTCCATAAATCGTTATACACCGAAAGAAAACAAAATAAAAGAATGATCTGCACCTTATTCGATAAATAGAAAATGCAAAAACTAGTCCTAATTGGACGAAAGGAGAACTTACAACAACAAAAAAGAAAAAGAAAAAGAAAAAGAAAGAGTATGATTAAAGCCTTGAAAATTCTCTGATACATAACACTTCTGAATAACCTTATACACAGAAATAATAATAATAATAATTTGCACCCAACTCTGCAGATAGAAAGCCCGAACACTAGTCCCAATTTCATGGATAGAGAAAAATTACAAAAATAATCCTAATTTGAAGACCAACTAGATGAAACAGTTCCATCAACATTCTGACGCTTTACTTCTCTCCTTTCAATTCTTTTACTTTTTATTACCACTGCTAATGCTCGGATTACTTTGACCATGAGAAGAACACAATATGCAGGTGCTACAACAAAGAAAGACATAAACATGAAAGCAAAAAACTTGAGTAAATTGAGTACAAATTCTCCAATAATAAAGCTTCCCAGAAGGAAGATTACGAGCTTCACTGTTGCTTCTACATCAGATACGTATATGCTTAGCACGTAAGGAAGAGGCAGAAATCGTGATGTAAACATGGTAGACATCAAGAAAAAGAAGAGACGTGCATGGAGAGGATTTGAGTCCCCATATTCCATGTTTATGATAAATGCACCATATGATAACTTTAACTTGTATGGATGCACGTTGAGAGCAATTTTGTTATCCATCTTCACAGCTAAATTTACATTTTGATTAATCCTGTTCCCTCAAAAGACAGAAGGGGAGGAGGGGTTAGTTTCATAGTGATGTTGGGTATGGTGAATGAGCTAGTCTTGTAGTTGGAGTGTTCTGTTTGAGTAATAAAATATTGTTGTCAAGTCAAAAATTATTGTGGCCATTAGCATATAACTTTTTGAGTAGGATAAAAAATTCAGGGTTAGGGACTCACATATGGCACAATTTGGTTTTGCAAATCGAGTTTTATTGCAACGTTTTCACGTGTGGAAAATTAGGAACTAGTATTCGTTTAGGAAACTAATAACGAGTAAGAAAAAAGAGAAACCTCTCCGACGCTTAAAAATTAAGTTAAGAATTACATAGTTGTTAAAGGGTTTCTAAAGCTAACTTTGAAGTTTGTACCACAATATTATTTTATTTTAAATGAACTTTTTAAGATAGTTCATTTGATATGCGGTATTTATTTTATATTTTTTATTGAACTAAATCATACAATCGAAATTGTTGTTCTGATCTTAGTTCCTATTTAATATGGAAAAAACTCACTCAAGATTTTAGACTTGAGAGTAGCTAAAGCTTTTCTTCTGATTTTTCTCACACAATACTCCAATCTAATTGATACTTAACATTGGTTCAACTCGCGAGACAAATTAATTTTCACAATTACCTAATTAATATTACTACTTGGGCGAACCAGCTTTCCTTTGGCATTTTGTCAACCAAAAATAGAGATGGGCCCAAATTTTCGGCCCATTGGACATTGAGCCAGTGGTCCAGATCTATAAGACCAAATTTCAGTGTGCGTGCCGGTTTCTGTCCGAGTTCCAACACCGACTTTTGAGAGTTAGGGTTTAAGCTCTCGGGAGGTTTTTTTTTTTTTTTTTTTAAATTTTTTTTCTCTGTTCAAAAAACTAATACGGGAATCAATTCAACCCACCATTGATTGGTTATTCATCGAATTATTCAATAAATCTTCAAACACGCACTGATTCACGCAATGAAGGTGAAAGTGATATCGCGTTCTACTGATGAATTCACCCGCGAACGAAGCCAAGACCTCCAGGTAATCAACAAACCTATGGCCTCGACGACGTCGTTTTAGCAATCTTCCTCGTTAAGTAAATCAAAACCCTGATTTTCAAATTTGTCAATTGTTGAATTTAATTAGAGGGTTTTCCGCAATTTCGATCCCAATCTTCGAACTCAAGAGAAAGCTATTGAATATGTGCGTGCCCTCAATGCCGCTAAACTTGAAAAGGTAGTGGAATTTAGTTCGATTTTCTGCTTCCACTTTTTTCTACATTTTTTAAAATTTTTAGAGCTATATATTTACATTTTTTTTGGCAATTTTCCACTTTATTTTCCACTCACAGATATTTGCAAGGCCGTTTATTGGGGCAATGGATGGGCATATTGATGCGGTGTCGTGCATGGCGAGAAATCCAAAACATTTGAAAGGGATATTTTCGGGTTCGATGGATGGTGGTACGTTTTTGAGTCTTTCTTGCTCTCTCTCTTTCCTTTGGTTCTTTGAAGTAACTTTTTTTTTTTTAATTGAAATTCAATAAATTGAAAAAAAAAATGATTTTTCAGTATAAGCAATAAGTGTTTGATTAGCTCGTGATTTAATGTGAGGGCGGCAAAAGTTTTGTTTTCTGATAAGTTGTAAGTTTTTGAGGTTTTTTTTTTAGCTTGTGTTTTGTGATTGTTGATGGGTGGGTTCTTCAAGTGTCTGCAGATATTCGCCTCTGGGATTTGGCTAGCAGGTAATATTTCTCGTCAACTAGAGTGGTTAAGGTTGCATCTCTTTAATTATTATAGTAATGGGTTCTGATATTAGTTTTCAGAAGCTTCTATAACTCGAAAAGTATGTCTTTTTTTTTCCCCTCAAAATTTTACATATATGTTTGTTACTATGTTCTTGCTGGTTTGCTAAATTTTATTGAGTAAAGCTACTTTTTGCTTGGCCATTTCTTCCTTAAGTCCACACCCGTTGCCTCGCCTCTCTCTTTTCTGCACATATGGTTGATTACTACTAAAGGAATAGAGTTATGTGCACTCACAGACAATGGGGAATTTGTGCAACATGTTTGGCAAAGAGAGAGAGTCATATGCTTAATCTTATCATGGTATACAATTCCCCAATTATGTGGACTGATTTCTAAATAAAATGGTGACCAGTTACTAGTTCTGTGTGTCGTTAGATTGATATCTTGGCAATATGTTGATTATACTGTTTCCCACATGTTACACTTTCTATGCGATCAGTCTTCCTACATTGGTGATTCAATAACTTTATTAGTTCAAAACGGAAATGATTTTATTATCTTTTTTTCTATTTTCCAAAATTTCCCATTCTGTTGTGGAGGTTTTATTTGGTTCCTGCTGGAGTGTTTTTTCTTCACGACCTACAGAATTGGACAATTAATGTGTTAATTGAATGTTTACTATGGATTCTCCTTCATTGAATAGACGGACAGTTTGTCAGTTTTCTGGACACCAAGGTGCAGTACGTGGTTTGACAGCATCTACTGATGGTTGTGTTTTGGTGTCATGTGGAACTGATTCCACGTAAGACGGTATTCTTTCTCTTAAGCTATATTTGGGCCTGATTGTAAGATAGGAGGATTAACTGAAAATTTTGTGCTAATCCTTTCTTCAGTGTGCGGCTCTGGAGAGTTCCTGTTGCTACTGTGATGGAGTCAAATGACTCATCTGATTACTCAGCTGATGTCAGTGCTTCTGGATTGTCTAATTAATTGACCATTCTCCATGTTCATTATAGTTTTATTTATTATAACATGCGTGTTTTATGCTTTCCAGCCTCTAGCAGTTTATGTATGGAAGAATGCATTTTGGTAAGACTTCATTCGTTACTGCTTTAATTGTTTCCCTTATTATTGTCTTAGTGATTTATATAGCTCTTCGCAATTGTTCCCACTTTGTCAGGGCTATTGATCATCAATCGGATGGTACCCTCTTTGCCACTGGTGGTGCTCAGGTTGATATTTGGGACCATAATAGGTATAATCTCAACTTCTTTCTTGTTTTTGCCTGTTGTAATATAATTAGCTCTTTAAGTTTCTTATGCTTCTACATTTACACGTGCAAATAGGTCCCAGCCGGTGAACAGTTTTGCATGGGGTAAAGATACAGTTGTATCTGTTGGGTTCAATCCTGGAGTACCTAATTGCCTGGCAACATCAGCTAGGTTTGCCCTTCAGTTACTATTGAAGTTTATTCTATGTATAATTATAGTATGTAATCATCTCGTTTTATGTTCAGTAATTGATTATCTTGTTTCTTTTGACTCATCACTATGGTTAATGTCACCCTACTAATTCTTGTTCACAATAGCTTCTGGACCTTACCTTGCTGTAAGCCTCACCAGTCATCCATTCTTCAGCCATCTCCATGCTGTAAACTGTTCATTTATCATGTTCTCTTGATGGTTCTGAATTTTGCTAGAACCATGTAGTGATATTGCTAATGTTATCTTTTGGGAGTTTTTCTCAGAGGTTGATTTAGTGCTTCTGTTGGTAACAATTAGTATATTGCCTTTTATTATTAGTCTGTTGCCCGTCATTAAACTTCATATCAATATTCTTGTGCATTTTAATTGACTTCTAGGTGTGTGATGAAGATATGAATACTTTAGCCTTATAGATATTCTAGTTTACAATGGAATTTTGAAAAACTTACAGCAGAACTGACTGGTTGCAGGACTTGCTTTGTATCTTATTGTGGTCAGAGTGATGATGACCTTACAGATATTCTAGTTTACAATGGATTTTTGAAAAACTTACAGCAGGACTGACTGGTTGCAGGACTTGCTTTGTATCTTATTGTGGTCAGAGTGATGATGACCTTATAGATATTCTAGTTTACAATGGATTTTTGAAAAACTTACAGCAGAACTGACTGGTTGCAGGACTTGCTTTGTATCTTATTGTGGTCAGAGTGATGGTGACCATGCTAGTTAATATCTTTAAGTGCATCTGCTCTATTGGTCAACTACCACTTTTTAAGTTACTCGTTTGTTTTATTGGCAGTGACCGTAGCATAACAATATATGATTTACGAACGTCATCTCCAACAACAAAGCTCATCATGAGGGTAAAATATCATCCTGTAACTTCTATAGTAAAGCTGAGGTTTATGCTTTTCAGGAGAATGAATCTTTAGCTGTGACTTTCGTAATTTCTGTTGGCATCGTAAATCATGAACTAGTCTCACCCTGTTTAAACTTTCTAAATTTTCAGAGGACTTTTAAGCCCTCTCTATGTCATGGTTTAGGAAATCATTGTTTGGGTCAGTGAATTATAAGCTTGGGAAAGAAATTCTACCTCAAAGATTCATTCTTGATCAACTATTGATGATCTTTACCAATTAGTAATGTAGTTATTCTCACATTATTTTGCTAATGTCGCCCTGAAGCATTGAACTGGTTGAAATTCTTTTGAACAATTTTGTTATGCTTATTTTTCTCAAAATTCTGTTTTCCTAATTTGGATTTGGTCACTTGTCTAAAGGTTTTTGGTTGATTATTCTGTTGTTACAGACAAAAACAAATTCAATATCATGGAATCCAGTGGAGCCAATTAATTTCACAGCTGTAAGGACACAGAAATCATCAACTGATTCTTTTCTGTTTAGTTTACTTTTTGTTAATATGACAGTGCAAGTTGTCTGGTTAGGGGTTTCTCCACATAACAATACGTCATATTTCCGTTCTGTGTTTCCATGTATTTCTTTGGCAGCTAAATTTAATTTCCGGTATTTTCTGATGTTTGTGGTTTCAATTTAATGGGTATGTTTGTGGTTTGATTCTACTTAAGTTATTACTGTTAACCCAAAAAATCGAAATAAAAAGAAAAAAGATCTGCTAATGTAAGTTTTATCTTTCACTGTTTGGCAAGCTTCAAGATCCTAATCGTCCTGCAGTTGATTAAGCAGGATTGTCAATAATGGTTATACACCAAATCCAGTTTGTAGTCTTTTCACTGCTTTTTGCTAGTTGTCTGCCCTTTTAGCATTTTCTTCAGTGATTGACTTCTCAGTGTGATTTAGGCAAATGAAGATTGCAACTGTTACAGCTATGATTTTAGAAAATTGGAGCAGGCCACATGTGTGCACCGAGATCATGTTTCTGCTGTGTAAGAGTACAGTGCGTGATTTTAGTTTGGTAGTTTGTATTGTGATTTTAGTTTGGTAGTTTGTATTTCTCATCATCTTTTCCATCATCTGTTCCAGTACTTACGTTTCTCATGACTTCTTTGTAGCATGGACATTAATTACTCACCAACTGGTCGGGAATTTGTAACTGGGTCTTATGATCGAACAGTAAGTTCTGTTATTGATTTTATTATAATCAATCCATTTTGAACATGTACTGATTCATATAGTGTTTTAAATTTTGTTTCACTTTATAGGTGAGAATATTCGAGCGTAATGGTGGTCACAGCAGGGAAATCTATCATACTAAACGAATGCAAAGGTTTTTGAGATTTGAACTCTTTGTCCAAGGCCTCCCATATTTGTTTTATTTTATTTTTTTGATTGATATGCAATCATGATTATACTGTAACCTGACGGATGAAGTCAATATGTTTCTACTTCTAGTCAATTTGTGTTGTTTATGATATGATTTATATTATAGATAATTCAGTTGGTCCTAACTTGAATATGTCAATGGTATAGGGTATTTTGTGTCAAGTTCAGTGGTGATGCAAGCTATGTGGTTTCAGGGAGCGATGACACCAACCTTCGACTTTGGAAAGCCAAGGCATCTGAGCAACTGGGAGTTGTATGAATCTCTTCCTCCTCAAAATCTCTTATGTTTCTTGAATAAATGCAACATAGCTTATATGCGTTGCTTAGTGAGCTTTGGAGGGTCCTGAACTTTATTTTCTTCTCTCTACTTCTTCCCTACTACTTTGAAACAGAAGAATCATAGTTTATTTTCAGTTCTATTCTATATCTCTTCATTTCCATTGTCTTGCACTTCCCGCTCACTCATTCTTGTTTCCTCTAGTATTGGCTCGATAGTTTATTTGAGTTTCACATGAATTATAATGAAAGATTGCCAGTTAACTAATAAACACAGAAAATAAACATGACTCAATCAGTGAAATTAGCTTGTATGTTCTATTTCAGTGGCAATTAATGTTTTAGTGACTTTTAGTCTAGTTTGGCTCGTGTGTCATTTGCCTTTCTGCTTTTAAGAGAGAGCAGCAGAGAACAGAAGAGAGAAGAAGGGGGGTGGTTTCTTTTTTTTTTTTGTGGGTTTTTTTTTTTTTTTTTAAAAGAAGAAAAAGGGGGGGGGGGTGGTGTTGGTGGTGGTGTCTGGAGGGATGAAATTCATACTTTATTTATCTGGGTCTTCTTGTAAAAAATGCATTATCAACTCAAAAGATCAATACATTGGTTGTTTATCTTTTGGTTTGCCAATTGACATTAATTATTAGTAAAACGAATTACTTAATCCTGTTGCATTATGATGTATTGCAGCTTCTACCCAGAGAACGTAAAAAACATGAATATCTGGAGGCCGTCAAGAAAAGATACAAGCACCTTCCTGAAGTTAAACGGATTGTCAGGTATGTCTAATATACTTCGTGAAAGTTGAATAGCTCATCTACTTTCATGGGTAATACTTGTAACTGAAAATTCTATCCTTGATTCTTCTGAGGATATCTGCAATTGATCTTTTGCACCTGTCCTAAAATACACTATCAGAACAGGAAAAAGTTATAAAATAGTACTAGTGCTATTGATAGTCCAATGCCAGAAAAGAGGAAGCTGAACTAAAACAGACAAGGTCTTCTTTTAGTTTCTCCACCTAATATTTCTTGATTCTCTCGCTGTGCTTTAATCAAAATGTCTCAGTTTCTTTGCTTATCCTGAAATTTCTTTATGTAACTTATATCCACGAGACATAATATACTGGAAAAGCAGGAACTGAATGCCCATCCTTTCTTGTTTGTGTTACAGGCACAGGCACTTGCCAAAACCAATCTATAAGGCGGCCTCTCTTAGACGTATTATGGCTGATGCTGAAAGACGGAAAGAAGATAGGAGGAGAGCTCACAGTGCACCTGGAAGCAGGCCCAAGGAGGCCTTCCGCAAGAAAAGAATTCTTCAAGTAGTCGAATGAGCTTGCTCCCGTCCAAGCTGCATCTTGGATCTGAAGCTTGTAGAAATTTGCGGCCACTATTTATGAGGCTTGAGTTCCTGTTTCTCAGATGTTTACGAAGCACTGGAAATAGGCTAATGATGTTACAAATATTTGCCACACTCTCATCAAAGACAAAAGAGTGATAGCTTCGGCACAGAGTTTTGGTAGTTGTAGTTTGTTGTTTGTTGTTTGCCCGTAACATATTACGAATGTTGACAAATCTTCTTCCTGTATTGACAACTCTAAAAGCAAACTTATTGTTTCAATGAGGACAGAGTAACTAAATTACTATTCCAGCTCTTCTTTTGTTGATTATGCTATTCTAGATGCAATAAGCTACAAAAGGCAAACAAATTTTCCCATTTTGTAGACAATAACTCAGCAAAACCCAAAATTCACAGAACGGGCAGGTTTGAATCAGACAGGTTTGGCAATGCTTGTTTCAATTGTTTCCGCCTTGAACATAACCAATTGAACATGAGCGACAACGGGCAAAAAAGCAATAAGGTTTATCTTCTCTCCCTCAGGTCACTCATGGAATGCTACGTCTGAGAAGAATAATTGAATTTCTTGGAACTGAAAATTGAATATCTTGCAACCGAATTTTCAGTTGCATACTACTATTTGATATATACGTCAGCCCAATGCGTGATCAATTTTGAATCAGGAAAGGAAAGAATCAACACAATTTAGCATTTAAATATTTAATGTAGGTAATTTAAATTGTTCCAGTAAAAATCACAATACGCATTTCCTAAAACAAAAATAATCCACTAATTATGAGGGGTGTTTGGCTCAAAACGACTTGATCGTAACCGAGTACAACTTTGTCACTCCATCCAAACATCTCCTTGACCCCCCAAAAACCCTTTGCACTCTACACTCCTTCATTTACAAAGAAATCTAAAGAAAGAATGGCCATTTCCGCCGCTTCTGCTGCCGCCAGGTCGATTTTACGATCAGCCCCCGTCCGCAATGCCGCCGCCAGACTCACTTCCAGTGCCAAAATCTCTCGCTCCCCCTTTTCCTCTCATTCAAGAACCTCTCTCGCTTATCGCGTCTTCAGGTACTACTATATCCATATACAAATTTCATTACGATAAATTTATTATTCTTGATCTCAACTTGTATAAAATTGATCCTTCGTTGATTGATTAATCAATAAGTAATTGATTGATTAATTGAAGGTCTCCGGTGGAAATGAGTGCTTGCGTGGAGTCAATTCAGCCGTACCACACCGCCACCGCCTCCGCTTTGATGACTTCTCTCCTCACCGTCTCTCGCTGCGGTTACGCTTGGCTTCCCGAAGGTTTGATTTTTTTTTTTATTTCTTAAGTTTTCTTTGTTTTTCCCCCCTTGGGTTTTGCCTAATTTCTTAATGTTTATGCGGAGTTCGTGTTGTTGTGGATGTAGATAAAGTTTTGATTTTTATTCCAATTTTTGTATATTGGGTTCTGGATTTTGTAGTGAATTAGTTGCTCAATTGTCGTATTCTACATATGAATATTTTGCTGAAGCCAAGGATGATTTTCTGCTTTTATTTATTTTCTTAGGTTAAGATGTAATTTCTGTGGATGAGTGGAATAAGCGGTGATACACAAGGTAATATGCTATTTCAAATGAAGTAATGCTGTTAGCATTTGAAGATATTGGGTGGTAAACATGCTATCCGTGTGAGGCTTAAAGGGAATTAAGGACTCGTTTTGATACTTTCTTTCCTTCATTTTATATTTTGCTCCATATTTTTATTTATTTTTCTTGTGATGATAAGAGCAAAGATGGTAAATCTTCCTGTTATGACATTTTATTTTTTAGTGAAATTGTTTTGGTACTAGTTATAAGCATTGGAGTGAAACTCAGGGAATTTTGGAGTGGGACTGTGTCTGGATTATTGTTTTTAAGAGTGTTTTTAAGAAAATATTATTGTAGTAATTTTAAAAATTCTTCTCGATAAATGTGTTTGTGAGAAAAAAAGTTGGTTGAAAAACGTGTTTGAAGTTTTTAAAAAACATATTTCTAAAAAACACAAACAAACAAACAGAGTATCTTAAGAACATGTTAGTTTCTATAGCTGCAAAGATCTTGCTTGTTGGATTGTTGCCAAGAGGATTCTGTGATATCTCAAAAGCATATATGGAAGCCCATGAGTGGATTTCAGGAAGTGTGGTGGTAAATTCTTTCGGGAAGTGTTGATCATCTTAATCTGACCTTAACTAAATTTGATTCTTAGAGCTTTTGTCCTGTTGTTTTCTAGACCAAAACCGATTTTGTTTTCATCTTATGCGTTACCTTCTTCTGCTTATTTATTGCAGCATGTACCTAATTTTCCCTCCTACTTGGGTTGTGCTTCGTCTCCTGTTTTGTTTTGTTTCCTTTTTTTTTTTTTTTGTGTCAAAAGTCAAAGGTAAATATCTCTCCTGTTCTGTTATTGCTGAATAGGTTTCCTAACCAATTGGTTTTCCTTCTTGATTTAGGTACCTAGCAACATCTTCTAGGAACCTCCTTTTATGTCCTTTTATTTCATTTTGTTTCTGGTTAGTTAGGTTGATGTTGGATGCTATCATAAACACATCTAATGGATAATGGAGGCCTTGTTGAACGTACATCCAACAGAACAGATATTTGGGATGGAACTTGAATTTTGTGGTCTTATTTAGCATTGCCTTTCAACTCACCCACTTTTGACCAACCTAGCCAGCCAATATCCCACCTTTTCTCTTGGGAGAGAGAGAAATCATTGTAATGGATGGCAATAGTGGATCCAGTTGACTATTTTTGGTCGTATAGAGTGTTAACCAATCAATTGTTTCTTGCTTTTCTTTTGTTTGCTAGGTAAGTCGGTTATGGCTTATACCTAATTTTGTAATTTAACAAAGCGCATGCTTCATTTTTCCTTTTGTAGGCTATGACAAGACTAAATGAGGATGGAAAAGCAAAGAGGACGGTTTGGATTAGTATATATTTCAAAAGCCATCATATTGATTCTCTAGAAAACATTAGTTAATGTGTTACTCCTTTAGGCTTCTTTTCAGCGAATGAAATAACATGAATATTTAGGGGTTATAAATTTATAATTTTATTTGACTTGCTTGTTATGCAATTTATTAAAGAGTATAATTTTGTTTTTTATGCAGTTTTACTTGATTTGGAGTCTGAACTTTGTGTAAAGTATCTGTTGATCCATATCTCTCAGTATAATACATTGAGTAGTTGTGTGCCTCATGGATGGCCACATTTTGTTGTACCAAAGTAATCTAGAAAAGAGTTAAACGTTGGTCTAGCAAAGATTTAAACATTGATAATGACTTACTGATGGAAGGTTTATTGACATCTGACTTGACAATTAAGTTTAAATTATGATCCATATTTTGCTTGTTTCAGATAAGTAGGCTTATTTGGCGCATTGGATGAGATCAAGACTTTGGAGGGATCATTTGGCAAGCTCTAGCATGAGTTTCCCTTTTAATCAGCATATTGGATTTTTTTTTTTTTTTTTTTAAGAGCAAGCAGCATATTGGATCTGATGCGTGTATATATCCTCAGCAAGAATTTATTGGGTCGAGAATTTGCTGCATACTTAAGAAGAATACTGGAATGCCTTTTGAATTTAATGTTTTCGAATTTAACTAAAGCTGTTTAATTTGTTGAAGCTTACATTGTGATCCTCAATACAAGATAATAATTTAATTTTCTCAAAGGAAAAAAAATTGTTTTTTTAAATATTCAAAAAGTGACAATAAAAGCAAAATAGAGCAATTTTCTCTGAGTAATTCAAGTGTTCTTAGTAAATCAGAATATTCATTATCTAAAATTTTCAGCTATGTATAAAATATATCATATTATCATAAATCGGCCTCAAAAAGCGTAAAGGAGCCTTCTCAAATCCAATATTACAATGTTCAGCCTAGTTGGCCTTAGAAGCAAAAATGAGTCATATCAAATTCAATATTAGTGTTTTCAACATTAATTTGTATGTCGACAAAGATTAAAATTATATTTATAAATTGACTAAATTCTTATTCAAATCGAACACAAATGAGCATTTAAATTAAATATAAAAAAGTTAATAAATGTGATTGGATTGATTGATGAACCTTGTCAAATGAGCTTAATATCGAGCTAGAATTGAATATTAAATAATGTAGTCATGATTAAATCCTAATTCTAAATTTGGGATAACAATAAAAAGTTCGGAACGTAGAAAGACAAAAAGGCCCCCATAAGCCTGACTGGGTTAATGTTCTTTTGTCATCACATCCAAACGTAACGTTCCCCATTAGGGTTTTAATCATTCACTAAAACCCTTTCCTCATCCCTCGTCATTTCTTCACCGCTCTCTCTCTCTCTCTCTCTCCAAAAATCACAAAACAAAACCCAAAAAAATGGCAATTTCCGCCGCTTCTGCGGCCGCCAGATCCGTTTTCCGATCACCATCCTTCCGCAGTTCCGCCGCCCGTCTCACCTCCATACCCAAGCCCTCTCGTTCCCCATTCTCCTCCGCTTCAAGAGCTCCTCTCGCTCCTCGCTTTTTCAGGTACTATTCGTATAAAAATATATTCTTGATCTGAATTTTGTCATAGTTTTTCAATGAATTGATTAATTGAAGGTCTCCGGTGGAATTGAGTGCTTGCGTAGAGTCACTTCAGCCGCACCACACCGCCACGGCCTCGGCTTTGATGACTTCGCTCCTCACTGTCTCTCGCTGCGGCTACGCTTGGCTACCAGAAGGTATAACTTCTACCTCTAGGGTCGGTGTTTACTTTTTTTTATTTGCATTTCTTTGCCATGTCAAAATGTTTCTTATTTTCATGTATGAATTTTGTGTTACTGTGAAATTACAGGGAAAGTATGGATCTTTATTCTGTTCGTCAAAGATTTGATTTTGATTTCATTACTTATTCGAATTAATTGTTTAATTCAGCTATATGGTGGAATTAATTGCTTAATTCATCATGTAAGAGTAATGTGCTATTGCTATCGTCAATTATGATTTCTGGATCCTTGTTTTTGTTTTAAGGTTGGGCTGTATGTTCTTGTGGTTGAGTGAAATAATTGGTGAGGCAAAAGGCATATGTCATGAATTGGGGTCGCTTGATTTGGATGACATGTGGTTTAAATGTGTTTTTAATGCAATTAGGATTCTGGATTTGTTTTCAATTACCTATTTCAACATATTTAGGGGAGAGCTTGAGGAATTTTGGACTATGAATATTTAAAAGAATTTCACTGCTTGTTCCTCTCTGTAACTCAAAAAACCTATCAGGAACTTGATATCGCTGATAAATGTACAGAAGTTGGATTGCCTTCAAAAGGATTCTAATGTATCTTAAAAGCATTCGGCGCATTGCCTTGGGATCCTTCTGGGAACAGTTGCTCTTCATAAATCTCCATTTAAATTCAAGTTCAGTGGCCTTTGTCCTCCTCTTGCATAACCAAAATCAAATTTTTATTGTATACCAAATTCAATTCTACTGGCTTTTGTCCTCTTCCTTTTGCAAAACCAAAATCAAAACTAATTTCGGTTAAGGGTGCCTGTATCTGGCTTCTATTTTCATCCTATTCATTAACATCTTTGGTTTAGCTATTTTTCTCTTACTATGAACAGCATATGCCTAAACATATATTTTTCATCCTCCTACATGGATTTACATTTTCCTTCAGTTCTTCTACTGCTGAAATAGGTTGCCTAACTGATGGATTTTCCTTCTTGATTTAGGTATCTAGCCACATTTCCTAGGAACCGAACCTCCTTTGATGTCCTTTTTCTCCATTCTGCTTCTGGTAAGTTAGCCTTCTAGAAGATATCTAATGCTTAAGAAATCCTTATCCAAAAGTTGTGAAAAGTTACTTGGGACAGTTCAAATTTGTGGTTCTGAGATTTATTCAGCTAGTCTCCACATTTAGCGTCACCTTCCTTTGTATGAGGATATAGAGAAGAAAAAAATCCTTTCCATAGGCTGTAGTTGATTCTATCAACTATTTTTCATCTTACAGAATGCTACTCGCTATTGATTTTTCCCCCTTTTTTGTGTGTCAAAGGATAATCAGTTGCAGCTTTACCTAATTTATTGCTTTAATAAAGAAGTGCATACTTCATTTTTCCTGTTGTAGGCTGTGACAAGACTAGATGAAGGTGGAGAAGCAAAGAGGATTACTTGTATTTGTTTATGTTTCAAAGCTATCAGTTCAACTTCTAGAGGAAACATTGTGTCAATGTGTTAGACATTAGGCTTCCTTCATGGAACAATATAACTAGAAACTTTGACAGTGTGTAAATGATGATTTTATTTTATCTGCTTATGTGTGCAATTCAGTGAGAAGCTTAATGATCTAACACTTTGCTACTTTGTTACCGTCTGAAATTCTGTTCAACCAATTTGCCTGTTTCTTTTTGTCGTAGGTAGTATAAATTTGCAGGCATTTCAAACATCTTTTTTTTTTTTTTTTTGGTGGGACTAGTGTTGAGACTGCTTTCAGACTTCTGTTAGATAAAATGTTAATTAGTTGATATGAGATAATCTAAGTAAAAGTGTGTCTATCCTGGAACTTACCAAATAATTTTTATTCGATCAGCTTGCAATGATGATGTGTGATGAGTATATGAAGGGCTCGAGCAAATTGTAATGACAAGTCTCAACAATCCCATTAAATTAGAGGTTTCAATTAGCTGCTGAAGAGTTATTTTGGATGTCCATTCCTTTAAAACATTTACAGATTACTTGTTGCTTCTTTTCGTTGGTGACTTCTAGATAATTTTCAATTTTCAGATTTACATGCTGTATGTTGCAAATTGACATGGATGTGAAATGTACTATGGTTAAAAGTTTTGATTTTTCTTTTCAAATATCACCTCTTTGTAATAAGATCATCAAGGCAATATACTGATTTCTCATGTATTAACCAGCTTGCAATGATGATGCATGATCAATGTTCTACTATTTTCCAAGGTATTCAAGCAAGCTTCTTTGCAAACTTTTGCTTCTGAATGGGTGATATGAGAGATTATCATTCTTGCATTTCTTTTCCTTAAGTTTCTACTGGTCTTATGCCCATTTAGAATATATCAGTGATGAAAGGAGCGAATGGAGATTATGTATATATGACCTTATTTTAAGCACGTAATAAACTCGACACTGAAGCCAGATCCATTCTGTGTTCAACTATTATAGGAGGACGGTGTTGGTAAAATATTGGTCTATCTAATATCGTTGTTTTACTGACATGCAACTTGACAATTTGAAGTGATTTGATGGTAAACGGCACTTTCTTTGTGGTGAGTGACGTACTGTCTTAATTCAGATTGTGATCTATACTATACTATATGGTGAAATCTGCAATCTTGATTAAAACTTCAAGTTGTCTGTTACCTGTCAACTCCCTAATCCAGTGAACAGTTCTTTTCTGGTGAAGACCTAAAATGCTAAGAAATATGCTTCTTGTAGTAGACTTCACTTGCTTCTATGTACTCCTTATGAAAAACAACCTCGTGGCTCACCCCAATTTCAATTATTTCAGATAACTAGGCAGATTTGGTGCTTTCAATGGTATCAGGACTTGAAGGGGGATAATGTGGCAAACAAGATCACAAACATATTATGATACCACATCTTATGAACGTTTTTATATTTTTCATTATAGAAATTTATGAAGATGTTGGTTTCTTAAGTTTGCTTCATCACGTTTCATCACGTTACAAAAGGCTCCCAGCTTTGAGTTGTTTCTTTCCATGTAATGTTGCCACATGAACAAATTTTAAAGGGCTGCCGCGCAGAAAAATTCTCATCTGTAACTTCGATATTGGTTGCATCTCCTACTATGCGAAAATTATCTGATGCTCATGAGCTTGCCCCCGTTATTTCTGATTGCAGATCCCTGATGAAGCGACTTAACCAAATCTCTGTGAAGGTATACGTACCCAGGAGCAAACAGCTACACAGATGCCTTGGAAAAGAGTGGAGTTGGCATTAATTCGCTTTTTCTTTTGTTCACTGATCCCCATCTTTCAGTTGCTAAATTATTGTAGGAAGATATCAAGGAAGTGAGCTTCCCTTGTATATAGCATATTCTGATTGAAGTTCTCCTTTCTACCTAGAACGGCCCGAATGGCCCGAGAGAATGTCAGATTCCGAGAGTTCAATGATCAGCAAATGAAGGATCAGTGATCCTTAAAAACGGAAAATTGAAAACAAGATGAGAAAGTAAAGATATATACAACATTTAGATCCTAAACTCCAAAGTATAACTAGGTAAGATGATAAGAATATGATATTAAAATCTCCTTTGTTGGATTTTGTACAACAAAAAAAGGCAACTCAGAATTAGAACCTAAATGCTACATATGAAGAGAAAGTAAATAGGTTAAAAAATCACCTCTTCGTAGCATTATTATTAGACACACTATTGATAATAACAAAATTCAATTATAATCATCTATGGTGCATAACTACATATACGCTGTAGCGCTAACAGTTACCAGTTGAGGAAAAGGGATACAGAAATATAGTAGTGGTTAAATCACAGGCCTCTGTCCTTGCCTCCTTGAGCTTGAGGCTGTAAGGGGGACTCGCTGGAAGAATAATTGTCACACAGAGAACCAAGGCCACCCAGATACAGCATTGAAGAAGGGTTATTATGTAGTTAACCATGCTATTATATGACCACATCTCTACCGTTCGAATTGGAGATGTATTAAGATTTAAGGCTAATTATGGAGTAATTAGTCAATCTTGAACCTCATCAAAGGGCCCTTAAACAGCATAGGCACCCAACACGTACAGAGGTGACAAATGCACAGGCACCCAACGCCACTCCACTCCCCAAACTGTAAACAGCATGCCAAAGTTTAGAAAAGGTGGGAAGCAAATGCCAGATAAAAATGGAAATACAGGATAACAAGAAAGGTAAAACAGAAACTAAACACAAACAAATAGCAAGTAGAAATATATCTTTACTTCTCCTTGAATTAAACCAAAGTACCAGTACACGTGATGATATGCTAGTTTGGCAAACAATTTAATTAAGGCAAAAATTACAAACATTTGAATTTGCAAACAATTTTCAGAATTCACCCCAATCATAATTCACATGTAAAAATAGAGAAGAACCTCCTAGTTACCTCAACAAGTTCACTTCCATAGGAAACAACCTATTCTTCCACAACATTTACTAACTCATACTCAATTAAAGACAAATTATTGTCTTCTTTGGCTACAAAATTGGCCGGTTCAGTGACCTCAACACGACCCCATTTGTCAACTGCAAGCCGCATTGACCCTTTGAACATGTCAATCTTCGCATTACGAAGAATCAAAGTGGTGCCTAGCTTCATTATATCAACTGCACCCATGAAGAAGACAAAAAAGAGCCATCAATGACTAGAAGCTAAATGAAAGTGGCACAACATATGGTCATGCACATGACATGATAGAACCTTGCAAAGAACATCCCATCTTAATCTCCCAAGGAAAATACATAACCAACAAAAACTATCTGGGAACTCTAAGTTCACCAAAAGTTCGATATTTGACTACAAAGACACATTTTAGGAAACTAAAGCAGGGAATATAAGTTAAAAATCTGTAACGAGAGCACTGTCTCAAGATATTAACTCAAGATAAACTTTTAGAATGTAGCATCAGGAAAAGCCAAGACCATTTCAGCAACCAATGCATATAAATTTGCATAGAAGTCCTTTTCACAAGAAAATAGATATTATACTTCTTACGTGGTAAATGAAAGTTGCCTCACCCTTATCCTTAAAAGGGTAGAGCATGGACAATACAACATTTTATTTAACTGCAATTGTGTTGACAAGCTTTCAGTTGAGTAGCTAGCCTGAATACAGGAGGCATAAAAAATAATACATCACATATGAAAGTCAAGAAATATTCACAAATAGGGTTCTGTGCCTCTAACATACATTTAAATCATATATCTCTAACGTACAATGGTGCAAAAACAAAGTTCTGCAACTCCAACATGCAAATAGAACAGCTTATACACTCTTTTGAATATTAAAAATTTTATGTAACACCAAATGGATTGACATGCTTTCAGTCCAGTAGCTATAGATTCAGACTCAACACAGTGGACATAAAAATAATAAAATGCATAAGAAAGTCAAGGAATATTCACAAATAGGGTTCTGTGGCTCTGACATACAATGGTGCAAAAACAACGTTCTAAGACTCTAACAGGTAAATAGAACAGCTCATACACTCTTTTCAATGACTACCAGCTGAATTTCACTAAAGATTACATTTGTAGGCTTCATTTACAAGTACACGCCTGCATAAATTACGAAGCAATGGAATGCACTAAAACTGTCACATCTCATTACAGATATTATCCACATCACAATGTAGTATGATAAAGTTGACATATTTAATCACACATTTCATTCCCTCTTCGCTTACAATAACAAATAAAAGTGCGATGAGCTTAGTTTTTCTAAAACAAACCCGAAACTCTTCAATCAGAGATTAAAAAGTCATGAAACTCTTCTAAAATATCAAACCACAATACAAAAAAGGAAAAAAAAAAAAAAAAAGAGAAGCCAAATTTCCCAATTCTTCTTTTAAACATTCAACTAATTTGTAGCTTTTTCTTGAGTCTTAGAAATAAATAAACACACACACCTACTATATCAATCTTTCCACTTTTTCAGCAACCAAACAAGCCTAAAAAAAGAAACCAAATTCCAAAATAAAAACTTTCTCAATTTACCTTCATTTTCTTCAAAAACCCTCAAAAAATAAATAGAAAGAAAGAAAAAAAATTATACTTTGCTCATTGCGGGCAGTGAAGATAATGGTGCCGGTCTCATCGCCGATAAGACATTCAGTTATGCGTGTCCGAGGGCGAGAATTAAGCAGCGCCGACGATGCTCCGCCGCCTCTGGCAGTAGGGACCTTGTTCACGACGTTCTTGCAGCTAACAACCTTTACGATCAACGTGTGTCCACTGGTGCCAGGATTAAGATCATCCACCTTCACAAACACTGGTTTCCTCTTCGCCGTCATCGTAGTCGTGGCTCCCGCCGTTGAATTCGGTTTCGCCGCCGTCGCCATTGATGGAATTGATAAAACCCTAACCCTAATTTGACACCAACGGTCAATTGGCATATAAGGGGATTGATTGAATAATAAATTAATTTTCTATCACAGGGTTTTAGAGTGGGACCCAAATCCTTCAAACTTTTAAAATTTTTAGTTTGATCCAATAAGTTTTTAAAGTACCTCAAATTGATCCTTAAAACTTCTAAAAGCTCATCTATTTTCACTCATGACAAAAATAAACGAAAGCCAAGCAACTTGATATCAAATCTAGCTGACCTTATGTGAACTAATTTGAGATTGATTCTTAAACTAAGTAATAAATCCGAACAAGATTTTATATATATTAAGTTTTTAATTGATTCATGTTTTACGTACTAAGCCTAAATCTGAATATTCACATAAAGAGAATATAAGTTACACAAATTTAGCTTGATATCCGGCTTGTTTGAGTTTGTTTGAATTGAATGATAATCAAGATAAACTTTTAAATTGGTTAAAAAATAAAAATAAATTTAAACACTAAATTGTTCAACTCAATTAACTTCATTTACATCGTTAAATAATCTTGCATCTCATGATCTCAACTCATATAATGTATTGCATTACATACCTGTTATCAAATTTTTCATGTCATGTATTATCTATATTTTCTGTCTTATCTCACTCGTAACAAAAATTATTTTATCTCATATCATCCCTTCTCAAGGTAGTTTCAAAATTAAACAATTTTACATGTGTATTTCTGAATTAGGTGCACATGACACATGGACAGTGTGTTGGTTGCTTGTAGAAGAGGAGACATTGCTGCCAGTTGATGCAATGGTGATTAGAGTTTAAATTTTGAAGGATTGTAATGAAAAACATATATGATATAAAAGAGGCTATTATGATGACTGTCAACTGTTTGCCAGTGTGTGTAATGAGAACAACAAAAGCACCAAGACTTTCTTATTTATACAATACGAGTAAGTTTACAAGGATAGGTAGGACAACTGTGTGTTAGCATTACATAAGTCAGCTTTCTGAGCAAGGGGGATTGGAAGCAGCTTTCTGATCAGCTTGAATAAAAAGAGCCATACAAGACTGAGTTGGTGTTATTCAGATTTTGGCTGTTGAATCTGGGGGTCGTTTTCTACCACAATCAGTGCCTTCTGTAGCTGTTGCTGTTCAGGTTCCCCGACTGCTTCCTCCTCTTCCTCAACAACCTTTACTTCCGAATATTGATGTTGTCTAGAGTATCTAACTATTACCAGACACATGAATGCTGCAAAAATCATGACAAATATTTTAAAACTATATTCAAAACCATATGCAAATTATATATCAATCAAGCTGTCTAACTATTTATATGCCTAGTGCCAGAAAGCATGCTCTAAAATTCTTCACACAAAATATCCAATTTGTTGATCCTCCTGAACCTCCACTTCAAGTAATTGGCCCAGCAATATATGCAAGAGAAATTGGAATGCCCCTATGTGGTTTTAAAACTCAGCCTCAAGAACCAGTACAAAGTTTAAAATAAACAACCATCAACGTATAAAGTGCATTAGTTCTTCACCGATTACCTGCAAAGATCCGGGTTCTGATGGTTGTCAGATTCCAAAAAGCTGTCACTGCTGATGCTGCCACAATCTTCTTATGCGAGCAAGCTCGCCATGTTTCCACCATCCAAGATTTCAGAAATTCAACTGTTTTGTGTCAAATAGACAATGTTCTTCATGAGAAATATGAATTTAAAAACGTTAAATTAGTAGTAGGTCTTTTCGACTACCTTTTCTGCTTATCTGAACTGAGTAAGAGGAATATAGTTTTGGACAAGTGAAGCTGACAAAAAATCCTGTGAGGTTAATACAAAAGGTCAACAGTTTTTCCGACAAAAATTATGAAAATTAAAAAATTGGATAAATTTGATAATGTGAATTTTAATGGTATTGAGTGATCTTACCAAGTGCACATAGCCTCCATATTGTGATGTAATGCCCGTACTCAGCTCCAAGAAGTAGGAATGGCAATACCTAATCAATAGACAGAACAGAGATATTTTATATACTTCAACAATTTTGAGTAGCTCAAATGAGCAAAATGGCCTCAAACACGGAAATACTTTTATGGTCATTGCTGGTTCTCCTGAAAACAGCTCCCTTATCTTTGAAATTGCAAGATTGGCAGCTGGAAGTATCAATCTCCCTGCTCGTAGAATGTCTTCTTCCTTTAGCTTAAATTCGCGGTTCTTCCCAATACCATCCCTACGAAATCACTTAACAATAATTAAACTAAGGAAACTAAAGTAGATAATCTGGTATCTCAAGGCAGAATAGATAAGAAATATGCTCCTAACCTTTGACGGACAGAATTTGTGAAGAATGACAATCCCAAAAACAAGAGCCCCAGCTGAGATGTGACTGAGAAAATGCTGAAAGCAATACATAGCGAAATGCAAACTTGTCACGTATTTTCAAATCAAAGCCTCCTTTTCCAAATTTGACAACTGGAGAATGTGGAGTAGAAGTGTAGAACCTACCTAAAGTTAATACCACTTGCAAAGCAAGAAGAAAGGAAGCAAATTGAACCAAATCCAAACCAAAGGCTTGATTTTGAAACATCTTTCCACATAATCATATCACTTATCACTTGCCTAACTCCATCCAGATTACACTCATCTCCATCATTTGGTTCTAATCATTCACAAACAGCAAACAAGCACAGAATCAACAACCAAAACAGAAATTTAGAAACAGAAATATACAATAAAATAACAAATGGCTGAAAAAATATACGATCTTTAAATCAGCTTTCACATACTTGGTGATGGAAATGATGGGACCAAACTCAGCTGATCCTTCTTAGACCTACCACTATGCCTTCTCTTCCTAGGCTTCACTATATCTTCCCCAGCACCAGAATCCCTATCTTCCCTCATATCTTGCTCCAACCGCCTTCGCGATCGCCTATTATTCCTAGGAGAAGCATGCGCCAGAGATCCCAAAGAAACATTTCTATTCTTGTATCTCTTGCCAGCCCCATTTGGTTCTGCTCCATGATCGTCAGCCATTTCCACCCTTTCCCTGAGACGGGTTTTCGATGATTTTCGAAGAGGGGAAGGCGAAAGAAGCAGGAGCTCATGAAGAGGAAGACCATAAGGAGACTTTGAAGGTGATGGAGAAGCTATAGTAGGTGAAGACGGGACTATTTCAAGAGAAAGATTTGGGGTTGTTAATTCATTTTGTTCATTGTAGTACCTGAGTTTTGAGAGTCTTGAGCTGGATATCGTCCGGCTTTTGGTGTCGGATCGATGATAAGGAGGTGTTGAATCCATGGATTAGCTGATTTTTTTGGCAAAGATTTTGGGAATTTTGATGGGTTTTTTGAGTTTGAAGAGAAGATGAAAGATGTATGGTTCTTGATTAGCCGTTAGAGATGCCTCATCTTTTTATATTTGAATTTGTAACGGCGGTAGTGGGCCTATGGTGTTTTACTGTAACGGTAAGAAAACGGAGACATGTCCGTTAGTGCTTATGGACTTTTGTGGCTCCTGGGGGAGTATTCATTTGTCTAAGTGGGGATCTCTCTCTCTCTCTCTCCCCTTTTGTTTTATGGGGGTGGGGGTGGGGGTGGGTGTAGTTTTTAATCTTTATGAGTCCCTTCACCTTTTTCAGGGAAAATAGGTGAATACAGCATGTTAGGATATCAGTTAAGCATTGAAATTTCTTGTTTTTTAATTTGCTTTAATTTTAAGTTTCACACTGGATATTCAAGTTGAATGTTTAGATCAGATGGATTTGCACACTAGATATTTGTGTAGTTGACTCACAATGGTAGTTGATTTGTTAACATAGGGTAGATTTTAGTTCAGTTGGCAATCAGAATGTGTGATTCAAGAAGCAATCACCATATGCCCCTTGCATATATGTTGCTCCTATTTTATGCGAAACTTGGACTACAGGAATTCCAGCTTACAAATAAAGAAGAACTATAACAATGATAGATTGTTCACTGAACCCAAATATCATAAAATAACATTTTTAACCGCTTGAGATGTAGAGAAATAATCTCAAGATAAAAGCAGCTCAAAAAAGCTTGAGCGTCAGGCAAATGTACATGGTTTGCTGAATATTAAACTGTCTGTCAATCATTGTAGTATGATTGCCAACGGTGTTTATTTCAAACAAAAAGCTTTTGTTTGGAGATCAAACAAATCTTCACTGCTTTTTAGCATGCCTTGAGCAGAAAGCTTGAATCCTCCCAAGACCATCCTTAAGAGAAGATAGTTCAACAGCAAATGTTACACGCAACCAGTTCTTCAGCCCCAAGGTAAGCCCTAGAAAAAGATGCTAAACCAACATTAACTTGAAAATACTGCTAATTTCGAGGCAAAGTATTAATACAACAGTTCCCCCAATTCTAAGTTTCTACTTAACTGAAAATTTGACAAAATATCTGGACTATAAGAGGCTTATGCAAATGCACTTTTCCAGAATTATTTCACTTGAGATGTTTACAGAGTTCAGCCAGCAGAAGTGTTAAACAGGATATCAAGTATGGTATGGTTTAGGCTTTTCTGGTTAACAAAGCTGGACGTAACCAGAGACTAACTCCACAGACTCCTGACGATATATTACTAAGAATATGCAGCAGGAAAGACTGTTTACCAGAGATCAGGCTTGTGAAATCCAAGGTTGCAACAAAACTTACTGTTATCAAAAGGCTTACCCTCAATTCAAATATCATTCACAAGATATTACTACTAACATTGAAAAATACATCAACTAACACTAATTCTAGTATAATCCATAAGCCAAGTAGTATAATATCAAATGATTTGACATAAACTTGACAGCTTACAAGCTACAATCATGACTAACCGTTTTGTCAACAGGGAGAGCATTTATCTTCAAAACAAAAATGAGGATATTTCAAAATTTCCCAAAGGATCTGCTGTTAAGGACAGGACCCTCTACACAGAGTGGACACAACATGTTCAACTATAACTCTCTCCAGGCACATGTTAAAGGAACCCAGGCACAGCCACTCAGATGCAATCCCTTCAACCAACTTAAGACAACTATTATATTATAGTATACATACCATACTCTCATATCTCACCTGGCAGGACAAGTACAGATTCCTCTCTGGAGAGTTTGAGGCAGAACTCCATATCATCATTTATGTCTTCCAGTAATTGCAGGTTTAGTTTCACCTAGAATGAAACTTCATGTTAAAATCCTCATTTCACAATTTTGAATCAACACTATTTTCCTCAATTTCAGCACTAATCTTACCATAAAAAACATGGATCCTTCAGGTTTATATGGGCATGTAAGGCAGGGGATTTCCTTGAGTTTATCATAACAAACATCTACAGCTTCTCTAAGCAAATTTAGAGTCCCTGAGTAGAAATCCTCTGGTATTCCCTTGAGTATTTTAGGAACAGCTGCCTGAAACATAACCAGCATTGCTGTAACTTAAAATATGCAATTATGAAAAGATCCATGACTTTATTGAACAGTGGGGGTGGTTGATATGTCTTTAACAGGCAAAGCGAGATGCCAGAGATGAAAACCCAAATATACAAGTAACTATGCCTTTAAAGATTGTGCTAAGATTTAGCACTGCACAAATATTTTGGAGTGGATTAAATATGTATTTTGTCTAAAGATATTGCTTGCATCCAGCTAAACTAAGCCTTAGAACACCACTCCCCTCCCACTTAAAAAACACGCGCGCACACATGCACACACACACGACTTTACACTGCTCATCAGATGTGTATCAACATAGATGTCAATCCCCACAAATAGAGATATCAATAGTCCTTCCACTGACTAATTTGTAAGATGCAAACATTAGTGACATATACATGAAACTCTTGTTCAACATTTAGTTTGGTGAATTTTGGAATTTTTGCAACCTTGGTCAGCCTTCTATTGGATTTTAGACAGAAATTTACAATGTATCACATCTGTTGCTAATTTGCTTCTAGTGTGACACTGAAAACTATGAAGTGCTATTCCAACAGCAATATCTCTGCTTTTAAAGAACGGATTAAAAAGGAACATTTTGGATCACACACCTGAATGAAGGTTGCTGGATCAGGTGAGATGTCAAGACAGCTGTTGATGCACTCAACAATCTGAGAAGAACGGACGAATACAAAATGTAACAAAATGTTGCCTTCATTTTATGCATACTTTCAGATCTAGGATGCTGTAAGTATAAATATAGTTTCATAAGTCAATAATACTTGAATTTGTATCATACACAGTAGTTCAATTTGTTAGTGGAAACTTATGTTAGTTGATTATGTTTTTCTAGCAATGTACACTACCAATTGTTTTAATTTGATAGATTCTTAATCATCAAAAGATTATAGATTAGAAATCTTCATCTTTCTTCACCCTTTAATCTAATTCACAGTCCTATTATTGTCAGGATCAAACCTTGTATAAGGTAATATATTAACGATGCTTCCTTAAACAAAACTATGACTCGGCCGCACTCTGCTTGTTCTTTCCTTTCTTCTTTGAGAACTTCCATGAAAAAAGCTGAATGGAACTAATGCCATCTTACAATAAATGTTATCCATGTTACTTAACTATTCTAAGCACAAAAACATAATGGAAGAGAGAAGGTTTAGAGATGGAACCCCAAGATTCCGGAGGATGCCATTTGGATCACTGTTCACGATCCAACCAAGTCGCCAACCAGGAACTAACCATCTCTTTGATAAAGAACCAAGTGTAAGAACTGGTACAATTGATCTGAACATTCGCATTGACACAAATGGCGTATTCCCAAAAGCTAAATGAGCATAAGCTTCGTCTGCAACAACAAGAAATCCAAGCCTTCTTGCAGTCTCTGCAACCTATATAAATTTAAAACTCACTACCATTTGACCAAAAGGTATGCTTGGAAAGTAGATGCATTATCTGACCCTATAACAGAAAAGGTGTAGAATTATACCTTTTGTAAATGCTCATATGTGTATACATTTCCACATGGATTACCGGGGTTAATAATGACAATAGCAACAGTTTTATCATCAGCAAGGGCTTCTACGTGCTTGAGGTCAACTTCCCATTCCTGATCTGGTAAAAGATCAAAATGCCGAATTTCAAGATGGCTAAACGTGGCACGAGCATCATAGAATGAATATCCTGGTTTAGGAAGCAGTATGTTGGCACCAGGACGAGCTAGGACTGTTAATATGACATCAATTGCTTGTCTGCCACCAACAGTGACATAAACATCATCTGGAGATAATTCAAATGGATGATCACGAGAGAGATACTCTGCAATAGACCTGGTACAAGAATGAAAATTTGCATCCAATATGAGTTCAATTCTTACCTCCTTAATACCTTTTCTTTTTGTTTGGTGAATCAGCGCCTTAGTTACTGAGTTAAATCTTTTTCACATATAGAATACAACATGGTAGATGGACTAATATTTTATGTCATGTCATTTCACTTTTCCCAGATGTATTCAAACAACATAAAGAATATCAATTAAAGCCAACTAACTTTTGGGGAAATGATATTTTTCCCCTTTGTGAGGGACAAAGGGTTTTAATCAGACGATACAATCACAAAGTTTTTAAAATTGCAACTAGCTCCTTCTCTTTTCACTTTGAATTACAATTCCTGAACCAAATAATTTTATTTATTTATTTTGGAAACATTCCCAAGGGAAAAGGAAACTTAGGTTTCAACTGTCATGAAACAACTGTTTAATTTCCTTCCCCTTCAACTGAAATCAAAAGCAAAGCAATTCATAAAAAAAAACATCAAACAAGAAAAAAATTTAAAAAAAAAGTGCAAAGAAAAATTTCAAAGAGGGAAAAAGGAAGCAAGAAACTTTCACTTGAATGGATCAAACATACAAAAAATTATCAAAGATAATACAACCCTACTACTATTACCCATGCAACTATGTAATGCACAAAATTTTCATTATTGTCAGACTCGAAAAATAAGAACTTGTTCAATATTCATATTTATAGAAAAATCCCTGAAAAAGAAATAAAGGGGTCTGTACTTTACCTTCTTGCTTGAGGAATACCAGCACCTGGGGCGTAAGAATTGTTTTTAGCAGATTGAATTGCATCAATGATGGCCTCTTCTGCAACTTTACTTGGCCTAAAGCTTGGAAAGGCACTGGGATCACCATGACTAAGAGGGATAACAGGCCTCTCATCACTTCTATTCAGGTTAGCCCTAAGAGTGTTGAGAATGGTTCTTATAGTGTAAGCTGATGCCTTGTTAAGTATTTCTACACCTTTGAAGTTCCATCTACTGAACCCTTTTTCTGTTTCTTCCTCCCCCACCTCCATCACCAATGATCAGACCAAACGAGCAAGGAAGGTTGAGCTTTGGAGCTTGCAAGTTTGCGATATACTTTTAGCTTAAAAAATTATGAACTTTTGCAATCAGACTTGTCCTAAAAATACTGGTGATGAAGCACTTTCTGTATTTTAAGCATTTGATATAATGAATGAACGAAAGTGTCAATTTTTTTTTTTTTTCCAGTTTTGAAAGAGAGATTCGAATACTGAGGATACTATCGCATAAATTATCAACTGAACCACTTCGGAGTCAAAAGCAAGTGTCAATAATTAATTATTTTATTATAAAAAAATAACAAAATTAGTACCACTATTTTTTTTTATATTGCCCGTCACCATTTTATCATTCATACATTACATCAAAAAATATTTCCCATCACTTCTTTATCATTCGGACATTACATCGAGAAATATAACAATATAATTCTTCAAAAAATACCTACAAAGGGCAATCCAAGCAGAGCTTTTATTTAATAAAAACCAAAGGATTGACGAAGCTAATAAGTTGCCATAGTCACATCTAATACATTTTGCCTTATATTTCCCATTCTCTTATACTGACATAAAGATTAGATTAACAAGAGGTGAGCTTACAAGAAATTTACTGACATTTTACAACATAAAGAAGAGTATATAATACTCAGATAAAATGGGAAATCGTTTTTGTACCCAATAAGATTGTGTTGTGACAGTATATTTTGGGCCTGGTTTGTTAAAACGGATATTTTTTTTCTAAAGAAGGGGACATATAACAAAACAACAGGATATAGAATACTTATGCCTTGTTTTTTTTGAAATCTCAAAGCAGATGGGAATTGGAATTTTACCTAACAGATTGTGCTGCTGTCATATAGGCTTTTTTTTTTTCATCTGGCTTTGTATAATATAATATTTCTGCTCTTGTAGATTGAAAATGAAATTAGAAAAGGAGATGAGCCAGCATGGTTGATTGTATGTGAACCATCTTACATGTGTGCGTCAAGGTAACAATAGCCAAAGAGCCCCAAAATGAGCCTGCATAGTATGACATTCATTGAAATTTGAAGTTTAGAGCCAGTTTTGGAAAGAAAAAGTTCGCAATCCAGTTTTTTTCCCCAAGGAAGACTCTGACTTCCAAAAAACTTGAAGACTCTGATCGAAAAAAAAACGACTGCTTGCGGCTCAAACTAGGAACCTATTTTACTAGTTCATTTTCTAGATGTACAGCCACTTTGCAATGTAAAAGAACTTTGGTTTAATTGATAATTCATGAATAGAAGTGTCCAACTCCCTTTAACCTTAGTGTCTCCCCTTCCTTCTCTGTTGGGCTAACACTGCAAAGTCTACTGGATGACTCAAAACTGCCTAAAGGCAGTAAGGCACAGAGAGCCAATTCAATTTTCGTTGGAGTTCAGTAAGACACACAGAGCCAATTCAATTCTCTTTTGGAGTTCAAGTAAGGATAGTTACGTGTCCAGCCATGGAAGATAGAACTATCAACGCGTTGGTAGTCTACGTGGTAAGCAGATAAAGAAAGGCATATTGCCAAACCTTCTAACCAGTACTCATACCACACTATTTTAGAAGTCACAAGGGGACAGACAATAATTTATAACAAGTTCATAATAACATTTTCATTTCCTTTCAGCGTCAACGAAATTGTTGAACACTAAGCACATTATTGAAAATCTAAATGCAGCACGATATCCAACTAGCAGTTGAAGATGACGCGTCTGGAATCTTTGGCTGAAACAGCAGGCCATTAACATGTTTCCACTTACATGCTAGGAGTCACGATCTACTTGTTCGAAACAACTTCTATTGTTTCTTTGCATGCCTCTGACAGAAAGCTTTAATCCTACTCAGGCCATCGTCGAGAGATGATGGCTCAATGGCAAATGTTATGCGCAGCCAATTCTTGAGTCCTACAACGAGCCCTACAAGAAACATCTCCATCATAAATCAGGAAGTAATGATCCTTGAATAAGCCTTTGGAACTAAATAGTAAATGTCTTAGTTGATTATGACCATAATTTGTATTTTCATTAGCAAATGCAAAAATAGCAGTAACAACCTAAACCAAATTCACATGTTTAAAGTTTTTTAATTCTCCTTATTCAAAAGGAAAATGCTAATTTTGCTACAATGGATACCTTATCCAAAACAAATGGCAGGCTTTTGCATTCTACCTTTCTTTTATTTCGGGTGAACCACGTGCACATCTGACTATCATATTTCAGACGTCTTTGTAAGTGAAGGTATTCCTACAACAAACTTTTATCATTTGTACAAGAATTTTTCAGCATAAAAGTTGTGACCTTCCCTTATTTACTGAACATAGCTCAACTGATTCCCTCAAATCATTAAACTACCTAGCAGAACAATCTCACAGATCGGATTCACACAGGCCTTAGCTAAGATAATTAATTGCATTATGAGATAGGCAGAATAAAGGAAATTGAACCTATGAATACTCCATATGACAAGACATTTTGCTGTTAAGAGCATTATTGGGCTTATTATTTGCAGCTCCATTCAAGTTGAATTAGCTGACTAAGGCATCCAAATATATTAGTTTAGTCCACAAACTGAATAGCCAATTACCATATTAGCATTAAAAGATTATTTTTTATGTCTTCAATGATTTCGCTGACAAATAGCATTTAAAATTGTCATAACTCCCCCCCCCCGGGGGGGGCCCTCCCCTTCTCTTTTATCTCGGTCCTCTTTTTTTTCTCTAACTCGTGAAATGGGGCCAGAGAGCCAAAATGAACGATTCATAATCAAGGCAGCGAAGTATAATTGGTGATAGGAAGAATAACTTATAAATCAGCAGAGTAGGAGTTAATTGGGATTCGAAAAATCAAAATCAAACTAAACAGCTAAAACTAAAAATAAGTTAGAAAGAAAAGGTTAAAATTGATTCAGTAACTTCCAATTTCCAACTTGATCTTACCTGGCAAAACTATCACAGATTCCTCCTTAGCAAGCTTGAGACAAAAGTCCAAATCATCGTCAATGTTTTCCAGGAGGGACAAATCCAGTCTTACCTGAAAGATCGAAGCTTGTGGATGGATTCTTGACCAGATTACAGCAGAACAAAATATAAACTCATTCTTATCATCATCTTACCATTGCAAACATAGCTCCTTCAGGCTTGCTTGGGCAAGTAAAGCAAGGGATTTCATCTATTTTTCTGCAAAACACATCTGCAGCTTCTCGAAGTATATTAACAATTTTCAAGAAGAAATCCTCTTTTGTCTTTTCAAGGATTTGAGCTATTGCTCCCTGTGGATAAAAAGATTCCATAAACACACAAAAGCAACACGGTCATATGCCCAATCATTTCAATGTTATTTTATTAGCAAAAGTACAAAGCCCCCTTTCCAGAAACTGTAGTACATCACACACACAAAGTTGCAATTTATTTTTGTATACCAGATCAAACTACATTCACAAATCTGCAACTAAATATCAACACGCGGTGGTGTGCCAAATCTCATTCAGTCATAAAATGAAAGTTGTCTTTGAAATGTGTGTCAAACATCAATGTGTATTTTGCATGATAACTATCATGTTGAGAATTGATCCTCCACATCCTTAGTTTCACAGTACACCCATTGCTATTTCTCACTAATCTGTATTATTGCTTTATAGTTAACATTGTCTAAATTTCATGTGCATAATAGTTGGATTATGCTACTATGCAATAGTGCTGCAGGAAAATAATTAAGAACGATTTACATCATTGCATGTATAAATTGATCCAGTGCATCTTGTTACTGGGTAGTGCTCAAACACTAGTCTACCATGAGACATCAAATAACAGATGACCTACAAAAGCAAGATGACTGAGAGACACATAAATCAGAATCATTGAAAATAATCATACAATTCAAACCTGAATGAAAGTTGCTGGATCAGAGGAGATATTGAGAAATCCTATTATGGAATCAACAACCTACACAGAAGGAAAAAGATGATTATTTTTTAGATACATTTCAAGGCAATCATGCTTTACTACATCTCAATTCTTATGGCTACTGAATTCTGGAATTACAATCACAGATATAAATTGCATAGTCCGAATTCACAAAGGGGGATTGGTGATTGAAGCTCTGTGTGTGCGCTGCTCGGCTTTGTGCGTGCAAGAGAGACAGAGATGAAAATTGAATAGGAAATTTAAACACAATGCATCTGTCCAATAAGTCAATCATGAAAGCCCACATTCTTCAAATACAATCATCATGAAAGGCTTTTAGCCATTTCATATGCTATTTCTCACTAGGAAACCTTTAATATTACTTTTCAGGGATCCAAACAACCCAGAAAGATGAGACTATCAGGTTGTGGCAGGGAAAGGATAACCGCCTAATGCCACCAATGTGACATGGGCAGAAATATTATGATTTTCAAGAGCTTTGGGCACACCAAAGCCATGTATATAAAAAGGAGAGGTGCCTATCACAGGGGCCTCATACTTTATTAATCACTAGAACTATCACCTCTAATCTCTGATCTTCCAAAGTTCCAAACTGATCACATGGTAAGACACTACCAATGCTTGTTCAACAACAGAGATGATAGGTTGCAGTCAAATAGTAATGGAATAGTTCTCAAAGTTAATGCTGCATAAAATAATTTTGAGGCAATTTATATGACAATCATCTAGCATATTGAGATCATGAATTATTTCATTGCTTGTTCATTAAAATGCACAGTTATAATTTAGAAGAAAGCTACACTGCAAAAGAGAGAGTACCCCAAGTTTTTTTAGAACGCCACTTGGGTCGTTAGTGACAAGCCAACCAAGTCGCCAACCAGGAACAACCCACCTTTTTGATATGGACCCAACCGTTATGACTGGAGCAATTGATCCGAAGACTCCCATTGGCACAAAGGAATTACTTCCAAATGTCAGATGACAATAAACTTCATCAGCAATCACTAAGATCCCAAGCTTCTTAGCAGTTTCAGCAACCTAGAAATATACACTACGAATCATGAGCATTGCATAGCGTTTGTAAAATCACCAAATCCAGCATTTTACATACTGGTAGAAAAAAATTTTAGACACCTTTTTTAAATGTTCGTATTTATAGACGTTTCCACAAGGATTCCCAGGATTTATAATGACCATGCCAACAGTATTTTCATCCGCCAGGGATTCAACTGCATCAAGATCAACTTCCCAATTTTTTTCTGGAAGAAGATCAAAGTAACGAAATTCAATATCACTGAATATTGCCCGAGCCTCATAATAAGGAAAGCCAGGTCTTGGAAGTAATATGTTGGCATTAGGACGAGCAAGGACAGTTATAATCACTTCAATTGCTTGGGTGCATCCACTTGTTAGATAAACATCATCTGGTGATAACATGTACGGAAGATCATGTGAAAGGTGCTCTGCTATTGCCCTGTTCAATAAACAAGTACACTGGAATTTAGATAACATTAGTTAAGCCAAATTTCAGAAGAGTAACAGTCAAAATTTCTGTAGCATTTTGTTGGCTTATTATTGATTATTCGTGCTTAAATTTAAAGGCATATGGTTGTTCTTACAAGGACATGAATTTTTTGTTAATATATATTGCCCTGCCCAACACTAAATGCAGAGGACATCCTAGTGTAGATTTCCAAAGTCTCTCTTATTCTAGAATACTGCAAAAGCATTTCTTACTCCTTACAGGCAATATATGAAATAATATTCTTTATGTCAAAATCATTTGCTATCTCCATTGAACTTAAGTATCCATAAATTAGGAACACAGTCATCAGTTAAAGAAATTTCAGGAGTTACATGAAAAAGAAAAGTGAACTGCACTATTGCTTCAAACTGTGTACTAGAAGAATCGTTCAAATCCTGCTCTAGGAATAACAAATATCAGAATGATAATCAAGAATTGACATGCATCTTTCCTCCAACAAGCTAAACTAGAAATAAGTAACCAGTACATAAAATAGGTGATTGGACATATAACTGGCATATCTGCTTCACCTTTTCAGGATTCAAATATTGTGATAAGTAAAAATTCTTTTGTTATGTAATCCTGTTGTTATATGATTGATTCATCAATAACAGTTCATTTCATAAAAAAAAAAATTTTTAAAAACTGCTGCTGCCGCCTCATCAGAAAGAAACAAAACTTATGTTTAATATGCAGATCACTTGCTCAGGACTAAGGGGAGGATAAGCCAAAAGAATTTCTTATTTGATTCTTCAAATAGTTGACAACATCCTTTCTTGACATTGATAGCCTAACAAACAACTCTTCAAAAAATGTAGACTACGCCATCATATTCAGATTCTTGTTCTTAAACTAAGTAGGTTAAAAAAAAAAAGAAAAATCTCATTGATCGATTTCAAGAAATATAAAACTACAATAACAAATACACTATAAGGCGCACATCTAACAACTCCACAAACTGTCACCAAATAAATAGAATAATAAGACAGATATATTCTTAGATAATGTCTAATAACTTAACTACAAATATCTTACACATATTTAGGTACCACGGTCAGTACGCGCGCACACAAAAAGGAAAAAGAAAGAATATTCAGGTTCTCTAGTAAAAAAAGAGAGAATATTCAGGCTCCCTAGTAGACAAGTTTAAATCATAACCCATTCGAGAGGTGGTAAGACAATAAATTTGAGATCAAGAACTTCTAAATTTACAGCTAATTCATTTCATGTGAGGTTAAAAAGAAAAATTAGAACCAGAAGAACTGGACCACATGAAAAATATAAAACAAACTATTCTGAACCATATAAAACAACTACAATTATCCTGTTTCCAAATACATGCAATATGGAATTACTAACAGCAAATAAACCTAAACCCGTTTACCAACTCAATCAATTCTGTTCCATCAAAAACAGTAAGTATAACAAATATTACTTACTCTCTTGCGGGAAGAATACCAACAGTGGAGGAGTAGCCATTGAACTTAGCAGAGTAAAGAGCATCAGAGATTGCATTTTCAGCCTCAGGAGCAGTTTTAAAGCATGGGAAGGCAGAAGGGTCACCATGGCCTAAAGGAATTGTGGGTCTGGGATCATTTGGGTCCAAATTGTTCATCAACTTGTTCAGGGCACCTCTTACAGTAATTGCGGAGGACCTGACCAGTAACTCACTTCCTTTAAATCTCCATCCTTGTGATGAAACCCCGTTCTGCATCTCCATTTTTCTTCTTGTTGCCTCCGCCCTTTGTTCTCCTCTCCTCCTACTCTTCCCCCTCGGGTTTACTAATCTCAAGGCGAGGAGAGTGGAGAGTTTGGAATTTGGAATTTGGTAGGCCAAGAGCTTACGTTTATAGACTGGTGTGAAGTGTTCAATTTTGGTTTGTACTCCTTGTAAACATGAAAGTTTAAACTAGGTTGGCTTTATTATTTTTCTTTGAGTGGGTTTCGAATGACTTAGGGTATTTAGAATTAATTAACAAGTGTACTTGTCTTTAGAAACATAATTAGTGAGTGTACGCTTGTCAATCATCTAAGTGATGTAACATGAGTGTAACACCAAATTATGTAACAGAAGAATCCAAGTTGTTTCGAATAGGCTTTTGTGAACTTGGATAGATATAATTGACGGTTGGTAAAATTTGAGATAAATTACTATTCACCTCCTGTGGTATCGCCTTTGAACACATAACCCTCTTGTGATTTCAATATAACCACATAACTCCCCTGTGATTTTATAAAGAGTGAAAAATGGACAGAATATTCCGCACTAGGCATATTTAATCCACAAACCGTTACAAAATATTCCGCATTGACAAAAGGAAATTTAAAATATTCCAGGAATATTATGTGATGACGCAAGAGTTTCGTCCATTTTTTACTTTTCATAAAGCCACAGAGGGGTTATGTAGTCATATTAAAACTATAGGGGGCGCTTATATTTTATGATCAAACTTTTACGAGAATGTTTGGTTAAAATGATATTTATATATACAAAGAATTAGATATTATATATATATATATTAGTTATGTAGCCATATTAAAACTATAAAGGAGTTATGTGGTCAAATGAGATACCACATGGTGTGAATAGTAATTTGCCCTAAAATTTGATGTACAACACCCCAATATTATTGGTTTGGCATAATATCTAATGTACTTGAATAAAATAGTGTACAATATTATACTATGTACACCGTGTTGTATAACATGTACACCAACCAATCATATGCAATTATACTAATAACAATTGTATTTACCTCAACTCTACATCAAGCTCGAGTTCTATATGTGGCGCTTATATTTTATGATCAAACTTTTACGAGAATGTTTGGTTAAAATGATATTTATATATACAAAGAATTAGACATTATATATATATATATATATATATATATATATCGGAGAGAATTTTTTCACTATATCATTTTTTTCGAACATAAAGAAAAAGAAGAATGGGATTCTTGAGCGAAACATATTAACACGTTATTAAAGAGAATGATGAATTTACCATTTAAGCTAGTTGTTACTTTCAATCATAACATCAAGCTTTAGAAAACAACTATAAAATCACATTTAGACTTATCAATTTAAGGACGCGTTTGGTTCAAATTTCTCAATTACTATCACTATAAATATTATTAACCTAATTACGTATATGGGTTTTGATGATTCCTTGACATGTTTGGTTTAGTAATGGAATGGCTATGAGTATCATTTCTCCCAAAAAGGTTAATAAATTTGACAGAATAGTAGGGAGAATCATAAAAATCTCAATTAATCACTTTTATTCTCATTAATAAATAGTGATAGTTGTTTTCTAAATATCAACAATAAGTGTCATTACTATTGATACCTATTTCTTTTCTTGATTTCTCGAATCCAAACACCCCTAAGTATTTAATGACTTAATTTGGAACGAGCTCTTATCAAACCTAGCTTTAAGTTTGAGTATCTGTTTCAATGTGTTTATTTTTCAATTCGACCTTTACATTGAAACTATACACCATTTTTTTCTCCCTTGATTAAAAGCTATGGACAATATTGAATATAGCATAACTGTACAAGTGGCCAGGTAGCTAAATTGTGGTGATAGAGATGGACCCTTGAGTACATGCTAGGTGCACTGCGAACAATCACAATCACCTAACATGTCACTGAGTACGTTACTAAGTAATACGAAATATAATCCACGTCACCGTATAACGATAAATTATAGTGCACCACGTTAATACTTTTCCGGTGGACCCTTGCGGCCGATGAAAGCGTGTGATGTGTCATGTGTTGTCTGTTTTAGGAACGTCTGTGGGAGGTGGAAGTTGTCTGTATCTTTTTGGATTGTCGTTGCGAATGATGATTTTTCGTGTAGAATGCAGGACTAAAAGTCCACCAAATTTTGCTACATTGTACCTCAAGTACATCCAACATTCAACGGGTGAAAATTGGAATCTCAAGACAATGAATGTTAAACCAAAATATCCCGGGATTTTATCAGTCTTCATCGCCCAAAAAATATACATATATATATATATATATATATATATATATATATATCACTCTTTCCTTAGGCTACTGCATTATGGTGATTATGGAGTAGTTGTCAAGTTCTCTTTCTTGATCACCAAGTTGTAGACGTTTAAAACAAGAGTAGTCAATTGAAATTGAGAAATCAATATTGGTTAATCATCATGGACCTTCCCACTCCGACGGAATTAAAAAGAATATGATAATGATTTATACACATCATTTTTTTATTTTGACACTCGAATGAAATTAATACATCCGTGATTTATGATACTTAAAGTTTAATAAAAAAATAGTTAGCTCAAATAATAAAGATTTTCATTATAAAAAATAAGAGATAGACTGCATAAATTATTTTTCAAAAATATTATCTGATTAAAAGTTCATTATGTCCATGTATTGAAAATGTTAATCTTTGTTGAAATTTGAAACGAGGCGGGAACATTACTTTTTGACGTATTGTTCTCTTTTCATTTTTTGGTTGAAAAGTTAGCACGCATTAATAAATTGATCTCTCCAGTCAGATTAGTCCATATGCCCTAAAAATGAAATTAATGAATGTTAAAAGGCAAAAATTAATTAGGATTGATAAGTTATTAGTACTTTCAGCATTCAAATTTCATACCTATTTGATTATTCTTCGAACTGGTGAATATATTTGTATATAAGAGATAAAAAAATTTTACTCAAGAAAAATTATTTGATAAATATGTAACCCTAACATATGTGGTGTTTCATAACTAACATTCTAATCTAGCATCTTATTTATTCTAAAAACTGGTTTTTCACCCGTGCATTGCACGGGATATCATTTTAATTGAAAAATGAATAAACTAGAAATGAGATTTATACTGCTCTCAATGAATACAAAATAACACAAAATATTAATAATACAAACAGGTTTTACCAAAAAAAAAAATGAAAGAAATTGGGAGAGATTATTGAGAATTGGTGGGAGATTATGTCAAGGAAATAACTAACTAAATTTCCTAAGTGATAATTAGAATTAGCTGAATCTTTCAATTAAAATAAAAAATTAAGAAAGGTAATTTATAAGGAAGTTGTCTAAATCAGCATCAGGTGGATAGGGGTGTGAGTGTGTGCGCACTTATTACAATAACTAAATTTTTAAAATTTTTTTCATTACTAAAGTCTTACATAACTAACGTACAAGAAAAAGATTAACATTTGTGTCTACCTCATTTTCCTAACACGTTAACATTTGTGTCTACCTTATTTTACTAACACGTTTATAAATTGACCTGTTTTTTACATACATTCTTTGATTAAAAAAAGAATGTACAGTAATACTTTTCCTATAGTAACTCTTTTAAAAAGTTGCCAGACAAACGGAACCATTGAAGATTTTTTTTTTTTTAAAAAAAAAATAAGAGTTGAAAAAATATCCTTGTGAAATTTCTAAGAAATTCAGATTTCGTACCATTTCAGAACTCAAATGATCATAGCCAAAGTATTCATCGGTGTTCAATTTGATTTTGCCAATCAGCTTATATTCTTGTCTTAATATAAAGCGTGCTGATCAAGAATCGAGACGGCTAATTTCTTTCTTGGTGATCAAGGATCAAGACGGGTAATTTCTTTCTTGGTCCTCCGAGTAAAAAAATTCCTTTTTGGGCCCACAAGTTTTCTGAAATAAATTTTGAGTATGTAAACAAAAAACACCGCATAAACTGCTGTAATTGCGATCATGCATCAGCAATTTTGTAATTGAAAATCACTGCACCAAATATTAGCAGTACTCTTTTTTTATTTTTTTATTTTTAATGAGTTATCTCAGCCATCTTGCTCACAAAATTCTATTTTATTCACCTTTTCTTTTATGAAAACTCGTCCAAAGACACAAGTAATTGGTAACAAAACATAACAATAACTCAAATTAAGAATCTCGTAGTAAAATATTTGAGCCATTTTCCACCCAATTATTCAATCTGATTATACCATGTAAAAAAATCGGTTAAATAGGAATAAACCACACAAAATTAATTAATTATATCAAAATTTAGTACGTAAACAACTTTTCTGGTTCTACTTTCCAAAGGCCGGTGGTTGCCTTCATCAAATACAAACGCATTTCTCTTCCTCTTTTAAGTCGTGTTTCTATCTTGGACTTGCTTTCTACCAAAACCGTCAAGAAAAGGAAATGCTTATTATTTAAAATGGTAAATCAGTCAAATCAACTGAATAGAATACAATAAGAGCTGGTGATGAAGTAGAATGCAATAGTAACAATTTTGACTCGTTGATTTCTAAGCTCTACAGTAAGAAATTATTGGGTGTGTTTGGAAGGTCAAATTATTTAGAATAATTATTTGGTCAATTTTTGTTGATCAAGTAAGAAAATTTGAAACGTGTTTCACTAGAGAAAAATTTTTGGATTTGTATTTGGATAGTGAATAATTTTTTTTGTTGATTTTTTTAAAAAGTTGAAAAGTGTTTGAATTTTGAAAAAGTTTTTGGTTTGTTTAAAAATTTTGTAACAATTTAGGGACTTTTACTCAATTATTCACAAAAGCAATTAAGTTTATATTCAAGATCTACTTAGAAAAATTGAAAAAATCGCAAGTAACAAAATGAAATCCATTGTCAATAGGTTTTGTGATGGATTTTGTGAAACGAGCACTGATGTTGAATGCTTGTAAAACGACGAGTGCTCGGTAAATTTTTAATTTTCAAACAGTATCGGATGCTCATAAAATTACTCGCGTCCGATATCAGTGCTCAATTTAAAAAACCTACAATAAAACTCATCGACAATAGATCTTATTTTGTTACTCGTAGTTTTTCAATTTTTCTAAACAAATTTTAAACGCAAATGTGGTTGGTTTTGTGAATAATTGTGTAAAAAGTTACTAAAATTGTTACAAAGTTTGAAAAATATTTGAAATTTAAAATGAAAATATTTGGTGGAAAAATTTGATCCATTGTTTTTGAAAAAGGTGAGAAAAAATTTTTGGTCAAAATTTTTATGACTTATGGCCAAATAATTTTTTAACTATCCAAACATATTTTGAAAAAAAATTTGCAAAAAATTCCAAATAATGCCATCCAAACACACCCATTATTATTTTTAACAAATTTATACTATTACATTGAGAAGGGGAACGATATTGATGGGATTTGAATCGCTGACCTCTGGGCTAAAGTCGTAGAGTTTAAACCGCTCAAACTTCAATTCATATATTAAAAATGAATCTAATATCTGAATAAAACTTTCAAGTTGCAATAATGATTTGCTCATATGTCACTCAACAATAAACCCCACACGTAACAAAATTCCACGACGTCTTTTTTGGTCCCTTTTGTTATTTTAATTCTTGACCAAACTAAGTTGCTTGAATCTAGCAAATTTAACCAAATTAATGTGCTAATCAATTTAAGAGTATGTATATGTGTATTATAGGGGAGCGAGTGCGTGCGCAATAGTGTAGCTTACTACAAGAAATGGACATTAGTCTCAAAATTGGGAATCTCAACCTGAATTGTATTATAGAAACTTTAATTCAATGAATATTGTAATTATTGTGACACACTTCAAACTTTAATTGGAGAGAGAGACAGAGAGAGAGAGAACAACAAAGTAGAGAAAATTAAAGGTTATCTTATGTGCACCCAATCAAATGTAGGTAAATTAAAGGTCAATCTTTTGGTGTTGGGTAGTTTGTGTGCTGAAAAGTCCTTTTTTAGTCGATTTACAAATTCTTTTGCCGTAGAGGAAAAAGAAAAGATCAACCTACAACAGAAATTAAACACTGTTGCTCGTCAAATTTATACTTTAAGAGGCCAAAAAACTATTAAGCGTTCCGTGTAAGATGTAATGAAGAAAATGAGGGCACGTGTTCAGAATTTTTGTTTTAATTAACTTTTTAAAACTACTTTGTCGTTTATCACCAATCATTAAGCTTAAGATTAAAAAAAAAATCCTCTATGTCGTCAGTTGATTTTGACATATTACTTTATCTTAGCAGTTGTAAATGATCTGGCCAAACAACCTTGTTTCTATAATAGGAGAAATAATTTTTCCCTTTTTTTTTTTTTTAGTTTTTGGTTTGGTAAATTGAAAAAGAATGTATATACAAAATTGTAAGGGATATAGAATGGTTGGTTGACTCTTGGTGGTGATGGTGTTGGTGGGTTGCTCGGGGAATGGAGATCATTTATCTTGGGCCAAAATTAAGGACTACAGGATAAAAAAAGGAACTATTTATTGGGCCTACATCGGCGTAAAAAGAGGAGAGAGTAGTATGGGCCCTAAATGTTTGTTTAAATTTTTCCAATTCTAGGCTTAGGCCCTCTCTAATGAAACAACTAAAACATTGCAAAGGGCTTACGGAATTGACAACTAACTAGTTCACTAGGAACGAGCCTTTTCATGATCACTAGATAATGAAGCTGATTTTTATTTGTCGATTAATTTAGGTTTGTTCTAATTGATTCTGATTATGATAATAGTTGATTTAATAAAAATTAAAAACCAAAAACTAAAAGTAAATTTTTAATTATTTCTAATTTTAGCTTAAAAAGATCCAAAAGCCGAGTTAAAAAGCAAATGAGAAAGTCACAAAACATAATTTTTAAAATCAAAAATTAAAAGCAGGAACAAAAAGCAGTTGAGAACAGATCTTATGTGTGTTTTTAATAAATCTCCAACTTAATAAACAAAAAATAAATCACCAAAAAAAAGAACATTTTTAATTATCCTTTGAAAGTTATTTTGATTTGTGTAGGTGGGTATAGCACAAGAAATAAGCGAAAGTGCATGGATGACAATGGAAAGCCTTGGTTTCTTTTACATGATAAATCTCTTAATTGAGTGGTTAGCGTGAAATGGTATCGTCCATATTAGTTGATTTCGTTTTCAAATGGCAAACATTTGTATGTATTTGTGAAAGTCTATATATGTATATATATCTCAGGGCAAGAGAGTAAAAGAATATGTGATGGAAGAGAAAGGACGAGGATAAAATCATTTGTTGGACTAACGAATAAATCAAGGACAAACCAGGAAAATTGACTAATGACAAACCGAAAGAAATTGCCTGATTGCGTGTCCAAATTAGCACTCATTTTGAATAGAGATAATCAATTTCCACTAGTATCATCTTTTAAACAATGGGCTAAAAATTTCCGCCCTATTGCAATCGCCAATCGAGAAGACAGTGAAGATGTTAACTAGAAAACAACATATTATACTACCTCTGAAATTCTTTTTTCTCGCGTGGACTTGGTCAGTTTTCCTGAGTTGTCTCTGTTTTGAACGAAATGAGGAGTTGATCTGTGAAAATGCAACTAATCCGAAAGCGAAATGGAGCAAAGGGTCAAAACGATAAAAAGAAATCACCGCCCAATTAGATGAAGAAAAGTGGTTAATAAGGATTGAAATAAAGCATTTCACCGTTTTTTAGAAGGCATTTTGCTGTCATACTTGGAAGGAAAAGGTCAATACTAATCAATGATCAAATCATGCAAGCCACTTTTCTCTCAGCTTGGAATAGTTCTTAGTGTACGTCTCAAGACTACACACAAACCAGATTAATGAGCATAAGAGCGCAAAAAATACGTGTACAAATTACATTGATTATTTAGTATCATTGTTTTCAGAAAATTTTAAACACGTTTTTTAATTATTTTTTAATTTTATATTTATGTTTATAAAAAAAAATTTTAAAATTATTACAGTAATTAATGATCATCCAAACGAAATTGTTAAGAAACATTAACTATTCTGACCCTAAAGCACCTTATTTAACCTTGCTTTTAAATTAAACATAGGATTTTGTAGAGTGTGGTACTAAAGCAAATAATTCGAACCAACTACGACGTTAAAAAGTGACAGAAGAAGTAGGGCGGCCGGCGGCCAAACGGTGAAGGTGCATGAGTGACACGGCTTGTTAATTAAAGACGCGTAGAAAGACGCGTGTCCTCGTCTAATGGTGTGCTTCATGAAATTGTCGGTTGAAATTAATGCAAGTGTTGCTGTTCGTTTCATCTGTGCTGGACAACTACTCTAACTCCCAAATGAAACATTTTACGTAACAAAAAAAAAAAAAAAAAGAGTTCGAATTTTACAGCTCGAGTAATTTACATAAATTATGATACAGATGAGTATGCAATTAGTGAACTTTTTATTTGCTTTAATATAAAAAATAGTGCATGACGAACTGTTCAAAAAAATAGTAAATTTTTTTAATAAAAGTGTTAAAGTTTTGTAAAAAATTTACTATTTTTTTTAACAAAAACTTATCATTTTTACTGAGCGTCCATGTAAACATTAGTTTAAAGTATCTGTTCCGATACTTGAGAAGTTAACATATTTTCAAACGTGTATTTGTTTAATTTCTTCAAAAAAAAAAGTGAAAAACTCAATAGATAAATGTAAAGCTTAATTAAATGTAATTCTTAAAAAAAATAAAAAAAGAGACACCACGTACTAAAAATAATTCTTTTTACATATAGTATAGCCTATGGTCTGCCCATTTACTAGAATAGATTTTTTTTTCTTGCTAAACTTTTTTTTTTTTTTTCAGCACAAAAAAATGAGGTTTCGTTCTCATTTCATAGTCTCCTAGTTGTTGGATCAGATTTCAGAAGAGGAGACGGCTCTCCAACAACAAAGTCAGCTGGTTTCAGCAATTTTCTAGCGAAGAAAATTGTGTACCTTATCTTTTGAATCTCATTACAACCTTTGTTATTATAGCGACGGGTGTTTTGAACGAGTCAGTACTCATCATTTAGACCTCTATTTCCAGTCCATTTTCGCATTCTCACTCTCTTTATGTTCTTGTGTCCTAAATGCACTTCAAATTTATTCATTGACTGTGTTGTTAGTTAGGCCTCCAATTCTAACACAGTTGTCTAGCCTACCAAGCAACCAACAACTGAAATTCAGGATTGGTTTCACATTGTTGGACGGTAGTCTTGAAATTAGCCATTAAAGAGTCACTTTCAATTAAAAATTTGAGCAAGTAGTTTTTTTACCTATTATTAATATTAATGTTAGTTTCAAATAGGGTTTTCAATGCTATTTTATAATTATTATGACTCTTGATCTAATAATTGAAACAAAAATTTGACATTTAAGATTCTCACCAAGCTCATTAAAACATAACTTCGTAAATATCACAATCCACAATCTTCGACGTTATTTTAGAGTTTATTCTTAACAAATTCTGATTTTAAAAAAATTGAAATAAGTTAGTCTCAATTTCAGTTTTAATATCCAAAAACAGGATTAAAGAAAATAATTGAAAATATCACAAAATAAACTTGTTAATATAAGAAGCTAGAAGTAAATAAAAAAATTGTTGAGGGCAAGTTTTGGTCTAGCCACAAAAAGATTTTTATAAAAATTGAAAAGCTTTAGGCCAAGTCCCATCATGACTGTACACTTAAATCTTCTAATTAAGATTTAGCTTATGAATTCTTACTATAAAAATATTGCAAGGTAGAAGTAACCTTTGCTTTTCCTTTTGGCCCACCCCAATCCATTATATCCTTGTGTACAAGTGTCCAACAACCACCATATCTATTTCTAGGCTATTTCCCACTAGTATCCTCTTCTGTTTTGCATCAAATTCGGCCGCCATTGTTTAGATTATCCTGTTCCAATCCATTATTTTATCCACTTTTGTATTCCCATTGGCGCATGACTTGGACAATAAAGAAGTAAAGAACACGCTCCTAAAGACGAGTGATTCCTGGACAACAAAACAAAAGAGAGAATAAAATAGGCATAAAGCGTAAACACCGCTAGTCTACAATGCCGTATTTACGGCCGTCCAGATTTGCTGAAAGCCGGCACGTCAACGTCTTCGCCGCTCCCCATATAATGTCTCCCGCGTGCCACGTTACCCCTGTTCTTCTTATGCCTCCACACATTACAAAATTTGACTGTGACATCACCCCAAGCACTCCCCTCCTCTCTACTCAATTTTTTACCGTGATTGTCTAATATAAAATCATTTCGTATTAATACAAAATTATACAAAATTAAAAATAATAAAATTTGTATTAAGCATAAGTTGACATCAAAACAATTTGACAGGAAAGCTTGAATTGAATAAAAACACAAACAAAATAACAAGGAACGTGAAAAGAGCTACTGCATACAAAATTTGCTCACCTGTGATAGTAACTGCTTAACTATTCCACTCGTTGTACTAAATATTTAGATTAGTATAATTATGTGTTAATATTTATTTTACTACTTGTGAGTTAGTTTGTACTATGGTTTAATTGGATATTTTGGCATTAACAACACTATTATGGTTTTAGTTGTAATCTTATTAAAAAAAAAAATTACCAAAAGATTGTCATCAAAATCTAAATGCTAAATTTAGTATGAAATTAATATATCTTTCTATATCAAAACAACTTAAGTTTTGTATATTTATCTCCATAATTATAAACATTCATACACATTGAAAGTATTAAAATGCAAAAATATGTTATTAATACTTTATAACTTTTCAAATTGTATACAAAACTAATTTGATGCAATAAAATTTAATATTTACGCGTAAAATAATAGCCAACTCCAATTCGACTCTAATGCAATTCCTCATAAATTCTTTTGAACTCAAATGTAATAATTATAAATTCAAACTAAAATACACTTGCCTAATTACCCAAATTAAATAGTATAATATTCCATTTGAATATAACGGTAAAATCAACTTAATTCGATCTGATTATATACACAATTTCAATGTTGGATTCGACACGACATGATACGATACAACACGAAAACTTAATTCAATCTGACTATATACACAATACGATACAACACGAAAACTTAATTCAATTTGACTATATGCACAATTTTAATGTCACACAATTTCAACGTTAGATTTAACACGACACAATACGACACGATACGATACAACACAAATATTATTCATATATTAAATCAGACTTAGTCTCAATCCAATTCAATTCAACAAAACTCGACTCGATTCATTTACCGCGTGCCCCCATCCAATGCGTTGTTTTTGAAAAATACGGTCACGTCACCGCCTGACCCCACACACAACAGACACCCACACTCTCTCATAACTGGGGCGGCGGCCCCCCTACCCAACCCCAGTCAAATCCCTTGTTGACTGCACCTCACCCCATTCCCCTCTTCCTTTAAATAAAGCCACCTCACTTCCTCAATTCCCACATTCTTCTTCAACTGCTTAACAACCTATAATCTACGTCCGCAGCTTGAGAGAAATCTTTCCAGCCATAATGGTTATGAAGGAGAAACTTAAAGACGCCAAGGTAGCAAATGGAAAGGCTAACGCCGTTAAGGAAGTGCACTTCAGAGGCGTAAGAAAGAGGCCATGGGGCCGTTATGCTGCGGAAATCCGTGACCCCGGAAAGAAAAGCCGGGTTTGGTTAGGCACCTTCGATACGGCTGAGGAGGCGGCGCGTGCGTACGATGCTGCCGCAAGAGACTTCCGTGGATTCCAAAGCTAAAACCAACTTCCCTTTGCCATCGGAAAACCAGAGCCCGAGTAACAGTAGCACCGTGGAGTCATACAGTGGTGGTGATGCAGCAGCCCACGCGCCTGTGGAGCTTGACCTCACGCGCCGCCTTGGAGCTGGAGGCGGGGAGTTTCCGTTATTCTCCCATCCGCGGGCTATGGCTGTTCTGCCTAATGGGCAGCCGGTTATGTTGTTTCAACCGGTGGTTCAGCCGAGGTCGGTGAACCGGGTTGATTATCCCTACCGACTTGGGCCTATGGTGGGGGACTATGCTAATTTGGGTGGCCGTGGTGGCGGTGTTAATAGTGACTCAGACTCCTCCTCCGTCGTTGATGACAATTTATGCGACGGCGGACAAATGAAACGAGGGCTTGATCTTGATCTTAATTTTCCTCCACCCGTGGAAGCTTGAGGAGCAAGGCTGAGATCGATGACTATAAAATATCTTGAGAGAGAGAGGAGAGGGACTAACGGTTCATTTTTTGTATATAAGGAGTTAAGAATTCAAGTTTCATTTCATGTTGGAGATTTTAATGTTTTTTAGCAGCTCAAGGAATTCTTAAAAATTCCTCTTAGTTGTTTCTCCAATTTGTAGTTCATGATTTATTTACTATCTAATGTAACATTAGCCAAAATTCAAGTTCTATGCTCTTTTGTCTTTTGGTATTCATGACTTGAGGTAACTTTATGATTTATGATCTAATGAAAAGCACTAGCCAAAGCTCAAATTGTAGTTCTTTAATTCTTTATTTCCTTTTTTTTTTTTTTTTGGGATCTATTTTTCTCTAGGCATGATTATGGAACAGAAAATGAAGTAGATGTGGCATTGTATAACTGCTCATCTCTTTTATTAAATTAGTGAGAATTTCTGCCAAACTGCCGGAAGAATTAATCCAAGAGCCTGGTTTTTATTAGTAGTAGATTGACCAAATCATGTACTTAAAAATGGCGACTAAAATATGAATTAATGTTGCCAATGTTTAGGAGCAACCTGAAAATGAAAGAAAAAGAACCAGACGTGTTCCGGTAGTTTACTAATTTTAGCCGGAGACTATGATACAGATTACCAGGGAATTTTGTGTTCAAGATTGTCTCGTGCAATTTGATGCAATTTTCTGTTCAAAAATTTGGTTCTTAAGCAATTTTAATAACGTTATAATCTCATCTCATTCGTGTATTAGGCCAAGATAATAAATTTAACCTCCCAATAAGATTATTTTATACATACATGGATCAAAATTCGAGCCATATTTTTTGAACTATGTTTACGAATTATATGTCCAAAAAATCAATGAACCATGAGACCATTCACTATTAACCATCAAAATTTATCTAAATCTCATGGTTATGAATCAACCAGCCCCATTTACACTAGAAAATCCCATAGTCTGTAATTGATGTTAACGTAGTTAAACATTTTATGTCACCATTAAAACTAAAAACTTTAACGAATCAAATATTTTTTGAGGAAAATTTTCAATGGCCTAAATACATGAAAGTTCTGAGTAACTATTTCGGGCCACAAAGTCGTATGAATATGAGTAGTCAAAAAAGCAAGCAATAAAAATCAAGAAGTCAGGTACGATTCTCTCGCTCGAGTCTTTCCTTCCTGGTAGCTGCCGACGGCTGTGGAGAATGGAGAGACAGGCAGCTCAACGCGACAACGCAACGTGGCAGTAATTAGGAATCGTGGGTGCCCACGACAATGCTAATTACGGATTCCGTGTTGACGGGGTACATGTCGTCTCTAGGGTGAACGGCACGTGTACCTTATTGCCGTCCAGCAATTTTGTCTTTTGTTTTTTTTTTTTTAGTGATTTTTCCCCAATGTTGCTAGATAAATTCGTAGTTTTGGTCTTCATGCCAGAGTGATTGGATTTTGTATTCTTTTCATATTAGCTTATATGAAATGGTTTTTACATTAGAATATTTAATAATACAATAATGATTTATTCTCAACTGTATTCTGATTTTTGGTAAGAATTATTTTTTAAAAAATGTGAGAAATAGTTGCTTTTAATTTTAATTTAAAAAATTCAAAATGAGGACAAGAGAATACATCACAAAATAATTTTTTTAAAATTGAAAACTAAAAGCAAATAAAAAAAATTGTGAAGAATAGTCTCTAAAATCGCATGATTGATGAGAAACTAAACCATGTGCTGGTTAGTAACATCCCACTTTAAATTATTCCAAAAGGGTATTTGTACGTGTTGTAAATTTATAATAGCACAAAAACCATCATGTCCGGTGTATTTCAACAAAGAAATGCCATGGACGCTTTAGAAAACCATATTGGAATAAAAATGTCCTCAATCACACTATAATCAACAACAATGGACATATGTCAATAACACCACAAAAAAAGATCACTCATGTGAAAAGAAATACCATAACACCTTAGACAACCCTAATGGAAAAAATAATATTTTTTTAGTAAATGATTCTATTTTATACAACATTTAATATGTGTGTGTAGCACACTCTATTTTGTTTACACTTTTGTAAAGAAAAAAAAAACTAAACGATTCTTTCAACATATTTTAAAAATTATTTTTAATCACGTACTATTCTTGATAAATTTAGGCACAATAATTTTTTTCACCTAAAAAATTCATCTAAAAATACAAATATAAACAACTTTCTTTGATTCTTTCTTGAAAATTAGGGATGCTAAATTTTACCTTGATTTTAATTTTGGATGATGTTTTAGAGATAAGTAGAATCAAGAAGGCAAGCGTGTAAGAGAGGTAGGGGACAGCAGCCGCAGTGGGGCCCGCGGTTGGACTTGGGGCAGTTGCCACGGGCGCCGTTTCGGTGATGCCGCTGCCGCTTTCGATGGGTCCCACCTGGGCGTCGGCGGAATCTGTGGACTAAATTTGTTATGTAGGGAAAGATGATGGGGCCGCATGCCCATTGGCCAGGGGCCCCATGCTTGATGATATGATGCTGTTTTGACTCTCGAGGCTCGGTGGAAGGTACCACTGAAAAGCTTGCTTGACTCCCCCCTCCCCCACTACTGAAAAAAATGGGAAATCCAAATTCAATTGCTTTTTCTTCTTCTTTTATTTTTTTATAAATAAAAGCAAGATTTTTTTAGACTGTAACTCCATTTTATACAGTATTATTGGCAAAGTTTTTTGGAAAATTAACGAATTTGGTTCCTTATATTTTTTTTAAAAAAATTAGTTCCTTCACATTCAAAATCAGTTAAAATAGTCATGTCAAATATAAAAGCATATCCGATTGATCTCAAAAGTGTGTTTTTCTTTTGTCCCTGAACTTAATAGAAAATTGAACAAAATAATTTTGTGACAAATTGGATACAGTTTTTATTCTCTTAGGGAGTATTTTGGTTGATTTTTAATAGGAAGGACTAAAATAGTTTTTTTTTCCCTGAAAATGTGATGTACCAATTGGCAAATTTTCCCAATTTTTTTATGAAGAATAAATTTGGAGTAAGTGTGTTGTTATACATGAGACAAAAATTTAATGTAGAACGAGTTTAAAAAATATTTTAAATAAAATTTTCAATACTTTTTTTGTCCAAACAGCACTATTTTTGCAATTTATTATTCTATATAAATTTATTTATTTTAATTAACTTTATCATTTTATTTTTTAAATATCGAGTAAAAAATCTTATTCTTGCTATAACTACTTTTCTCACAAGCGCAGGTTGAGATATCAATGCTTGTGTATAGTAGGACAAAAACTAACGTTTGAGCATATAATAATTTAAATAAACTATTTCAATTAACTTTACTATAATCCAAACTAACTACTATTTCACTAAAAAGTTGCTCAACTTTAAATTGTGTTTTTCCATTTGTTTGAGATACTCTTAGCAATTTTTGCGCAAATTATGACATGACTGAAGTCGTTATAAGAAAAGACACACAAACCAAATTTAGCTAGCATGGACCAACATATTGAAAGGAAAACAACCCAATTCTCAAGGGATAAGTACAAATGCTTTCCGTAGTAAAACAATTATCTATTACTATTGAAAACAGAAAATTAAATGTGTATGGATTTTGACACTTTCTGAAATAATGTAAAGATAAAAACATAAAACATGGTTATTATATTAATAATGGCAACTCTAAAATACGTATAAATTATGACATATTTAGGTTCGCATAATTTTCCTAGATCATGTGACTTTAAATTTACGTATACGAAAAATTATATTTTTTTAAATCGTGTGACTTTAAACTTACGTATACGAAAAATTAGATTTTTTTATACTTTTTACATTGTAAAGTACAAATCGGATAATATATGTGTAAGAAGTGAAGTGTATAAATCATTCTTCCCTAATAGTTGCAATAACAATTATGTTGTATTTTTTAAAGTTTATCATCATTTTTCCTTGCATAAATTCAATGGGATTAATGCCTAAATAGAATTAGTATAGGTATGCAAATTTGAGTAATTGTATCAACAATGTGATCCTCAATTTAGCTAAGTACAATCTTACTAGCAAGTCTCGCATGAAATTTGGTCAAGCAATTTCATGAAATAAAATAATTAATTCCAGCTTTATTAAACTGAAAAACAGGAGGTAATCGAGGATTAATGGACAAAAATGAAATACAATCAAAGCACGTGGGGACTGGGGTGCGGTGTTGAGCGTGGGAGTACGGCGCTCCTCAAGGCTCCTGAGATAGATAGATATAGATAGTCCCGTGACGCACATTACTGATTAAACGGCGACGTGTCAAAAAGGCAGACAGAGAAAAAGCGAATGGTGCCGGCTTAGGTCGGCTGTCATTTTTTCATTTTGAACGGGTCACGGAGGGGCCTACCTACCATTCTCGTCTTTCACCTTTGCTGGTGGCCACTCGGAAGTTGCCTCTTTAATCGCCACGTCTCACGTGAGGAATAAAAGGGGCAACGCTGGAATAAATATTGAGATTGTCTAAGTCAATCAATTATCAAATCAAATGTATGCATCATCGTTAATAATAAGAAGAACTTTACATTATTTATGTAATTGTTGAAATATGCCTGTTTGTTTAGTTTTATTTTTTAAAAACAATTTTAATTTTATTTTTTGGAAATATATTTTTTTAAAATTTTATATATTTTTTAATTAAATTTTTATTTCACATACGTATTTATCGAAAAAAATGTTAAAATTACTATAGTGATATTTTCTAAAAAAATCTAGAAAACAATCATATAAATGGAATTTTGTTCAAAAAGTTTAAACACGCTTTCTAATTAAATTTTTTATCTCAAAAATACATTTATTGAGAAAAAATCTTTAAAATTATTACAATTATATTTTTGAAAAAAACACAGACAAAAAACATCCAAATGGAGAAATCTCTCTCCAAATGGTGAAAGATAAAATATTGTATAGTTAAAAATTCACTCCCAATCCCATCAACTCGCACGGTATGCTTAGCTTCATCTGCTCACCTTCGCCATGGAGTCTTGTATATCCTCACTGGACAATTAATTTCAGTATTTTCTTCTTCACAACAATTATTAATTGAGAGTGTAAGATTCATAATAAATAAATAAAATTCAAAAATTCCATCATAATATAAAGATTCAGAAAATATTACTCAAACTTTACTAATAAGGTTCAAACAATAATAACAAATTATAAAATTACCACGATTATATAAAAAGTTTATACTCTATAAATAAAACAAGTAAGATTCAATAAATTAACAGAGTATATTATGTATATTTAAAATGTGCAAGTGTATAGTAGACAAAACAAGAAACTTTCAATAAATTAGTTGCGTTTATTTAATGCATCCTTTTTTTTTTTTTATCAATAGTCAATAATATACTATTATACTTCTAAGCTATACTATATGAGAAGAGGCCCAACTGAGCCCGGGGAAACCGATGGGGACTGACAACTATCGAACCAAACGAATGCATTATACATCTATTTGGATTTTTGATGGAAAGTAGGATTTTTTGATGGAAAATAGGGTTTAATCCTATGACCTTCCACCCCACTTAACCTTTAAACGCTTTGTGAATGCTAACCCAACCAAGTTGGGTTAGTTGTTTATTTAATGCATCCACTCCATCATAAAAAGACGTTTGGACCCATTTTTGGGCGGACCATCTCTCTCTCTCTCTCCAACCTCGCACTGCAGGCCAGTTCATTCCGGCTGGATAATGGGCTCTTTTGTTTTGGGCTGATCCAACCAATGGAGGATGACATCAGGCAATCAATCTCGTGTGAGAGGCCTCAATAAATACAAGGCTCAGTAAAGGGCCAAAAAAATGAAATGTTCACCCACAATTTTTTTGTGGATGTCTTCAAAAGAAAATTGTCAAACCCTATGAAGCTTTGATAGTTTTATGCTATTATTATTGGCAAAAAATAAGAAAGATAATCACATATACCCCTTATTTTTGTACTTCAATTTACTTTGTGCCAAGTTGTGAAAGTAAAAATATTTTTTCATTTTTCATTTTGTCCTTTTTTTTTAAAAAAAAAGGGGAGAAATGGGGAGGAATAAGCGTGGAGGGGAAAATAGTATAAACGTGGTGGGCTCGAACATCTGTGAAAAACAAAAACCATTAATCATTGGGCAAATGGTTAATGCAATTTTAATGACACTACTTATTGAAAAAGAGATTGTTCACCACATAATTGCAATCTGTATTCATCCCTCCTCTGAACCTTTCACATTTCTTTCCACATAGAATCGTCCTTGCACTATAAATAAACAGAGCAAAGCAAACAAATTAAAGGTTACTCATGAAATCATCTCCAATTATGTGTCATCCAATTTTAACAAACATGGTAACAAGTAAGCAACAATGATGATACCATCTCATCAATCTTTATTAATATAGTTGAAACCTCTATTCGTTCCCTACGTACAACTTAGTTGATATAAATCATTTCGCAATTTATTAATTAAAAAAAAACTATTATTCACACTGATCGCTGGGCCTACAATCACAAGCCAACTAGGTTTATGAACAATCATTCATGAGTGTACAATGACGGACAGCCTTGGACCCTCCTACGGACAAAGTTGATGATTTGGATCAGTTTTCGTAGAAACCCCATGATCTGATGCCTCCTGAATCAAGTGCTGTGGCCCAGTGGACAAATTGGAGACGTCCGCTTGTATAATGGGTTGTGAAATTGTAATCAACGAGAAATTTTAACAGTGGTGGTTGTGTCATATCATAAATTTGAATGGAACTGTTTTGGCTATAGGACAGAGTTTTTTTTTTTTTTTTTTTTTTTTGAAGAATATAGGACAGAGTTTTGGCATTGAACATTTCACTTGAGTCACATATGTCACTGTTTTCTTTTGTTTTTTCAAAAAACATTACATGTATGTCACTCAAATAATGCTGCCTTGGCAGAATTAATACTGAAAGAAGACTCATCCCAATGTGGAGCTGACATTGTTGAATTCGATTTTGGAACTGTACAACAGCACCGTTGTCATTTTTTGCCAGGAGATGAAAAGTCACGCTTGCTTTATAAAGAATGGGCCTATTGTCCCCATTGAACATAGTTCAATGTTTCCATGAAATTTATACCTAGTACAAGAACGGTCAAAATGGAAATGGGATATTAGAAGTGTCATTTGGTACAAGTTCAAAATCCAGATTAAAAAGGTAAAAAAATAGATGGATTAGATTGAACCTACAGAGTTAAAAATGAATCTAAAAAATAACATCGTTTCGCGTAAAAATTGGTTACACAGCAATACTAGATGTTATATAAAAATGTTAGACAATTACATAAAGACACTGATAAATTACAACCAATATCTAACTTACAAGAAATAGGGAAGGAGGGAATTTGAGTCCCGTATCCGGTGAATATGGCTTGGTTGCTATATGATGTCTTTTCTTATATAGGATGGTGTGACTTACAAGTAATTTTTTAACTAAAAGAACTTGAAAAGCATGGGAAGAGTTCTTTACTTTCTTATCTTTGACTTTATTGTAATAGGGAAATAATGAAAAATTGATGTCTGATGAGCTTAGCTGGTGGAGAAATGTGTTATTGCAAACTCACAAAGGGACATGGTGGGAGACCTTTAATTCAAGAGCAATGGTTACTTGGGCATGGGCTGTTATCCCTTGTTTGCATTAATCCTTACGAAAATGTGACAGGTTACAACCAACCCACCTAATCCAGCATTGGCAAAATGTCCTTCAATGGATAGGACATGGGAGGGGATCATATTCTTAAAGAGACTTCTATGGTCCTCACTACCCTACCACCCTTTCTGAAAGATAAAAAAAAATGTGCCCTACCATCCTTGTGTCCAAAACAGATAAGTATCCCTCCTAGGAAACAGAACGATGGGTTCACAACACAACAAGCAATTAGACAACAGTACATGAATCTACCTCAATTTTTGTTCTACAAAAAAAGGATGCGTATTCAATTCATGAACTTGGGCATTATTTGGGATCGATACAAACTTTTATTGTCCATAACAAGGCTATCCAATACTGCATCCCACATTAATGCTGCCGGTGACTCATCAGACATGAATGCAAACCCAAAAAAAAAAAAAAAATCACTTTTTTTGGGGAGAAAAATAGAGACATTCGGAAAATAGACCATTTTATAATTCACATTTGTGTAAATTCTAGGACATTCCAATACACAATTAATCTTCAGTAGGAAGATGAGAAGATGTCTCAAAATGGAGGATGATCTGTGCTTGTTTTGGCATAACCTTTAGAACTTTAACTGAAAGATGCACATGATAAAGGCAAAAGTGTTGTTGAAGGTGGCAGGGACATATGCTTTTTTGGTTCTGGAAGAGAGTAGCAGACCTGGGAAAGCACAACACTATTTGTTTTTTGTATTAAAGTGGTTAAGGATTTGGAGATGTTTTAAACTTTTCTTGCTCTTTTATCAGCACGCATGTAAGCAAATAATTAGTAATGTAATTGGGGTAAAACTGCACACATGTAAGCAAATAATTAGTAATGTAATTGGGGTAAAACTGATATTCTTACTCATTATAGTTCCTTGGAATTTCTCAACATAATTTTTTGTGGAATTACTTCTTATAATATAAGAATTGTATGATCATAATTTTCAAGAAATTGTCAACATGACAATGTTCAAAAAGTGCGAATGTTAGGAGTTGGCTTTATGAAAGTGTTGGTACGTCATTCGGCTAAATAGAGAAATCCAAGATTAGGTATATCTATCTATTGATGAAAAGTAGTTGTTTTTAGGATGCACATGGAAGTTCAAAGAAAACCACATTATACAAGATAAATTCAAGGTTTATGAGTAAGACAGTATACCATATAACAATTTTATTTCAGAGTTTGGCATCATGACAAGTTATCATATTTTATTTTATACTTGAAACATGATAAAATATATAAATATATGATCATGATAAAATATATAAATATATGATTCACGCTCTCCTGCCTTTCTATTCTGAATCGAAGCTATTTTTCCTTTTAAGTCATGATAAAAATTTGTTTACGATTTGTAAATATAAAATTTCTTGTGAAATATTCCTTGTATATTCACAAGAGCAGCCTCAATGATCATCTAAACACCCCTTAACATTAGAATTTAATATCCATACAGGCTAATACCCAATCCTCTTTTGTTGGATATCTATAAATCTTGATTGATTTTTTTTTTTTTGCTTGATATCTATAAATCTTGATTGATTTTTTTTTTTTTTGGCTTGGTATCTATAAATCTTGCTTGATATCCTTGATATTGGTATTCAATAGATAAAAACATTATTTTCAATATTGAATGAAATATTTAAACCAAGAGTAACAAAAACTAGTTCTAGACTTTCACCGGTAAACTTTACTCATTCATCTAATAACACTATCATATGTTGCTGTCAGAAAAATATCATTGGATTCTTGTTAACAAAAACATCTTGTCTAGTCTCTATCTGATCTATTCTTTTGACCCAACCCATATCTCGCATGTAACCCACTAATCCTACGAGATTTTCTGAACCACTCAAACGGTTGATTCCTTATTTTATGAGATCTCTTATTTGTTTAGTAAATCTTTCTTGATCAACTAAGAGAATATATAGATTTTTTATCCACCACTAAATTTTGACCGTCTAAGAAAGTATTGAAGATTTATTAGCGCACTCTTTGGTAATGACTCTTTAGAAGATACCTTTCTCGCTTTTTTTTTTTTTTTAAATATTTCATACATCAAGAATACAAGAACAAATTATATTCAAAGGTTATTGTAACCGATTAAACTTAACTCACAATTTTTGTTGATTTTTCTCATAATTTCATATAAAAAATTCTAGACGCCTCCAAAAGATGAGAAAAAAGTTAAAAAAAAAGAAAGAACTACAATAAGAATCTCAGAAAGGCTAATGAATGGAAGTTGTAAAGAACAATTCATAAACAAACATTTTTTCACTCATATAAGATGGAAGACAGTGGTCACAATTCGGAAACACTCAATTTTTTCACACACATATATATAAGATGAAAGACAATGATCATAATTCACTTAAGTCATACATTACATGTCAATGAAAACATCTAAAGGTCAAGTTTCTCTTACAAATACAACTCAATAAACTGCAAAATATTCCACACAAAAGAGACTCAAAATTCAACATTTAAATTGAGCAATAGGCAAAAATCCAAAACAAGATTTTAGCAAAATAATAACGAAGTCTTCTTCAAGTTCCAATCATCTCACACATAACGCTTTAGCTGATTGGTGTGGATGGCAAAGAACTATGTACATAAATATTAGCTCCTTCAAATTTTCATCATCATCAACATCAGTGTCCTGATCATGACCACCATCGAATGGTTGTCCAATTTTTGCACAATTATTTAGGTCAAGAGATCATTGACCCACCCAAGATCAGGATCCAGCCAAGCCATTTTCATTAACCTTGTTCTCTTCAATAAAATTCCTGGTTACAAAATTACTATTCAGAAATTGGTTTGTTCCTGGACTTGGGGTTGAAGGAGACAGAACGAACTGCTGTTGATCTTCACCACCAAAATTCACCTCAAGCCATGGTAAATTCCCATTATTTGGAGCTGCATGTGAGGAAGACTCAGCTCGCATGCATTGCCTCCATAGAGCTCATCAGTTCAGTCAATGCATCCTTGTAACTAATCCCACTAGCCTTGAGCTGAGAAAGCCCACAAGGTTCAATACTTCCAAAATGTTCTTTATACCTGGAAACTGGCGAAAATCCGCCCGAAAATCTGGCTGGTTTCACCGGAGAAAGTGGTGGCGAAAGTGATGGAGACAGCGGCGGAGACAAATGGGACATTCCCATCAAAGTAGAGGTTGGTGAAGCCGCAACAGAATGGCAATACATACAGCAATGGTTCACATTCCGGTGGTGCCGCTTCTTCTCGACCGGAGATGAAGCGGCCTCATGACAATTAGCCGGCAAAACACGAAGCTGGCGAGGCGAATGAGCGAAAAAACAGACCTTTCGCTTGCAATTCTTCCCATCTTTACATGCCTCGGTTCGATAACGAGAAGGATGTAGCCAACACTCAAAAACACCGTGAGCAAACTCACAATTGTCGCCGCGGCCACAATTGCCACGGCGAAACTCAGAGCAAACATTTCCAGAGTAATGATACCTTCTAGGATCCCTCCTCCTGGCTTTTTCGCCCGGGTGAGCGAAAGGGCAGTCGGTCCAGTCATGACTCCGGCTGCGAGTGCACTTTCTGACCTTGAATTCATACATCCTGAAATGATCAGCTGAATAAGGATCAGCATCATCATCATCAATGTTGTTGTAAGGCAAGAATTTCTGGAGAAGGGCTTCTTCAGCTTTAGGAGAATCCATGAACACATCACTGTCAACATGCATGGTACCCGAGGCGGTGGAACGGCGGCTGAGGAGCTTTCTTGGTGGGATGTCAATTTCCCTGAGGCTTTTCTTGTTGAGATAGAGTTGGTGAGAGTGGTGAATCTTGTGTTGCTGCTCAGCAAAAACGCTGCCCATATCGGATGATAATGATAAAGACATATAGAGATTGATCAAAAAAAAAAAAAACGTGATTTTTCTAAAGAAATTATGGTATAGAAGAAGAAGTGTTGAATTGAATGAGATATGAAGGGAGATAAGGATATGGAAGAAGGGTTTTATATATGATTTAGAGAGAGAGAGAGAGAGAGAGAATGACGAGGATGATGTGAGGGATGGGCTAGGAGGTGCGTGGCTGCATAGTATTAGAAATTGGCATGCAAAGTGATATATGTGGCAGCTCGACATAAAACATTGCATGCAAGAGTCCTTCTTGTTGTGCTTCATGGGGAAAAAGTCATGTCTCTCTTTTGTACTTTTCCTTACGTTTCACGGTGATGATGATGATTTTCAAATAGGGTAGAATGGTCTTTCCGAATATCAAGCTATGGTTTGTGTAATTTCAAGTTCTCAACCAAACCCTAGATTTTTTTGCTTTCTATTAGGAGAAAAATCTTTCTGAAATCTAGGGGTCAAATGCTATGATTCGTCATTTGTATTCCTATTGATTTTCCACTCCAAAATGAGTAGTATTGAATTTGGGCCCTTGGCTAAAATTTAACTTTGAATGAACATTAATCTTTTTAGGTACACATTCCAAGCAAGAGACCGGCCATTAGAGGAGAGCTTTTTTTTGCTTTATATTAATAATTAAATTTCAAAATGGTGCAAAAGGAATAAACTATCCCTACATAAGTACTTAACAAAGTTGATTGGAAATTTGATACTAGTCTGGTTATGGAACAATACAAGTTAAAAAGCACTAAAATCTTTTGTATTTTGCAAGGGTAAAACATATTTTGGCAAGAATATGACATGAATTAAGTTTAATCATGATTTCTTCTCAATTGCATTTGTGTTCTTGATGCAACATCATCTGGTTTTAGGGCCTTTGTTTAAAGGTCTTTGAAGATCAAATTTTGTTGCAACACATGTCAATTCATGACGAAGGTTTGTTGGACTTTAGAAGAGAGAGGTTGCAAAACTATTGAGGCCCTCCATAAAAATGTTAAATGTTTTTTTGTCCATTCTTTCCTCGAGTGATGTAATCAAGTTTTGGGCTGGAGCGAACCCTTCATAACGGAGTTGGTTTGCAGTTCAATTCACATGGCCTTGAATTGGTTTCAGAGAAACTACCCATTAACAGTTGACGCGTGCATCGGCAGCAGCTGCTGCTGTCGATCCCACATGGCAATGTCATGGAAGCAGGATTTCTTGCCCCGTATCAAAATTGCCAAGCAGATTTCTGCATGTCAAGCCTAGAAATCTTTTTTTATTTATAAAAAAAATATATTTTTTCTATACCGATGAACATTGCAAGCCTAAGCCCTGAATGGATGAAGTCCGAAACAGGCAGCACTAGTGAATTATAGTAAGAAAATGCTGACAATTTTGTCACTAGGCTTTGCTTTGTTTTTGTGGGAGATTTGGGTGTTTGATCTCCTAAATTTAAGGTCACAATAGGGCCATAAGAAACAGTGTAAAGCCTGTTTTGCCAAACTTGGTCATTGTCGAACATTACTTGCATTGGTCATGGACTTTTTTTTGTTATTGCTGTTTGTTTTTGAACGGGACAAAACGGGGAAACCATTTAATATATTGGTTCGGTCCAATTAGAATATGGTCAGCACTTGAATCAGATTTTTGTTTCTTCTTCAGTTTAAAGAAATTGCAGTGCCTACCCCCAACACAGACACAGAAGACATAATTAGCCTGTTTATTTAGCTATCAGATTTTATCACAATCATAAGGGTCCAAAGTTGAGAGATATAGGACGTAAGAAGACCAGCTTCTCAAGATTTTTTTAGGAAGGCATTAGGGTTGGATTGAGATAAAAAAAATTACTGATCCCAAAAGAATTTGGGGCAGGTACCCAACCCGTCCCCGGTCGGATCAGCCAAATCTCTCTTGAGATGGGTACTCGACCTGTGCTCATGCCTAATGACGGAGGTAGAATGTTGTTGGCAAGTTCTTCATTCAGCTTCGCAGGAATTGGTGGCATTTGCTTCATTATCTCTGGCATATCATCCACGCCGCACAAATATCTCATATTAGCTAACATGCTCAAACATCCCCATTTTTCAGTTGTCAACAATCATGAGAACTTATGTACGCATGACCTTCATGAATCGTGAATACAAATAGAAAAACAAAAACAGAATTCCAGTTGATATACTTTTAAGTCATTAGCATGAAAATTTTCATTCAATCCCTCAGAATGATCCTTCTACGAATATGCTATCGAGATAAAGAAAAGAGTTTCTACAGACAAAAAGGAGAAAAACATTTCAGAGGAAATTCAGGACCCAAACCAAATATCAACAGACATAAAAGTACATATCTCTGCAAAACTTATGCTTTTGAACAGCAGGCCGCCAAAGGCAGGAAGATCGAAAAGGAAATAGAATCGATAGAAAAGGTACGTTCCTGGGGGAAAATTGAGAATCCAGGAGCCAAGGTGAAAAGCATAAAGGATACAAAAATAATTAAGCTTTTGTGAATAGAAAAATTAAAGCATGCAAAAATTCACATAAAATAGAAAGCATGACATACTCGTTCATGATGCTGAGGATATTGTTTCGAGCTTCGCAGAAGAAATTTATGTTCTCACGTATCTGCATAAGATAGAATAAGAAAAACAATTCGCAATGTTAATGGGTCACAATTATAGACGAAAGTGTTGCATCAATACAAGAACCAATAATGTCAATCAATTAAGGTCTGGAACATCAATGACTTGACAATCACTGCAATCATCTGACATTAGTAATCGAATAAATGACATAGTTTTCAGAAACTCGAAATTCGGGAATTGATTCGTGTTTTGACAACGATATCGAAGTTAAACAACTGCTGGTAGCAAAGAAAACAGAACTGAATAGAAGAAAGCCAGGTTATAAAAAATTTATAATTGAATTCAAAATGGAATCATAAAAATTGCAGCTACAGGGGAGTATTAGCTCCAGTTACTTCTTAAAGTAAAATCTTAAATGAATATCTAGAGAGAAACAAATAAAGGAGAAAAGCTAAAATTACCTTGAAAGCAGCAAAATTTGCAGAAATTTGATTCAGGGCCTGCTCATTTTGCTCAAGAAGCCGTCCAGTTGCATCACCTGTGGTTGCGGTGCGCAAATTTTGATCAATAAAAAGACGAGTTATAGAGATCAGTCAGGAGGATACTGGCACCCAGCCTTGCATTTTCTAATGGGAAATTTACCTGGGAGGGAAAAAAAAAAAAAAAAAAGGTCATTGTTTTGTTAGCGCCATTAACATACAAAACAGCCCACCACCAACTTTAGAGGAGATTCCATAATCGCTGTCCATGGACATCAATGACGGAGCATATGGTGTGCCATTGGCACTACTTGCGACATGAGACTTTGGCAGATAATCTGTAACTTTTTCCTGAAAACCAAAATCAGGAATATTAATTTTTTCTTTCGCCAATCGTGAAGTGGGCTGGGAACCCTGACCTCCCACCCCACAACCAGCTAAACACGGTCGGTTTATTAATTGCATGTGTTATTTCCGTGAAGTGAACTACACAATAGTAATAGAAAAAGATGAGATTTCAACAAGTTCCTATCAACAAAGAATGATGGACGACTTGGGTGATTTCTAAATTTGTACTTTAGCAGATTCAATGCGGAGGACTCTTCTTTTAGGTTTCATTTTGCTATACATGAGAGAACTCAAAAAAAAAAAAAAAAAGCCATCAATTGGTGACTCTCCAACGTCCAACCCCATCTCAACCAAGTCCTAGGTGTAGGTAAGAATGCCTAATGAACTTGCCCCACTGTTGCTTAAATTTGGGAGGCTCAAGAATGATCCATATAGATCTCCATCTACTAACTCAGGAAGAATGCCTGAGTCAAATATTTGGTCTACAAGTAAAAACATCTCATATCTACCATCAGCAGGGTTGAGGAGGGAGGTCTAATAAGTATTAAGGCCGTGTGGCTGGTTTGTTTTCGGATTATGAAAACTCAACCCAGCTTTTGAGGGAATACGGAGAAGCTTTATATCTCTAGCTAAAAATTTCAACTTCAACAATATCATCAACTCTTCAGTGACCCGTAACATAAATTATGTGATTCATACAGCCACACGGAACTCTCCTGCACTTACCATTCGGATATTGGATTAGATTCTCTGTTCAATTTTTTTGGTAGTCAACTGTCTAACACAAAACTAAGTCGATGGAATGACGTAGTTTTATCTTGCCTTTTGATTTACTTCAAAATCCATTATGTTCATTAAATCATGCTTATTCATGTTAAATCATAGTTTGCATACAATCACGTTCTCCTATATGTATACACAACATAACAGGACACATCTTATCTGAATCCATTGTTCTAGAAATTGTTGTTAGACCGTTTATCTATATATGTCTGAGGTGAATTATCACAACTACCGCTAGTATTGGCTAACTTTTGTATGAGGTCAATTTACAGTACCTGAGTGTCGGAAGTAGATTCAATGTTGTAAGTCACCTTCCTGACCAACTTTAGAATCTGGGAAATATCTGATGATGTGTTTGATGAAGGTCCAGTCTCCCAAGGCTGATTTACGGAAGTGAAAGGTCTGCAGCTACTAAATCTTGTACACCAGAAGAAGCATACAAATGATTTGGATGAGAAAAGGAAGGATTCTTTGGAGTATCCATCTGCTGGAAATCTGCTCTTTGCAGACTGCAGAGAATCCTTATTGGTTCTTCAAGCCAAAGTCATGTCACCAGGACAGGGTTTTGTCCTCCTCCAAATCTTGATCAGTTCTATTTGATTGTGTGGATACACGTCTCCCCATCTGCGAGGAGCAACAAAGAGGATTAATGGAAGTCCCCTACTGAATTGGGAAGTTTCGTCAAATGTGGACTGGAATTTCCTCAGGGGAGAAACTGCCCTGCTCTTGCCAAGTGTTTCATCAAACAAACACACTTCAAAAGGAATTAACCCAAAAAGTGAAGGAAAGTTCAAGCACATTTTCTATATATATATATATATATTCCGCGGAGTTGGGAATTGGATTCTCAACAAACACCAAAGAAATTGCAGTCACAATAAAAGTAAAAGAAAGAAAGGAAAAAAAGAACGACAGAAATTGAAAGTTGTTTAAAATTTAAAAATGGCGGACGTTATTAACAGAATATATTATATTCTGTCAGTGCAATTTTGCTTAATATGACAAAAATACCTCTAATTGTCAAACTCTCATGCTAGATGTGAAATCCACTCTTCCAATTAGGGCTGTCAATGGGTCGGGTCCAGACCCGGACCCGACCCGAACCCGTTACATTTTTCCGGGTCCGGGTAGGGGTAAAATTCCGTTTACTCGGACCCGGACCCGGACCCGTTTTTTCTAATAAAAAACGGGTCGGGTACGGAATATTCAATTCCGACCCGACCCGGACCCGAACCCGATATATATGTATGTATGTATGTATGTATGTGTGTGTGTGTGTGTGTGTGTGTGTTATATAAAATAGGCTTTAAAATAAATAAGGGAGTGATTTTTATATTTGGGCTTTAATATTTAAAAAAACAAGTGGGCTTCAAAAAAGAAAGAAACTTGGGCTTAAAAGGAAAAAAGAGGACAAATTTGATCATGGACCTTTGGACAAATATGATGTATATATAAGTGGGCTTTAAAATAAATAAAGCAATGATTTTTAAATTTGAGTTTTAATGTTTAAAAACAAATGGGCTTTAAAAGAAAAAGAAACTTGGACTTGAAATAGAAAAAAGATGACCAATTTGATGATGGGCTTTGGGCTAATGAGGTGGGAATTTTTTTTTTTTTTTGGGGCTTATCGGAACGGGTCTACCCGGACCCGGACCCGGACCCGATCGATTCCGGGTCCGGACCCGACTAGTGAGACCCGTCGGGTATACAGGTCCGGGTCCGGAACAATTTCCTTCTATCGGGTCCGGGTCCGGAACAACTAATTCCGGCCCGGACCCGACCCGTTGACAGCCCTACTTCCAATATTATCATCCTCACAAACCCATTTCCAGTCTCTTTCTTCCTTTATTTTTCACTTTCCTTCACAAATTAACTTTCCTGTGTTTATCCCTATGTTTTCAGAATCGGACCGAGTATTGACTCGGCTGAGCTCAGGGGTCAATGAGTTCGACCGGGGTTGATTCGGGTCGAACCGGATGACGTCATAAATACGTCATATATATATATATGTACATATATATATATATATGTACATATTTTTGTATGCACATTTATTATTTCCTTATATTTTTATTTGCACTATTAGTAATTACAAATATTATTTTTATTTTAAAATCAGTTCTACTACATTTATTATTTCCCTATATTTTTGTTTGCACCATAATTATAGCAAACATAATTTTTGTTTTTAAATCCTCTCTAATCAATTATAGCCCAATTAAATTATAACATTTATGTTTTTACTTGACATAGAAAATTACTATTTAGAAGGGAGTGTTTTGACAAAAATAGGAAAAAAAAAAAAAAGAAGGGGTTGGTTTAGAAGGGAGTGTTTTGACAAAAAAAAGTAAAAAAAAAAAAAAAAAAAGAAGGCATTGGTTTAGAAGGGAGTGTTTTGACAAAAAAGAAGAAGAAGGAATTGAATATTCTTTAAAAAAAAAAGAACGGTTGTTGGCCTTGCCATTAATGGTGGCCCTACACGTTTTTTAGTTAGGAGACTGACAAGAGACATAAGGGTCCCACGTGGCCAAACTTCTTGCAGCCTTTTTCTTGCCCACTAATTTTGTCCGGTTCTTGCCTTCACCGGTCAAACCCGATTTAATCCGGTCAAATCCGATTTTTGATCGAATTTGACCGATTTTTTAAAATCCGAATTTTTAAATAGACTCGGACAGAATACCTAGTCGGTTCTCTGTTCGACCGGTTCGACCGGATAGTCCGGTCCGAATTTAAAAACACAGGTTTATCCCCCAATTCTATTAATGAATTAATATACAAGAACTTCTTTCTGCAAAATTTTGCAAAATAAGATTATGGGTCCTCAAAAGAGCATTAATTGGCTCAATCAAATTTCATAATTATCTCTTCACTGTAAGACTGAAATGAGAACCCATGAAACATTCTTCGCACAATGTAAGTTTCGAATGCATATTTCTTGAGGACATCTTCTCGTAGACAACCTGTATCTTTCCTGTACTTCTATATAAATTGTAGCCTGGTCAAAATCCCAGTCTGAGCTTTCATTAGAGCAATAAAAGATGATTCAACATAGTTTTCACAATCTCCTCAAAGGAATTAATATCCAAAATCTTGTTACTGTCTTGTGCTTCCTAAATTCTTCACTCAACCTCTTGTTTTCCAACTCCAAATCCTCAAGTCCTTGTCTCATATTAGCAACCCCGGCCTCCGTAGCTTTTACTTGAGGCTTTTCATGCTCTAATCGAGTATCCATAATCTGAGTTTGCAAAATTTTACAAAAATAATTACCTATTGTTAATTCATCCATGATGAAACTGGATGATAACAGAGGAGAGAGGTAATTTGTGAGGGAAAGTAAGAAATAAAGGGAGAAACATATGGGAATAATATGTTGTAAATAGATTTTACGGGGATATGAAATTGGGAGAGTGGATCTCACGATCAGTAAAAGAATTTGACCATTTAAGTGTATTTTTGTCTTGTTGAGTAAAATTGCTCTGGCATAGAATTAATATACTCTGACAATAGCGCTAACCTTTAAAAACATTGTAGACTTCACAAAGAATAATTGATTTTTTACATTTTATTATCTTAATATCTATATTTATTGAATTAATGTTTACACCTGTTGAGTTATTATCTATTAAATACAGTTACTTTGAATTGTCCCCAAAAAAAAAAAAAATTGCATTTTGACTAGGCTGTTCTATTCCTTTTTTTTTTCTTCATATTTCTCAAATAATAAATATTGTAATCAATTTCAACTAGATTTTTAGATCCCAAAATTTTGGGCACATTTTTATATATTATCTAGGTTCCTTCAATTAAGATTAATTGACAAAAACTTTCTTGTCTCTGGGTTCATGGTATATGTTACATCACTACTTTTGTAAGGCAACTTAATGGTAGTTAGTTTTCATGTTGGATTTAATTTGTGAAATTTATTACTTTTAAATTCAGTAAACAAAGTCACAGTAAAAAAAGGGAACAAGATAATAGTGCTAAATGAATTCAATGTATAATTATGTAGACTGTTTAAAAATTATTTTAAATCAAATAAGGATTTAAAAGATGGGATTCTCATTTTATATTATTTAAGTTTTAATGAAATTCAAAAGCTTAGAACTTTGATTAATTAATTTTGTATTATGATTTTCAAGTTAGTGTAGGTGAGTTAAATATTTTTTCATCTTTCCTGGCACTATGCTACATAGTTTTATGGTATTTTAAAGTAGGGTAACAATGCATCCATTCTTAATTATATGTAAATTGGTTGATTCAAGCGGATAATCTAATTGATATATTACGTAATGTCTAAAAATAATTTTTGAATAAAAACTCTTAAAATTAAGATATTATTTTTATTTTAATCTGAAAAATAAAATCAAAGAAATGGTCCCATCTAATTAAGAAATTGTCCATTAAATAAGAGAAAGCTGGAGAGGAAAATTTTAAATGGCTCACTTCTTGTGTTTTTTTATTTATTTTGATCCAAATGAACTTATTATGGTAAGATTTGAAAGACTTTTGAATGAATGTTGAGTTTCATTAAAAATTTAATTGATCTAGTTCTTTATATTTTTGTTAAGATTACATTTAATTGAAAATTTTGTAGACTATGAAATTTAAATTTATATTCTAATTTAAAATTATTTTAAAATAAGAGAAAAATAATTTTTTTATACTAATCGATATATATATTGTGCAAATCTAAATTAAATTTGTAATTATAAAAGGTTTGAAAGAAGTTTAGAGGAAAGTTGAGTTTGATTAGAATTTGATTATCTAATTCTTTTAATATCCATTAGGGATTTGTAGCCTCACAAATGCTATTTCCCACAAGTTAATGACCATGATTTAATGTGACAAAGTAGACAGCTGAGATGTATGCCACCTAGTCCAATTTCAAATTACAAAAAGTCAAAAATTTTGGTAAAAAAATGGTTACACCGCAATCTTGAACGGTTACATCAAAATGCTGAATAGTTATATCGTCCCAATTTGCAAAAAATGGCAAGGAGGCCAAATTGCAAGGTCCCGTGCCCATTCCATTAGCATCTTTTTTTAATGTGAGTAAGGGTATTTTGAAAAATACATTAACTGTTAAATCACTTAAGATTATATGTGCTTATGTGTATGAGTGTGTGTGTGTGTGCGCATAGAAAATTGCATCAACCATAATTGACAAGTGAAAAATATTATCAACTCTTACTCCCAAAATAATAATAATAAAAAAAAACGCATTTTCTGGGGTGAACGAATAACCAAAAAATGAAAACTTTGCTAATTACTTACCAGAAAGCAGCATGGTAGAAAAAGATAGATGTTTTTGGCGGGAAGATGGAGGTTACAAAAAGAACGAAACAATATAGCCAAGTTAAAAAGAAGGAACCACACCACACCACACCACCCAACTTAGAATCAAAGGATATCTCACTGACTGTTTCTATACAGACAACAGTGTTTTGAAATACAATACTCTTCAATGTCAACAAGGCACAGATTTACGTTACAGAAATACACATTTCATACGCTTACAGCATTTGCATTTTTAAGAAATAACTTAAGAAAAAAGAGGTCATTACATTTCATACACTTACAACATTTGCATTTTTAAGAAATAACTTAAGAAAAAGAAATCATTAAAACCTAACAACAATGCAAGAGATATCGTCCCTGCTTTTCCTAGAGAGAGCCTCATCAGTAAGATGTTTTGCAGCTAAATTAGGATCCCTTATTTTCTTGATGCAATCAACTGCTTCTTGGTTTGTCATTACCTAAAAGAAAGTCCAACCCATGTTGGTAACTGATTTACAGTGATTTTCACAAAGTAGTCCTAAATGACCATGCATCTCATATTCTCAAAAGTGATAAGGGTTTATGAAGCTACAAAAGTTTGTCAAAAACCTACCTTCCATAAGCCATCACTTGCCAGAATGGCAAATTCTACATCATCATCAATTTTCTCCACTTTTATATCAGGTTCTGAGCTGAGATGCCTTTTCAAGCTTTTGTCACCAAAAGCCCTAGCCACTGCCAATTGTCCGTCAACTCGAGGTACATCACCTGTGGAACCAACCCACAAATTCAATAGAAGAATTTCCAATATATCATTTCTACCAAGAAAAATAATAATTTAGATTGTCAGCACTAATGACTATACTAGTAGTACCTGCTACATGTCCAAGAAGAGACTTATATAACTTAAATCGGAGGTCATCAAATTATGTAGAAACAGAACATCATTGGTTTGAATGAACTCTAAAATCACCAAAGACTAGCAATAGAGATAGGTTACCAGGAAGATTTGACACAAAGCCACCCTTGCTCTCAATGATCTTCTTTTCTTTACTTGGCTCATGATCAATTGATAGCTGCTTGGCAATGCCTTTTTTGCATATTACAGCTCGAGAATCTCCAACATTTGCTACCACAAGCTTCTCACAATTTATAAGTATTGCTGTAACTGCAGTTGAACCACCTTTCCCCAGTTTTAATGATTGTTCCAATATGAAATTATCAGTTGTATGATAAGCCCTTCTTATTGCTTCTTCTGTATTAGTCCAAAAGTCATGCTGCAAAGACATTGTGGTAGATGCATGAATGAGGGAGGACATACAAAGATGAAGAAACATAAAAAACTGTAACAAATTTTGAATTCAAAAGTGAGCCAATGTTATCAAGAATTTCCAAAGAACTGGAATAGATTATGTACCTCCTTCAAAATATTATCAAATAGGTGAGACTGCAAGTATTTTGCAACATCATGTCCCATATGCCCATCAAATATTGCAAATAGACCCAAATCATTGTTATCCAATTGCCTGAACTCAGAAACCAAATAATCTTCCATGGGATGACTTGATTTTCCTTTGAACAGGTGAGAGCCATGAGTGACGTGTTGTGATGTTTTACCTTTTGCCCTCCCTGCATCAGGTGATAGTGGTGCAGAAAAGCATGCTTTTTCCTTCAAGAAAAAAACTTCGATTTTGAATCCAAATCCATTACTGAAAATTATAAACTGAATTATTGACTGAAACTATATCACTGTACCAAAATGCGCGAGATCTTTAGCATTGAAAGGATACTAAATCATTCTTTATTGTCAACAAAAGCCATTATACAGGGCATAAAAGCACCCGAAACAAGGCAAAAGGATAACTTATACATGGCCTATATTCGTTCAATAGTGATAGCCGATTCACTATCCCTTTCACTACTGCTGTGACAGGAAACCTGTCCCATGTCGAATTTCAAGTTTCAACTTTCAATAGGAAAAGCGATTCATCACACCAACATATTCACACAAAAATTACGGATAGAAGGAAGAAAACCATAGGGAATTAATTGACTTTTTGGGGATTTCCAATTAGAACTTATACACATCAATATCTCCACCTCTCCAAACAAATTTGAAGTGCATCTAATCACAAATTGATAGATCAACTGCAACCTCCATCACTCCTAAAGGTCTCCAAATCTCCAACTGATTGTATCATCCAATACAGCAAAATCCAAACCTTTTCCTCCTAACCAACGTTGACTTCGAAATTCCTAAAGTCACTGCTTCATTTTTTTATACAACTCAATCTAATCATATCAAGATTCAAGAATAGCCCAAGTCTACCACTAAAACTATAAAAACAAGTTCCCCGTTCAGATCCCACTATTCCTCAATATATCAACCTAGGAATCCATCAAAGTTCTCATACAAATCAGCCTATATTATATCAGATCATGTTACTACAAATGACAAACAGTTGAATTACTGAAACTTAGATGACCACACATAAACAAAATATAGAACAAAAGTAACTTAAAAAATGCTAGCTACCACATCAACAACTAATTAATATTGCTCAAGAATCAACATGAATGCAATACTAACCTTCATCTTATGAAGAATAAAATATTGCTCAAGAATCAACATGAATGCAATACTAACCTTCATCTTATGAAGAATATCTTTCCCAGTCATGATTGTCGATCTGTATTTGCTATTCCACTGTTATATCTTCACAAAAACTTGCAACCCACAAAATCTTTTCGGATTATTGGATGAAATAAGTGTACAAATTACTAATATTTGAGTTCTTGATTATTTATTGAAATGAGTGAATGCAATGTAAAGATGAGTCTGACGTAGTACAAAGACTTCATGTGAACTGAGCCGCTGACTTTTACATAAAATTTATAAGCCGTGTTTGTTAGTTGGTTACTACAGTTTCTCTAGGCTCGTCTCTAGGCTCTTCTCTCCTTTCATTGTTTCTTTTTTTTAGTATATTTATTTGTTTTTATTTATTAGTTGGGCCAATTGCAAAAGCAAACGCGTCTTTAGCCGCCCACTTGTCTTTCTTGTTTGGGTTAAATTGACTGTTTTGCACTCCGGCGTTTTATCTTTTGGCTCGCCGGGCGCGAGGTCTCAACAAGTGGGTTCACAGCCGTTTCGTACGGTCGTGTCTCTCGGACTGACAATGACAATAAAGCACATCAATTATTTGTTTTGATGTTTAATAGTATTAGGAGTGGAAAAAAAAAGAAAAATCGAAAAGATTGTTCCATTCCGAAATCGAAAAATGAAAATAGTTGAACCAAATCTTAAATGCGGTTAGGTTTACAAATCCTCATTCACAAAAGTAGTTTCAATTTTGAATATTAATTTTAAAAATTGCGATTAATTAGAACTGGTAGTACACGTAAATGTTGTGAAGGTTAATAATTGTAAATATTATAGAGGAGTTGAGGACTAGTAGGTGATTCTAATATCAAGTCTAATATAAATCAAAGATCCAAATATCATATTTATTTTTCTTCTTATTTTATTTTATTTTTATTTGTACATCATCTTATATTTCTATGTCTTGGTTTCATACATTTCTTGTTACCAATTAAAATTTTTTTACGTACATTAGATGTCAAGTATTACAAATACAAGTATTTTTTAAATTTTGCTACATAAAAAAAATCAATTTATAATGATGGTTGGACACGGGAATTCACTCCAGGAGCGGTTGAATTGCTATGAATTTGCGTTTGACGACTTGGTGGGTCGTTTGGACGATATACCAGAGGGATTCAACATATTGCAAGTGTTGATGCAGATGAGGGATCCTGTGAACTCTCTGACCGCTCAAAGCCATGAAATGACCCAACAAAGGACCCCAGATGGTGTGGGGAAGTTGAAGGAAGAGGTGGCTTTTTCCTAGGCTGAAGTTGAGACTTTGAAGGTCGAAATTGCTGTGTTGAGAAAAATGGTGGGCTCTTCTAGCATAGATTTGAGTGGAAAAGGTTCTAAGAGGAAGGTTAAAGTCCCAGAACTGAAGCATTACCAGGGTGCATGATCTTCCAAGGATTTGGAAAACTTCTTGTGGGACTTGGAGTAGTACTTCGTTACTGTGGCTGTTCCAAATTCGAAGAAGGTATCAATAGCATCCATGTACTTGGTTGGAGACGCGAAGCTTTGGTAGAGGACGATGCAATCAGATTCTTCCAAGCCAAAGATTGATATGTGGGATGCTCTGAAAGAGGAATTGAAGAGACAATTCCTTCCCACAAATCTGTCATGGAAAGTAAGGGATGCTTTGTGGAACTTGAGGCAGACTGCAAGTGTGCATGACTATGCGGGGTATTTCCAGATCCTGATGCTTGATGTGAGAGATATGTTTGAGGAGGATCAGCTATACACATTCATCTATGAATTACAACCGTAGGCGCAGACGGAATTGCATAGGTAGAATGTTCAGACCGTCTCTCAAGCGTTGGTTGTCACTGAGAAGTTCGTAGATATCAAGGCTGAGAGATCTACCAAGGGACAGAATGATGGGAAGGGCATGGATTTTGATGACAATCCAGTGGGCGGACAATTCACCAAAAAGAAGAAAAAAAAAGAAGCAAATCGTAATCGTAGAGGATGGTAGTGCTGCAACTTTAAAAGGGAAGCAGTCTGTCAAGCCTAATGGATCTTTCATCTGTGGAGGGCCACACTATGCCCGTAACTGTCCAAAAAGAGAGCAAAATGTGGGCACAGTGATAATGGAGGGCACTGGCGACCAGTTGGTGGTTTAGGACGCAAGGATCAACTCGTTGCAGTTCGTGAACATCATTGTAAGGATTGATGCTCCTTAATCTTCGGGAAGGGCTAGGTTATGCGGCAAACCCAAAGGGAAACGTGGGCAGAAGTGCTGCAAGTTGGAGAAAACGGACCACTTTAACAAATTCTGCCAGAATATTCTATGGTGAAGGTTAGTAATCCTAATTCTTATGCGTGTTTAGCTGGGAAATCAAAGGAGTTTGGGAACTTCTTTATGGGATTTTGAGTTTCTAAGTCTGGGAAATGACTTGGAAGGTGAAGAACTTGGAGGGCTAGGTTCATGTGGGTTAGAATCCGTTGTTGATGCAGAACAAGTTGGCTTGTTTTAGGGGGAACAAAGCTGACAAATGTTTAGCCAAAGTGAGAAGCGTGGCTGAGGGGCATCACCAAGTGTTAAGACCTACTTCAATCTTCTGCAAACAAATGAGTAGAAGCGATTCCACTTAATTGCTGACCGAGTGTGCAGGCAACGTTGGCAAAGTTGTACGAGATCATGGCAGTTGTGAAGCTATGAACTCCAGTGGCTATTGAGGCAGTCCAAGGGTAAAACGGTATCAGTGGGTATTGTGAAGTCATTCAAGGCAAGTTCGTGTGGGCATGATCAGAAATTGTGGGAAATCGACAATAGAGGTTAATAGAAACACAAGCTTGCTGGGTACTTTGCCATTGTGAAAGTAAAGTTCGTGGGAAGAACCTTGGGATGAAACCAAGGAGGGGACCTTGATGATCCTTATGTACCAAGGTGGAAGCAGGGCAAGAATGATGCTGTCCAAGTGTTGGCAAAGGGGTTTGCCAGAGTTGCCGTGTAGCAAAGATATTTGCTATGTGTTGGGAGGACTGTAGAGGCAGGCCAAGTTGACGAGGGTGTCAACTCCTTCTGATGGGGGAGGTTTGTTAGCCCCTTGACCAAGTGGACCCAAATGGAGGTGAACGGCAGTGAACGACCATGGTGTGTTTCGGCCCGACCATAGGAGAGTTGGGAGACTGAGGCTATTTGTTGTCCTAAACATGCCAAGAATCATGTGAGAGTGTGCTCATGATCATGGTTGAGTGAGATTTGCAACCAGTCAATTGGCAGCGACAGTGTGTGGAGTCGTACGATCGTGCATTGGGACATGCACCGGTGTTGGACAGCAAGCACGCAAGGGAATGGAAGCATGCGATCTTGGGACAAACATGTGCAAAAGTTGACCAAGAGTATTTGATTATGATTATAATCATGATGGCATATCGGATGTGTGAAATCAGCTCAAGAAGTGAAGGAAAAGTTGCTCAACTAGTTTTTCCTTTTCCTCAAAAAAAATGTGTCTACTCCTATCATTTGGGGTATTTTTGTCAGGACTACTATAGGGGGTAAGGGACTATCCAAGTGCTACAGTAACCGAGTACGGGGTTGGCATGGGGGCTTCTAACCGTGTTGCTAAGCACTCGTTCTAGGTTGTTCCCATAGGCAAATGAGACGTCCCTATAGTTTTATGAGTTGACAATACTGAGTGCGACGTGCTAGGCGTCGATGAGCGGACACTTGGGCACAACAAGCCGTGTCCAAGGGAAATGAATTGCTATCCTTTTGTGGTTGAGATGTGTACGAGTTTCATGAGTATTAAGACTCGAAACTTGTTCATTGAGCTAGGCGAACAAGGAAAAGACCGAGGGAAACGACAAGATTGTACGAGCACGATGCGAGTTAGATAGTGGGTGAACGCTATCAGTTGGTGCTTCGTTCCAACATTGTGGGAATGCTCTGTGCCAAAATACGAGGATGTTCAAGAGTTTGAAAAAGCTGTCCCTTGCTCAGTTGGTTAGGTGTTGGTTTCGAGAAAGCGTGAGACCGAAGGATGATTCGCTGTGCTAGGAGCAAACGGAGCCAGGATGAATGGAATGGTGTGCGACACTGGTGCGTGTGCGAACGGTGTGGGGACCGGACAGAATGAGACGCATAACGCTGATAGCTGTACGATGACTCTATTCAGTAGGAACGAGTAGTGCGAGACTGTGCGGACATGAACGCGCGAATGCTGGATAAGTGCGAGGCAGTTGGGACTACTACTGGCCAGTTACTGGCAGTTTCACAATTTGGGTGACCACCTTGCCAAGTCAGCAGTAAGTCATTAGTTTTCTAGAATGCTATGCATCCAAGTTGGCTAAGCAGTTGGGCTTGTCAACCGCAGTGAACTAAGACATCAGAGAGGGTGAGAGAACCTTAGTAATTGTGTTGCACGCCAAGTGTTTGTGTAATTGTTGCCTTGTTTTAGTGAGTAATTCAAGGTTGGCCTGAGTTTGGCCGTAAATTAGGCTTGTGTCCTTTGTGATTACATTTTGTTGCTTTCATTTGTGCGTGTTTGTTCAATTAAATTTCGCCTAAGTGTTCCTAGTGCACTGTGTGGGTATGTGAATTGGGTCGGCTGACTAGGGAGTTGGGGCTTTCTAGTGCCATTACTTGTGTGTTCTTGTGTGCGATTGAACACCTCGTGACATTTATAATTTTTTTACTTATAAAAAAACAAAGTGAATGGAAGAGTTATAAATTGTAATTTTATTGTTTGAGTACGAAATATTTAAATTTGTACAAATGATTTTTAATTTCAATATGTGTTTATTTTGTAATAACTTTTTTATCTGTTTTTGCAAATCAACTTAACACCATATAATTCCAATTACCTACGGTACCTGACCTTCTTAATGAGGTGACCTATAAATAGTTAAACGGTTAATTATGGTTGAATATCATTAGCAAATTATATGAACCTTATGATTAGGATATTGAGTCTATAAATCGATTAGTCCATCCATGGCCATGCTACAATTTTGAACAAAAATGTTACATTTTAAAATTTAATATGTATACGTTGAGTGCATAATGCCACCTTCAAGAACTCAACTTTTTGAATTTGAAACGGTTACAATGACAATCGTTATGTTCCTGTCCTCATTGGGTGATATTATATCCATTCTAAAATACAAGTTTAAATATTGCTGTTTTCTTTATATACATTGAGATTAACAAACATAGTAGTAATTGAATTTGTTCTTTTCCAACAAGAATTAGCATTTGTTCCCATTATCCTTTCAATTATTGTTCGACAACAACTCATAGGTTATTTAAGACAAGACAAAAATGCTTAGCTAGATTACTCGAGAGTGGGTATTAGGTGCATCACGTGACGCACTAGAACTAATCATATATCGTTAAATAATATAAAGTATGACCCACTATCACTACGTAGCGATAAATTATTAATTCTAGTGCATCACGTGATAAAGCACGTGATGCATTTAATACTTTTCCAATTACTCTGGATGGACATTAGGATATGTTTTTCATTGCTAAATTTTTTAAAATATTTTTTTGTGGGTGTAATTCTCAATCGAAATTTAAAGAAACTGTTGCAAGTTAGGTCATAAAAAAGAGTAGATATGGGTGGCAAACTTTTGCAAATTTCAGTTAATCGTGCAAATTGTAAAGTGTTATTAGTCCAATCATTTGAGGTAGCACGAGGGAAATCAAAAGTATAGAGTGAGATTAGTCTGAAAAGGGCTGCTGATTTATGGGAATATAAGGCAGTGGGAAGCTGTCATATCTGTTTGACGTGAAAGAAGAATAGAACCAACCTAATAAGTGTATCATTTTCGAAATATACAAATAAAGAATTATCACCAAGTTTTAATATATATATATATTTTTTGATCAATTTAATATATATTTTTTAATTTGGGTTCTTCTAGTGAGAATAGTCGTTAGCATACGACAAATTCAAACTTACCAATTCTATGACCAAGTCTATTTGGAAAATTCATTCTTTTTTTTGGGTCTATATTGAATGTATATTTCTCAAGGGTGTACCCTTTTACACGATTTAACAGATAAGCATGCAAATTACACTATTTTAATTCATAATATGCAGCAGATTTTTAAGAATTAGTAAAACAATTTGAATGAGATGATATGGACAATGGATATTTTTCTATGTTAGACCATATATTTATATTGTATATAAACAAAATAGTATTTTGTGAGAGTGACAAAAGGATGACAAATGGCAGCTTTTATTTAATTTATTTACGATATTCATCAAGGAAAAAGTAAATTGTAAAAACACTTTCTCATAAATATGTACTGTTACATATTCACTCCTCTCATTTCAAATAGTATGAATACTTTTTTTAAAATATCCATTTTACGTTTTTATTTCAAATTATTACCATATGAAAAATAATTTCAATTATGTTTTGTATAAGAAATTATCAAATTTCTAATATGTTAGAAAAAAATCAAAATGTTGTGTAAGTAAAAACTGTTCGTTTAAGTTGATCATAGAGCTTGATGTGTAATTTTAAAATTTAAATATATTTAACCTGATATTTTATTTATCTATGCGTGTGGGGATTTCCTCTCATATAAGTTTCACTCAAGTAATTAAAAGATTAAATTTTTACTATTGTCACTTGACTTCTATATTTTTTTTTAACTTTTCTTAATTTGTGTATTAAAAATGTTAAAGATGATGAACCACACACTTGTATCACTTTCAAAGTATGAAAACATACATTATTGACTAGTATGTATAAATAATATGTATGAAGCCAAAAAAAATTTAAAATTTAATCTTGTGCATGCAGGAGAGTGTTCAACTAGTAAGAAATTATGATAAAATATTTCAAAGAAGGTTTTTAGTCAATAATCATGTAATTAATTAAAGAAAATTATTTATGCACACTGGCTTTTTGATAATTCCATTTTCTTTTTTATTTTTATTATATAAAAGAAAACCCAAGAAACCTCATCTTTTGGATATGTACAAATTCGAAATACTAGCATGAATGCTGCAAATTCAAATGGATGATTTTAAAAAGGTTGTAATTATCAAGAATTTGATCTTTAAAATTCCATGTCATGTCTTTGGACCAGTCTAAATCACATGTACAAACATAACGTGATATAAAAATGTTTGGCTTCTTGAGCATTATCTACTCTCCTTCCATAATTTTCTACCTAAAATATTACACCCTATTGAAATTGTCATTACTACTTGAATTATTGACACAGTCTCCTTTTTATTTTTAAACAATGTAAAGATAAAATTTCAAATTATAGAACAAATGAGAGCGAAGTAAGACAGATTTATCATCTTTTCTCGTCGTTTTTTGATGGAGAGAAAGATTTTCCTTATTTTTTTCTGATAGGGAGAATTATTCTATTATAATTAAATACTTCTTGTGATCATCTCTACCATAACATTGATATTATTTACAAAAAGTGAAAACAAAAAAAAAAAAGTTACTAATAAAAGACAAATTTTTTGAGTGGTGTTATTCAAAAGATATATATTTAGATTATGAAACACATGGGGAATGAAGTGGTAATCTAATCAGTGCAAAAGACAAATGAAAGGATAGTACCAAGTTGCAATGCATTTATGATTTGGATCCTGTCATTTTTTTCCCTCATCCAACATGAAACTGAACAAATTGCTATTAAGAGGAGACATTGTTGACCGAAAGTCTTCCTCAATTAACCTATTAATATATATATTTTTCATCGTATAAAACATGTGAGCACTCCCTGCCTCGGTGATCTGCCAATTCTCAACTATTATCTTTTTGGTATTTTTGAGAAAAATTTCAATTTTTAACCTAAAAAACAAAGCAGTTAACCAAACTACAATAGGTAAAAATACTAATATAAAATTAAGTCATCCTATAAGGTGTCTGTTTGGTAAAACTGAAGTCTGAAATCTGAAATTTAACTGAATTAATAAAGTTATACTTGTTTGATAATTAACTGAATTTATATACTGAATTCAAATATTTTACCTAATTAATACAATTATTTTATCTTAAAAAGTTAAAATAATTTATTGATAATATGCATGACAAAAGAAGATATTATTTGTTTGTGAGAGATAAATGTATATGTATGATAGTGTGTGCAAGTATGTGAGAGAGAAAATATATGTATGGAAGTGAGAAAAAAAATATACTTATGTATGTAGATGTATATGTGTGTGTGTGTGTGTGTGTGAGAGAGAGAGAGAGAGAGAGAGAGAGAGAGAGAGAGAATATGTGAATATGTGTGAGAGAAATTACGTATGGAGGGAAGTATGTACATGCACGTGTGCATGCGTGTGTATGTTTGTGTGTGAGAGAGAGGGAGCAAATGTGTGTATTTATGTGAAAGTGTGTGTGTGCATGTGTGAGAGAGAAATTGTGTGTGTAAGAAGAAGTGTGTGTATGCGATAAAAAGAAAGGTTATATTATTGCACGTGTGAGAAAAAAAATATGTGTACTTGCAATGGTGATTGTGTGTGCGTGTATGTGCAGAAATGTGTGTGTGAAATAATATGTTTGTATATGTGTGTGCATCAATGAGTGTGTGAGAGTGCATGTGTGAAAGAGAGAGAGAATACTACATGTATCCAAAATTTAGCAAATTAAGTGAAAATTTTTTACTTAAAATTTTGTGCACAAATTAAATAAGTGCTTAATGTATTAAGTGATAAAGAAATTTTGTTATCAAACAAGCTGGATTCAAAAAGCTTTTAATGTATTAATTTTTAGCATTAAGTGGTGTTATCAAACACCCCCTAACATTAATCATGTACAATTAATTTCAGAAATCTTTTATAAATATATAAAAGCAGAATATTTACTTTTCCATTTTCTTATCTTATCTTAAGTTTGTTTTATTACTTGTCATATTTATACCTGATTATCAATTCATCAACCTTTTATTAAATTTGATTCACTGGCTTGGTGTTTTATGTATTACAAGTTGCGCAAAAATTTTCTATATGCAAAATTTAGGAGAGGATTATTGAACCTAACTGAAGCAATTAAAGAATCTGACAGCGGTGAATAGTATATTGGCGAACAATTTGTTTTTAATCTTTGTAAAACTGCAATGTAGGTGGGGATAGTGTTTTTCTTAGAGATGATTGAATAAAATATTCATTTGATTTCAAATCAATAAATTTGTATATCCAACTCACTTTGCAATACATGATGATTCAAAACATTAAAGGCCAGGAATTAAAAGAGTTATCGGTTGACATTTCAATTTTATTCAGGCTTACACTTGAACTCTTATTCTTCCTTTTTCTTAGTAAATAATAAAATAACAAAAAAATGCATATTTTTTTTGTTATTTACATAAAAGCATATTTTTTAAAATTTTAAAGATTTTTATTTAAAATATCTTAATTAAAGCCTCCGTGGTTATAAACTAGTGTTCATTTATGTCGAAAAAAAAGTAATTCTTTTCTAGTATATAGACAATTTCAGAGTTCATGAGCAGCAAATAAAATTATAAATTAAGAGTTAGCACGATTTAATTTCATAGGGTTTTCCAAATAGGTAAAATGCCATCTGAATAACAGTAAACCAAGAGGTGGAGTAAGATGATCTGTCTAATGGAGATACGTGGTGCCGTATTTAATATGACTAAATTACACACTGGAAATATACATTTGTCCCTATGTTTTTGTAATTTGCATTTAAAAGTTTATAAATTGGTTTCAAAACTATAATTTAGTTACAAATTATAATATTATTTACATAATATTCTAAAACCAAATGTTCTATACTATTTTTGATAAGAATCTCTTGTAATTTTTCAAAAATAAAAAAATTCATGGAGTTTTATAATAATTAAAAAAATCTTTTTTATTTTGTTATTTTTTTAGTTTACCTTTCTCAAGATAGAGCTACGTCTTCGATTATTAATTCTTTTATACCATATATTAAGGTTTATCCGACATTTTTAGAACTTACAAAATTAGTACAAAAATTAAAAAAATTGGAAATATTTAATCAAGATTTGTATTTAATACGACAATATGACAAACTAAATGACATTGTCCGTGCGTATACATACATGCATATATGTACAAACATGCATATGTGACTATGTGCAATATGAGTGTGTTTGTGTGTGTGTACACACATGCATACATATATGTATATGCATGTGTGTACACACACACAAACACACTCATATTGCACATAGTCACATATGCATGTTTGTACATATATTCTATCTTTGAATATGACTATTTTCAATAACATTTTCGGATTTAAGATAATTAATTTTCCATGCAATATATGTAACTTAATATATTAATAAAAGTTAACAAAATTACTTACACGAAATTTTCTATATATGTGTGTGCGTGTGTGTATTCTGTGTTTGAGAATGACTGTTTCCAAGACAGTGTCGAATTTAAGACAATTAATTTTTGCCAACAATGACAAATTATGTAACTAAATAAAGTATGATATGTAAAGGGCAATAATGCCATTATGCCTCTGAATAAGTTAACTTTTCTAATGGTTAACTAACTTTCGTGGTTAACAGACGTGAAGATCACGTTCAAAAGTAATATTATGTTTTTCGTGTATGGTGGAGTATATTAGTTATTTCTACCTATATTATAAAAAAATATCCTTGTTATTTTAGCTGCTTCAAAATGTGACACGTGGATAGGCTAGGTGAAAGCCTTCAAACTAGAATCAAAACGTTGTCGCTTTCTATAGGCTGCCTTATCGTCTCCCTCCTCATCCGCGCGCTCTCTCTCTCTCTCTCTCTCTCTCTCTCTCTCTCTTCCCCTCCCTCCTTCCCTACCTTTCAGTCTTTCCGTTACTTCTTCCCTTTTTGCTTCACCTTCACAACCCTAAATCAAAACCACAGGCTAGGTGAGCAGTCGTAACAAATAATGGAGAATTTTTTTAATGTTCAAATGGTTTCAAATCCTTATCTTGATTTTGGTTATGATAAATATTAAATCATATGGGATTTAATATGTTGTCTAAAACCCTCTTATAAACAGGGAGAGTTTCTCCACCGATTGGAAGCTTTAAGTCCTTGAACAAAATTTTCCTTTTCTCCTTTTAACTTTTTTGGGCCTTGATCCTAAAAGATTGGATTTTTCTCTTGCAGCTTAACAAAATTATCAGTTCATCTTCATAAATTTTTGATATTTTTTTCAAGAACCCAGTAATAAAAGCAACTGATTGGAAGATCCAATCCAAATCCGTAATTTAATTTTGTAAGTTCTCGTTTATCACCGTTCAATGTTTTTACAATTCTTTAATTGTTTTTTTTCCCTTTTCGTTGATTAAAGTGGCAATATTTTTATTTTTAATATTGTATGACATTTGACTACAAATCCATTATTAGTTTAGTTTGTTGGATAATTTTTTCACGTATAATGACATGCATATTTTAGAGATGAAAGACACCTATTGCTGGTAGTTAAGAATTATCCGAACGGAAAATTCCAACCAAGATATAACATGATTGTGTCGTAGTTTAAGAACTACAAAAAACCACAATGACTTATTTTGTCGGATCTCATGTTATTGGGTACTTGTTTCTCTCTTTAGTGGCAACATGGATAAACTATAATCATTGGCCCATGATTTCTGTATCTTTGAATTTCAAATGTTGTCTTAGCAAGATAATAGCTCCAGAATTTTAGAAATAGTCTGAGAAGTATTTTGATGTTGTCTTGCAACTAAGAATAAGGTATCTTTTTCATTGTGTGTATCTCTTTTGATGGATAAACATGGATGATAACATATGCATTTTCTTATGCTTCCATGAGTAAGCACAATCTTCTGACATATGTTTTACTTTTGTGCCTGATTTTGTTAGTAACATTAAATTGCATAAATTATACCCATGAAAAGAGAGTAGCTTTGGATACTTTGAAATAGCAACTTTGTTTTTTATGCCTTCTTTTCTTGGGAAACCTCTTATTATCAAAAACAAAAGTTTATGGTTTTATTTGCTGCATGTTCTGTTATGGTGCCAGTCAGAAGTAACACAGGTTAATGCCTTCAGATTGTTAATTGATAATGGTTTGTTCTTTTGTTTGCATAAGTTTGCCGAGATTATATGATGTCTATTTACCTTGATTTTGTTTTTTTTCTTTTCCGTTTAAATATCTTATTTCTCTATTCAAGTTAGAATATTGTATGTTGTGGAACTTTTCTAATCAAATAAGTGTCTACATTGCATACATTGTATATTCTTTCAAATTTAGCCTTACTTGGTTTGACCAAATGATTGGAAGATTGAGACTTGATTGGTTTCCAGATTAGTTATGGATTGTCATTCAAAGTGTGTAGGATTTTGTGTCTTGATTTGTCCTGCATTATTTATCAATTCCGCCATCAATTTCACGTGTTTTTCAATGAAATCATGGTTCTAATCATCTTTTCATCATTGCTGTTCAAGCTCTCAAGACAAGAGTGTCCTTTAACATGCAATGGTAAATGGGAAAAATGGGGATGATCTAAAACTTAATATTATAGAAATTTTCTAATATCTTTTTAGGCAATTAATGGATGATTAAATTAATTTTTTTGCTGAGTATGATTAAATTAAAATGTATCTGTACTCAATGATATGTTGCAGTAATCTTGTAGGTTCTAATCTTTTGAGGGATGTTTTTGTGAAATAAATGGGTCTATCTTACTAACATATTGTTGCACCATCCGGTGTTCGTACCCTGGTCTGTAAATGCTATTATGCTTTTTGTTATTGCCCAATTTAGATTTAAAATTTGAGCTTATATCTTAATCTTGTGAAAACACATAGTATTTTTTATCCTATGAATATGGGGTTTTGTCAATATTTCTTCAAGGAAGATGCCACAAAAAACTGGATTTGAGGACCTATGGACAGCTAATTCTCTCATTCCCTAATTTTGTTCCATTGTAGCTCAAATGCCCTGTTATTTAATGTAAATCACTAGTGAAAGTGACTTATCACGTCTATAACTTAACAAGAAAATTTTGGGTAGAGAAAAAAAAAGGCTTTTGTATTTGCCTTCTGACAAAGACTTTTCTCATTGATCCTGCCTTCACCCCATTGTTGAGAAACATGCTACAGTTCATGCAACTATGATCATCAGATATATTTTACACAAATAAATGATTATCACAATCTCTACCCTATAGCCTGATATTTTCATTGTACTTGCAATGTTTTCTTACTATTTTAAGATGAAGATGCCTTCTTTGCTGATTATGTAGACTCACGCGAAGCTTTTTGAATTGGGGTAAGCTTGACTCTATACAATTTCATTTCGCATGAGTGTCTAGCTATAAGTAGTTGGTTTATTGCAAGGCCTCACCTGTTGATTCCTGCTTCTTACAGATTTGCTAAAGCATGACCTATCAAACAATGTTGTAAATGGTGAGCTGATTTTGATTTTGTTTTGCAATGCAAATATGGGAATTGTTAGGTTTTTTTGGGATTTATCTTTGCTTGATGTGTAATTCCTAGAAATTACAGTGGTAAACTTTGATATGGTCACATCATTTTCTCATAAATAGATTAGAATACTAATTTATTCTCTCTGTCTTTCTTGATGTTGTGCAATTGGTACAGTGAGAAATGAACGGTCAAGTTTAACTTGTGGATTAGTTTTGTTGTCAGTGAATCATCATTTCCACCAAATATAAAGGTGATAGTTTTTAGTTTACTTTGTAATTAAACCATATCACACTTTTGAGGTCTCTCAAAGATGAAGTGGGTGGTCAAATTGATGGATTAAAATTTTTGAGTGACATGGAATGTGGACTTGCTATCATTTGATTTGTGTAATCTCTAGAACATAGCTTAAATGAAATATGAGTTGATGGTTCATGGTTGGATTCTACCAAATCATGGTTTGTTGCTTGCGTAATATGAGTCATATGCTTGTTATTTGCTAGCCTTCCAGACAACTGCTTGTAGAATGTTTAATTTTTTGTGGGTTCTCAATTTTTTTTGGTTTTGGTCAAGGCTGATAGAATGAAATGGTGTTCTGCAAAGATGGGGTAGATTTCTTCCCTCATAAAATTAATTTACTCCATATTTGACATTCTTAGTTGTGTGCAGTTGTGGGTAAATGATGTTATTAATCTGAACGGTTGGATTCTATGGTTATTTATGACATTAAATTTCTTTGAAAACAAAAAATAAATGCATTTGGAAGATTTCAAAAATTTGTTGACTGAAAGCTATCCTTGAATCTATTTTACCCATTTTCTTAGCCTCATATAATCTTCCCTGAATTAACTTACACTAATAGGCAGGAGCTTTATGTCTCGTTCCGCCCTCCCAAAAAAAAAAAAAAAACCACCAAAAAAAGGTACACGTAGATTCGACTTCCAATTTTTCTTTCCTAGAGTTTTAGTTTGTCCTTAACATTTCAAAAGATTTGCATGAAATTTAGATTTCTTAGCATTTACCTCTCACACAGCAATTATCGTCATGCAAAAAGAAATTTCAATCTTGCTACCATCCCTGAGAAGCATCATGCAAAGACTGCTGAATTTGCTCCAAATAATATCAACCAAGTCCATCCAAAAAAGCGTTATCATCACATGACATAAACTCATTTACTTACCTAGACACTTTCCTTTCAAAATAAATAATCTCATGTAGAACCAAGTTCATTCAAAAAGGCAGCGTCATCACACCACATATACTCATTTCTTTACCTTAAATTTAATAAAAAAATAATAATCTCATTTAACTTGTGGCTGATAAACTTAATATTACTACCCAATCTGCATATTGTTACATATTATGAACTTGGACAAAACAACATTGGAAGGTTTTTTTATTGAATTTTAACTTATTTGGCATCAGCTTCTAATCAATTAGTATTATGATTTGCTACCATTGTTACATCTTGTAATTTGATTTACAATACAAATTGTCATCCTACAACAGTTTAGTAATCAAATTTGATTGAATAAAAGGAAAAACCAGATTATTAACTATATTTTTAACTTTTTTATACATTGCTTAAACTTTGGCTTTAATTGGACTGTGCCTTGCTAGTCTTCTTATAAAAAAGGAAAGAAACTAAGGACCTCTTTAATAAAACTGAAATTTGAATTCTAAATTTTGAAATTTGAAATTTAAGTGGTGAACTGAATGGATAAAATTATAAATATTTGATTGTTAATTGAAATTAAGTATTGACCTTAAATATCTTATATTGTAGTTATAATTATTTCATCTTAAAAAGATGAAACAGTTTAAGGATAGTACGAGAGAATGTATGTGTGTGTGAGTATGTGTGCATTTGTGGGCATGTGAGAGAACTAAGTATATTTATGTGTGAGAAAGAGTGCGTGTATACGTGTGAAAATGTATGTATGAAAAAGAGACTGTGTACAAGTGTACGAGAGAAAAAGTTTTATGTATGTATTTGTGTATGAAAGGGAGAAAGTATACATGTGAAAATAAGGAAAAAAAATAGTATGCTTACATATGTAGGTGTGTGAGAGTATGCAAGAATGTGTGTATGTGTGTGCAAGAAAGATTGTGTGTGAGAGAGTGGAAGTTTGTGCGCGCACGCGCTTGTGCGTGTGCATGTGCGTGTGTGTGTGCGCGTGTGTGTTTGAACGCGCGCGAGAGAGAGAGAGAGAGAGAGAGAGAGAGAGAGAGAGAGAGAGAGAGAGAGAGAGAGAGAGAGAGAGAGAGAGAGAGAGAGAGAGAATGTGTGTATTTGTATAAAAAAAATATATATGTGCTTGTATGTGTGAGTGGGAGTGAGAGTGAATATTTAAGAGAGAGCACGTGTATGATGAAAGAAAAATTTATGTACTTGCATGTGTGAAAGATAAAAATATGTGTGCTTGCAAGAGTGTGTGTGTATTGAGAGGGTATGTGTGTGTGCAAATGCGTGAGGGAAAGACAACGTGTACAAGAGTGAATGTGTGAATTAGGGAGAGAAGGAGCATGCTACATGTGTTCAAAATTCAGCAAATTAAGTAAAGATTTTTCACACAAAAGTTTGTACACAGTGCTCAATGCATTAAGTGATAAAAAGAATTTTGTTATCTTAATTTTAAAAAGCTCTTAATCCATTAATTTTCAATATTAAGTTGAGTTATCATATACCCTTTAGCCCAAGTAGGAACATAAAATTTTTTGGGCCAATGATTACACAAAGCAAAGGATACAACACTGTGGAGAAGTTGGATTATTTTCAAATATGCATTTCACTAGCGTGTGCAAGTTGACCTGTTGACTTGAAAACCCGATCTATCCAACCCAAAAACTCGATTTATCCGATCGGGACCTGATTCGAAAAATATAAGTATTCGACTCGCCAAGTTTTAACGGATATGGGTCATATATTGGTTACTCTATGAAGCGGGTTGGATATGGATCGGGATTTTAAAAACTCGGCGAGTTTCTGACCCAACCTGCATATAGGGATAATGATGTAATTTTACAATGTTTCCTAATTTTACAAGGCTTCCTAATTTAGGTCACATTCCCTAATTTTTCATCAATATTAATAATTTTTAGACAGGGTTTTGATAAAATAGGAAAACCAAAATTAATATCCTTTTTTGTTTTTCTCCTTCTATTATATCATTATTAGACAAATTTATCATATCATTTATTAAATAATTGTTAAACGTGTGAAGAAACATTCATATTCTAATTGATATATGATATAAATGATATTAATATTAATATCTTGTATCTTTTGCATGTTTAATAATTGTTTAATAAATAATATAATAAATTCATCTAATAAATAATAATAAAGGGGAAAAAACAAAAAAAATGATAGTTTTGGTTTTCCTATTTCTTAAAACCATGTCTAAAAATTATGTGAGATTCTAGTTAATTATATCTTTAAAAAACAAATAGAAAATAACCATTATTATCAAAAACCTATATTTCAAGTACCAAACTACTATTAACTTTACTCTAATAGTTTCACGTCTATCTTTTCTTAACTTCACATATTATTTTATTTTCTAAAAAAATTTGAGTATAACAGATGAATATGTCGAATAGCAAAAGAAAGTTTTTGGCATAATAATGGTTTCTTTAAAATATCTTTTGAAATAACTTATGAAATCTTTTAAAATTTTTAAATTGTTATCATGTAAAATTTATCTTGTTATTGTATAAAAATATGTAATTATACTTTGAAATCTTTGAGCTTTTGATAAGTTAGTTAATAATTTTACATATCTCTATTATATCTATGAAGTATTAAATGACACTTTATATAACTGTACCAAAATTAATATTTCCAAATGACTTATTTTAAATTATTGAATATTTGGCTTTTCCATAGACATTGACTTAATTGATCACCTAGTAAAATCAATTAGAGTTATTTGTCAAACTCATACAATTATGTAATAAATATATATATCAACATTGAAATGTGAAGAATTGAAGATGCTATGCTATAAACTGTAGTTATGACAATTGTTTTGTGTTTTTTTTCTCATTCTTTGCCTAAAAAACATGGCTAGTGTTTCTATTATAAGACTTGTGTGTTCGGTGTTGCTTTGTCTCAAACAATTAAAATTTTCTCTAGTGCTTGTGATGAATTCATGATGAATTCGTAGTTTGTAAGACTTGATTTAATATATGTTATTCAAGTTTATATTTGTTACAAATGACGCTTTATTTATTATTAGATTATCCATGATTTGAAGCAGATTTAACAATATGCGGCTATGGGTCGGATAATGCAGGTATCCGACCCAAAAAATGCAGATATCCGACCCGCCGAATATCTCCATATGCGGGTCACAATTTTGCCTGACCTGCACTTAACGGGTCGAATCAGAAAATATTCCGTGCGGGTCAGATATCCGACCCTTGTGCACCCCTACATTCCACGACGGAGATAATACACTACATCATGAATTGTATAATCTGTCCCAACGACGAAAGGAGAAGATGAATTATCTCTAAGTATGCATTCCAAAAAAAAGATTATTTTGAAGACTAATATAATTATTTCATGTATGGTGGAAAAGTATTCAATCATTTCTTCTTGTGAAAAAGGACAGAATATAGCCACAAGTGAGACAGCATAATTTTCTTCTGGCAATTAACAATCATGCAGCCTCCACTTGTACCATCCACTTTGCCAGCATTTGTATATTCTTGTCCATTACCTTCACGTTTGAGTGCCTTTTCTTGGGCTATTAACAATTACGTGGCATCCAGTGGCATTATCCACTTTGTCAGCATCTGTATATTTTTTACCATTATATATTTCATTATCATTTGAGGGCTAGATTACTCCAAAAGTATCATCCACTTGGCAAAAAAGTGTATTTTTTTTCATTATATTTCTATTATAATTTGAGTGCTTAATCATCTACCCGTTTGAGTGCCCCTTTATTGGGCACCGTCTTCAGTCTTCCCTAAGCCATTACTAGTCATTAGTCAACTAACTTACTCAGCTTGGTGGAATGGAGAAACTAGGGAAAATCATGCCTTCGACATTGCTCGTGCTTTTACTTGTTGCATCATCTTCTTCAACAGTCTCAGGTGCCTACGGTGAGACAGATTTCCTCAATTTTGTCCTACAGGTATTTTTGACGACTTCTGTTTATGTGTGTTACAAAAAGATTATTGTTTAGACTGTTCAAGGAGCTATTAATTTCTTGAATGTTGATAAATGGTTTTTTTCCCCTCTTTTGTCCTTTTAAAAACTGAATAAAGAATTAGATGTTGTTATCGTTGTTTTTTCTCATTATACATTTGGTATTTCTTCCGCTAATGTAGTGGCCAGGTTCTCAATGTAACACAAAAGAAGGTTGTTGTCCACCAAAGACAACAAAACTTGAGAGAGACTTCACCATTGCTGGACTTCAGCCATATTACTTCAACGGGACATTTCCAAAAAATTGTGATTCTAATAGCCAATTCGATATCTCAACGGTGCCCTTTTATTTTTTCTATATTGTAGTAAATTAATCTTGATGGTAGCTAGCATGCATAACTCTTACAAGTAAAAAAAAGCTTCAAATTAATTAATACCGTCCTCTTCTCCAGCAAAGATCGATTTATTTACTTTTCGAACAAAAAGATACTTGATCGATATTATAGTTTCCACAAAGAGTTATACATTTGTTTTTTAAAATTTTTTTCCCGAAAATATTGAGAAGAAAAGGGGTACTCATATCGGATTTTGCGTCCTGTACAGATCTCACATTTTGTAAAGGGATTGCATGAGCATTGGTCATCACTTGCCCCACTGATAGAAGTGAGAAGCTACGGTCAAATGAATGGCAAAATTGAGTAACATGTTCAGAACATATGCTAAGTATGCGGCATACTTCAAGACAGCATTGACACCAAGGAAGACTGCTAACCTCCTCGGTGTACTTGCAGGTGTAGGCAAGAGCCTTAATTAATTAGGCAGTTAATATAAGTCATCATGCCAACTTTTTAGGTAAATGATTTTTGCTTATCAATTCAACAATTTAATACTTTCGGTACTTAAATTTCAGACTTCAGACTTTATATTTCAAATTTCAGATTTTTGCTACCTAAGTCTTAAGTCTTAAATTATTAGAGAGCAGTAATTGTTTTTTTGACAGGAATTCAGCCAAGCGGCTCATTTTATGAGGTAGACAAAATTTCAGATGCCATTGTGAAGGCAGATATGTCTCCTTTGGGTCCTCCTAGACTTGAGTGTAGCAAAGACTAATATGGAAAATTGCAGCCCGACAAAATCAATCTTTGCACAGATTATAATGGACAATTATTTGTTGAATGCCCCACACTTCCCCTGTCGGGCAATCTCTGTAGCGGAACTGTTAAATTCCCTGCTTACTTATTAGAAACAATTGATTTGAAACAATTTGCAGTTCAAATCAGACATGGCCTAATGTGGTTACAGTTGGAATGTTGATTCTTAATAAATCCTTTTGCGGCCAAGATCAACGCCTTAAATTTGTAGACGCCCTAATCCTTTCTGATCGTCAATATTGGAACCTCGATTTAACACTTCATACAATGTCAAGTTTTAAGTTCAATGAGTCAAAGTACATTATATGCGTGACTGCAAGCACTATAATATATCCATTTCTATCCAAGTGATTAGTTCCCTAGGTTTGAAAGAGGATGACCAATACGCTTTTAGTGGATTATATGATCAATTGAAGTGTTTGTTATGGAAACACTATTTGATGGAGTCTGTCTATGTGAGTGTGAAGTGCGGTAGCTTCTAAAAGTTGAAGCGTTTAATTCTTACAACACTCATCAAAAGGATATGGGACACATGACCAAGATAGTGTTCATCGAAACCAAACCAAGATAGTGTTCATCTTAACTAAGTAACACTATAGAAATATAGCATGTGAAGTGGATACAACTTGTCAACAAAGGATCATTGGTTCAAAAATGATTATATCTACCAAGTCATTCAGACCAGTTGGAATGTACTTCACTAAACAAAAAGGTTCATATTGCAAGACACCTTTATTATGTACTAATTTCCAGATTTGTCAAGCGCTCACTATTTTGGAAATGGTGAGAGATTGTTAGAGAATTTTCAGAAAAAGAGTACAATTCAAATGAAAGATTTTGAATGGTATCTATTCAATTTAACAGATATAATTATTTATAATAGTCATGAATAAATGAATAATTGTATCTATTCACACAAGATATAAATGAACGAATAGGTGTATCTCATTATGCAAAGATATTAAGAGATCTATAAATACCATACAAATGTGAATCGTACAACATATAATAAATCATTCTCTTACCTAGTCATTTCTCCTACACAAACTTAGATACATTTGAGTACTTAATGGATTGATTTTGTTAGGACAAAATGTAGTCAATCATACACTTTATTGTATTCTAGAGGTTAATTTGTAAATTTTTTTGTACACCAATTATGGTAAGGGCAAATTAAATTTTAAGAAAAGCAACATTGTAATGCGCCTTGAAAACATCTCTCTGGTCTAAATTAATGTATTGCGGTAAGAAGGTACGCATTTTATTTTTTTTAACCCTAATAGTTTGATGGTCCACATTAATTATTCTTCTTGTGAAAAAAGAGAGAAACTCGGCCTCAAGTGGGAACACACGTAATTTCTCGGCGCTAGTGATTATATAAAGTAAAGAAATACAGCCTCGTGACATAATTTGTAAGATAATATATTATACTATGATAATTTGTAAGATATAATATATTATACTATGAGTTTTGAACCGGTCCCGCGTTAAATGGAGAAAATGGATTATTTTTAAGAATGCCTTAAAAAAAATGTATTTTTGAGATTATCATATCATTTAACATATTATTTCGTTTTTTGTGCTGGAGTATTTAATCATTTCTTCTTATAAAAAAGGAACGAATTACTAAAAAAAGGAAAGAATTTAGCCACAATTGTTGCTTAGTCTGGACAGTTATTTTTTGAGGTGTATTTTTAGAAAATATTAATATAACAGTTTTAAAATTTTTTTCATAAATGTATTTATGAGATAAAAAATTAATTAAAAAAACATGTATAAAGTCTTTAAAAATATATTTTTCAAAAATAGAACCAAACAAACGGAGCCTAATTTCTTTGGGCCAGTAACAATCATGCCATATCCAATAGTATCATCCACTTTTCCAGCATGTGCATATTTTTTCCCATTATATTTCTTGTTATAATTCTAGCGCTCAATTGCCTACCCGTTTCAGTGCCTTTTTTTTTTTTTTTTTTTCTCCCTTTATTAGATGCCCTCTTCAGTCTTCCCTGAGCCATTACTAGTCATTTGTCAACTCACTCACTCTAGCAAAATAGAATGGAGAAACTCGGGAAAATCATGCCTTCAGTATTACTCGTGCTTTTACTTGTTGCATCATCTTCTTCACGAGTCTCAAGTGTCGATGGTCAGACAGATTTTTTCTATCTTTTCCTAAAGGTATGTTTGATAACTTCTGTTTTTGTGTGTGTTACAAAAAAATTATTGTCTAGACTGTCCTTGAATCTTGATAAATGGTTCCCCCAACACAACCCTCCCCCCCTCCCCTCCCCCCTCCTTATTAAAAAAAAAAAAAACACAAACACACACACACACACATACAAAACAACCCCTTCTCTTCTCTCCTTTTATGGTTTAACAAGTAATTAAAGAAACAGATGTTGTTGGATTTTCTCACCACACATTTGGTATTCCTTCCTATGATCAAGTGGCCAGGTGCTCAATGTAACACAAAAGCAGGTTGTTGTCCACCAAAGATGGCAAAACTTGCGGGAGACTTCATCATTGCTGGATTTCAGCCATATTATTTCAACGGGACCTTTCCAAAAAATTGTGATTCTCGTAACCACTTCAATATCTCAAAGGTGCTCTTCTTTTTCCCATATTATGGTACTTAATCTCGATGGTAGCTAGTATGCATGCCTTTCACAAGTGTAAAAAATCTTCAAATTAATTAATATTTTTCTCTTCTCTAGCAAGGGCTAATTTATTTGCTTCTCGAACAAAAAGATACTTCATCTATATCATAATTTTCACAAAGAATTCTATATATATATATATTTTTTTTAAAAATTCTTTTTTTTAAATTTTTGAGAAGAAAAGCGACACTCACATCGGATTCTGTGTCATGCACAGATCTCACATTTGGTACCAAGACTGCAAGTTCATTGGCCATCGCTTACTTGCCCGATTGGTAGCAGTGAGAAGTTATGGTCAAATGAATGGCAAACTTATGGAACATGTTCAGAATCTATTCTAAGTATGCATGAATATTTCAGGGCAGCACTGACACTAAGGAAGAGTGCTAACCTCCTCAAAGTACTTGCTGATGCAGGTAAGAGCCTTAATCAATTAGGCAATTAACTTCATCCACCATACAAATCTGGAAACTTTCAGCTCGATCAAATCATTTTTTGCTCCAATTATAATGGAGAAAGAATTGACGATTGCCCTGGGCTCCCCTTGGGTAATCCATTTGGCGGAACTATTAAATTTCCTAGCTACTGATTGATTGGGAACAATTTGCGGTTCAAATTGAACATGACTTATGTGGTTAAAGTTGGACTGTTGATTTTAAAATTTATTTTTTTCTTTTGTTCTTCCAAATAAAGTTGTCAAGTCTTGAATTCGAAAACAATTATGATGTGGACAAATGTTCAATTTGCCATTTGTAACCTGATCTCAGATTTTGAGGATGGATTTTACAAATTAAATTGTGCGTCTTTTATTCTATCTTTGTTCTAATTTGATTCAACGACACTTGAATGCTTTTATAGATATCTGTTAACCATACATTACAGTTTGTGCATAAAATAAGAGTAAGGTTAAAAGAATAAAATTCCTAAATAATAGCCAAAAAAAAAAATGACATCTCTCAGTCCCCTTTTCCTGTTACGAAGGGAGAAAAAAAAAAGAAAGAGAGCCATTCATTAAATCCTTCGGTCTTTGCTTAAATATTTCAGTACAGATGTAGCAGTACCAAAAAGAAGCATAAACCGATCTAGAAAAAGAAATAATAGTAATTTAGATTCTAGATTTTGCAATTCTTGCAACACTAATTACCTGGAAGAAACTCCAATAATAGGTTCTTCTTTTACCATTGCAAGGATGTAGATCTAATTATTTGGGGTAAAACTTAACATATGACTAAAATTGAAACAGGCAAATTGATAGAACTTGACTTCAGTGATGGCATTTCATATTCCTATAATAAAAATTGTTTGATTAATAACCCTTTTTGCAGATAATAAAGATATATAGTATTGTCGACTGTTGGAGTCTCTCAATTTCATAAAGGTTTTTGCCTTGGTTTCTGAAGTTTGGTTTCTCATCATAATATTCCAAAAAATAAATAAATAAAAATAAAATGAAATAGTGGTCTCCTCTCACAAAAGCTGGGAATTGGATAAAAGTTCACTTAATAATATTGTATAAAGTTTGACATACTGATTTCGCATTTAGATTGGATATCAGAAACCAAGTGATGCATCAACTCCCAAGTAGTAAAATCTTGTAATAGTTGATACTGCATGAAAACAAGAATAAAAAAACTAGCTTGATAAATAACAAAGGAAATTAAAGAAATCCTCAAACAAGCAAGAATATAGGCTGATCCAATTAAGTGATTAGATCTTCTAATTTTCTTGTTTAATAATAAGTTTAATTCTCATTTTTTTCAAAATAAATCCTCTACTATTTTTTCTTACGACATACAAAAAATAATGCTGTTATACTACACCCGAGAATAGAATATATATAATTGTTACAGATTTTATATTGTCGTCTTAAAATGAGTTTAAAATTTACCCTAAATTTCCATTCTCTCTTAATTTTCTTAATTTTCCTCTTTCCTTCCATAAGAAGAACAAAAAGAAAAAAAAAATGCTAGACACACTCACACGCACAAACAAAAACAAAATATATAAGGTACCTGTTGCAATGCATGCGTTCAGAAATTGGGAAGATAAGGTGAATATTACACCTATAGTAAAGGTTATCAATACGGTGTTTTCAACTGTGGAAGTCTCTAATTTTTTAAAGGTTTTTCCCTTGGTTTCTGAGGTTTGGTATTTTATCATCTCATTCCAATAAATAAATAAATAAAATAAAACAATGGTCACCTCTCACAAAAGCTTGGAATTGGATAAAATTTCACTTAATAATCTTAATAATATTGCATAACGTTTGACATACAGATTTCACATTTAGATTGGATATATGACCTAGCAATGTATCAATTTTTAGGATTCATAATCTAAGAATGAGTTATCCCGTCTCATCCCGTCCATGAACGGAATGGATCCTAAGAGGGGAAGTGAGATTGTTTGTCTGATCCCTGGAGGGAAATTGGGAATTATGATGACTAAATCTTCCCATTACAAATCTTGTTTTCAGAAAAAAAAAAAAATGGCGGCCTACGAACCAAATCTTAGGTCTGGTTTAGAAAAGGCCCAAACTTATGGCATGCTAATAGCTAACAAGTCATAAAGCTCAATTTTATCCCATCATGTCCTTTCTTGGTGCAAGATTTTTTTTCTCATGTTGATTCTATATTGTTAAATGCAATTAGTTTAAAATGCCAAAATTCAATGTGTGGAGTGCGTCTACTTCTAGAAGTTTAAGCGTTTTAATTTTTACATCACTTATTAAAAGGATACATACATATGGCCAAGATAGTGTAAGTTGAAATTAAGTAACTCAAACTATAGAAATTAACATGTGACGTAGGTGCAACAAAGGATCATTGATTCAAAGATTATTATATTTACCAAGTCATTCGGACTTGTTGAAATATAATATTAACAAAGGATCTTGTTGCATCACCTTCTTCAACAATCTCAAGCGTCAATGCTCTGGTAGATTTCTTCTATCTTATCCTAAAATTTTGTTTGATAACTTCAGTTTGTGCAATTTGAATCCTCGTTGTTATATTTTGCAATGCCAAATTCACTATCACTCATGAAGAGTCACCACCTCGTATTTTTTGTAACATACACAATCATTTTTCTACGTGACATTCATGAAGAGTCGCCAGGCGACTCTTATGGTTGTGTATGTTACAAAAAGATTATTGTCTAGATTGTCCTTTTATATTGATAAATGGTTCCCCACAGCTTCTCGTCTCTCCTTTTATCTTTTCACTAGTAATTAAAGAATTAGATGTTGAAGGATTTTCTCATTACATTTGGTATTTCCTCCTCTAATGTAGTGGCCAGGTTCTCAATGTAGTACAAAACAAGGCTGTTGTCCGCCAAAGACAACAAAACTTGCGAGAGACTTCTTCATCATTGCTGGATTTCAGCCATTTTACTTCAACGGGACCTTTCCAGAAAATTGTGATTCTCGTAACCACTTCAATATCTCAAAGGTACCCTTCTTTTCCATTATAGCATTTAATCTCGACGGTAGCTAGTATGCATAATTTTTATAGTTAAAAAGTCTTCAAATTAATTAATATCTTTCTCTTCTCTAGCAAAGATCAATTTCTTTAATTCTCAAACAAAAAGATGCTTGATCGATATTATAATTGTCGCAAAGGTCTTGTTCACAATAGTTTTTGATTTTTATAAAAATTTATTTTAGAAAAATTAAAAATCAATTGCTCTTAATTTTAGCTTAAAGAAACCAAAAACATAGTTCGAAAAATTCGTTGAGAATATCAGAAAATATATTTTTTTACAAATCAAAAGTTAAAATCGAGTAGAAAAAAGTTATTGAGAACAGTCCCAAAGAATTATATAATTTTTTGAAAAAAAATATTTTTTTTTTGAAAATTTTTAAAAGAAAAGCAATACTCACATGGGATTCTGTGTCATGTACAGATCTCACGTTTGGTACCAAGATTGCAAGTGCATTGGCCATCGCGTACTTGCCCTACTAGTAGCACTGAGAAGTTGTGGTCGAAAGAATGGCAAAATTATGGAACATGTTCAGAACTTACTCTAAACTTACATGCATACTTCAGGGCAGCACTGACACCAAGGAAGAGTGTTAACCTCCTCAAAGTACTTGCTGATGCAGGTAAGAGCCTTAATTAATTATGCAATTTACTTCATCCACCATATATACATCCATTTCTAGCCTATACAAGTCATCGTCCCAACGTTTTGGGCAAATATTTTTGCATAACTCTTGAATTACTAGAAAGCTGTACAATTTTTTTTTTTTTTTGGTGACAGGAATTCGGCCAAATGGCTCATTTTATGAGGTCGAGAAATTTTCAGACACCATCGTGCATGCAGGATTGCATCTGCCTGGAATTGAGTGTAGCCTAGACAACTCTGGAAAATTGCAGCTCGACCAATTCACTCTTTGCTCAAATTATAACGGAGAAAAAATTGACGAATGCCCTGGGCTCCCCTTGGGAGATCTATGTATCGGAACCATTAAATTTCCTAGCTACTGATTGAGAACAATTTGCGGTTCAAATCAAGCATGACTTGTGTGGTTAAAGTTGGATGTTGCTTTTAAAATTTAGTTTTTTTCTTGTGTTTTTTCACATAAATCTCTTTGCTGAAATTGCAGACGCTCGGATCCTTTGTGATCGGATATATTCTGTAAGAAATAATATGTAGTACTTGTACATCTTATTTACATGTAGTAATTGTATGTGTACACATGTGGACAGATTGGACAAATGTTCATTCTGTTGTTTGTACACTAATCTCAGACTTTGAGGATGGGTTTTGGAAATTAAATTGTGCTTCTTTTCTTCTAACTTTGTTGTAATTTGGTTCGATGACACTTGAATTCTTTTATATATAGTAGTCAAACATACATAACATTTTGTGCATAAAATAAGAATAACGTTAAAAGAATAAAATCCCTAGATAGCGGCAAAAAAATGAAATCACTCAACCCCCTTTTCATGTTACGAAAAAGGAAAAAAAAAAAACCATTCAATAAATTCTTCTGTCTTTGTTGAAATATTTCAATATAGATGTAGTACCAAAAAGAAGCATAACAAATCTAGAAAAAGAAATAATAGAAACTTAGATTCTAAATTTTTGCTATTCTTGCAACACTAGTTACTTGGTAGAAAATCCAATAATAGGATTTCCCTATTATTATTGCAATGATGTACATCAAAATAAACATGTGGTTTGCCTTTGTTTCTGAAGTTTGGTTTCTCATGGTCTTATTCCAATAAATAAATAAACAAATAAAAAAAAGAAAACAGTGGTCTCCTTTCACAAAAGCTGGGAATTGGATAAAAGTTCACTTAATAATATTGTATAATGTTTGACATAGCGATTTCATATTTAGATTTGATATCAGAGACCAAGTGATGTTTCATCGCCCAAGTAGTAAAATCTTCTAATTGTTGATACTGCAAGAAAACAAGAATAGTAAAATTAGCTTTGATAAAAATAACAGAGGGAGTTTAAAGAAATCCTCAAACAAAGAAGAATATATGTTGATCCAATTGAGTGATTAAATCTTTTAATTTTTTAGCTAAATAATAAAGTTAGTTCTCATTTTCGTTAAAATAAATCATCTATTACTTTTCCTTATGACATACATAGAAGAATATATGTTGATCCAATTGAGTGATTAAATCTTTTAATTTTTTTTTATCAAAATAATAAAGTTAGTTCTTATTTTTTCAAAATAAATCATCTATTACTTTTTCTTGTGACATAAAAAAATTAATACCATTATACCACACCCGAGAATCGAATATATTCAGTGGTTACTGATTTTATGTCGTTGTCTTAAAATGGATTTCAAGTCTACCCTGAATTTCCATTCTCTCTTACTTGATTTCTCTCTTTCAGAGTTATATAAGAAGAACAAAAGGAACAAAAAGTTCTAGACACAATAACAAAAGGAACAAAAAGTTCTAGACACAATCACACTGCAATAAGTATAAGGTACCTGTTGCAATCCATGCATTCAGAAATGGGGAAGCTAAAGTGAATATTACACCTATAGTAAAGGTTCTCAATACGGTTTTTCAGAATTAGGAGGATGACCTCCTCTTGCAGCTATTTTCTCAATGCATTGGCAAATTCTGAATGCACCTGTATACTCATTCTTTGCAATATTGTTCAGATAGAGTAAGCCATCGCAGCACTGAGGCAGTGGATCATCATAGCCTCCGAGAATATATGCTCCGCAGGCATCAAAATTGTTGTGCACATCTTGGCACCCATATGGCATAGGTGACCGACCATTTGTCTTTGTGATAATGAGGATGATGATGCTTCCAATCATCCTGCCAACCGACCGATGAATCCGTAAATATTAGGACTCCACCTTATCAACTTAACATGTAAAATATTGTGAGTTGACAAAAATACCAATTTTTAAATTACCAATTCTTTTCATACATGACTATAAAAATGCAATGTTTTCATCCTTTTTTTTTTCCCTTAAACTCATAAATAACATATCTTTTTGATATTGCAACTTTGACCAAATGTGAAGGCGTAGTTTTTGAGATTAATCCTATTAATTTACAAAAAGTGAAAACACAAAAGAATTAGGGATGGTAATTGGGTTGGGTCTCGGATTGGTGGGTCGGGTTAAGACCCAATTATAATAAGAAACCTGCCAACCCCAACAAACCGATCAAGCCACCAACCCATAAAGAGTCAACCCAAACATGACCTACCACGAGTTGGCAGATTGGCTGGTTTACTTGTAGATCTGAAAAAAAGAAAAAAAGAAAAAAAGAGACTAATACACACTTTTCACACACACACACACACAATGATCAAACATATTTCTGCACACGTTAAGATTAAAGTCACACACTAACACCCACTCATTCCACATACACTAAAATCAAAACATACAATCTCACATACTTTTACACATACCAGCGCACACAATTCACACACAATCATCATCTCACGTTCACTTACAAACACACACAATTCACGCACACATTGACACAAAACACGTATTAAAATACACATCATTACCACTCAAAAATAACCAAAACCAGCCACCAAATCTCAAAGTTTTGCCACAACTCACCACCATTTCTGCCAATCACCACTACCATTATTAGCGCCACTACTGCTGCTCCTGAACACCACAGCCAAATCATAAAATCAGCCACTAATTTAACTATCTAACTGCTACCGAAGGTCACCACCACCAAATTTTATCTTCATAAACTCATATATAATTCTTAATTTCACTTACAATTTATTTAATTAATTATTTAATGAGTAAAATTTATATTTGAATGTGAATGAGGTGAACAAAACTACAAACAGTTAGCCATCGGGTTCGCGAGTCAACCTGCTTTCAACCCGAAGCCCAACCCATTTTCTTGTCATATCGGTCGGGTTCGACTTGATTCCGACCCAACTCATTAAACTTCAATCTAATCCGTTATTTTCAGGCTAAATTCGTACTTCAATCTAATCCGTTATTTTCAGGCTAAATTCGTATCTTGTTTTTTGATCGAGTTTGAAATTGTCACCCATAAAAGCGTAACCGATAAAAGACAAACTTAAACTTACTGGAGGGATATAAAATACGTGGGTGAATATGCGGTCTAATCAGTTCATGAAAACGATGAAAGGGAGAGTACTAAGTTGCAGTGCATTTATGATTTGGATACTGTTATTTTTTTTTCTTAATTAAAATGAAACTGAACATGAAAAAACATTTTTGACTAAACGGTCTTTCCTATGCTGCTTAAATTAAATTATTAGCATATCTTTCCATTGTATGTAACATATGAGCACTCCCTACTTGGCTGAGCTCCCATTTCTCAATTCTTTCTCTTTCTGGTATATTTCAAAAAATTTTAATTTTTAACCTCTCAATAATTAAGCTTAACTAAGGGAATGTTTGATAATTCAATTTAATGTCAAACTTTGCCATTAAATAAGTATGATATCAAAAGGGCAATAATACCATTATGCCTCTGAATAAATGAACTTTTATAACGGTTAATTAAATTCCGTGGTGGGGGGCAAAAATATATGTATATAGACTTGAAAGATCATGTTCAAAACTAATATTAAGTTTCTTACTTGGTGGAGTTTATTAGTTATTCCTTCTTAAGAAACTCAACCGCGGGAACATATAATTTATTGGGGTTTGTGGTGATTATATGAAGGAAAGAATACAGCCTCATAGAAACATAATTCTTAAGATATAATATACTAAATTACAAGTTGTATAATCTGTCCCACGTAAAAAAGGGGAAGATGGATTATTTTTAAGAATGCCTTTCGGAAAAAGATTATTTTCGAAACTAATATAATCATCTCGTGTTTGGTAGAGAAGTATTAAATCATTTCTCCTTATAGAAAAAGGAAACAGTTTAGCCACAAGCGAGACAACATAATTTTCTTCGGGCCAGTAAAAATTATGCCGTATCCAATCGTATCATCCGCTTGGCCAGCATGTCTATATATATTTTTCCCATTATACTTATTATAATTCGAGTGCTAAATTACTTACCCGGTTTAAGCAGTCCAGATCCCAGTCCAATTTTTTTTTATCCAATATAAAATTAAGTGTATTAATGTGAAACTATATAAAATTATGTTCGTTCCATTTTGGTGATACGATGTAATTTCATAGTAATACGATATAGTTTTATATGAGACACAGTTAAATACCAAAATAATTAGACGGAAGATCTAATCCTCGTTTTGAGTGCCTTTTATTTCCTTTATAAGACATCCTATTCAGTCTTCCCTGAGCCATTACCAGTCATTAGTCAACTTACTTACTCTAGCATAGCAGAATGGAGAAAGTCGGGAAAGTCATGTCTTCCATATTATTACTCATGCTTTTACTTGCTGCATCATCTTCTTCAATAATCTCAAGTGCCAATGCTAGGACAGATTTCTTCTATCTTATCCTAAAGGTATGTTTAATAACTCCTGTTTTTGTGTGTTGCAAAAACATTATCGTCTAGACTGTTCTAAGCGGCTATTGATTTTTCTTGAATATAGGTATATTGGTTGGATTTTCTCATTATACATTTGGTATTTCTTCCTACAATGTAGTGGCCAGGTGCTCAATGTAGTACAAAAGAAGGTTGTTGTCCACCAAAGACAACAAAACATGCGAGAGACTTCATCATTACCGGATTTCAGCCATTTTACTTCAACGGGACTTTTCCAAAAAATTGTGATTCTTATAACCGATTCAATATCTCAAAGGTGCCCCTTTTTTTCCTATATTCTAGCACTTAATCTTGATTGTAACTTGTATGCATAACTTTGACAAGTCAAAAAGCTTCGATTCAATAAATACCCTCCTCCCTAGCAAAGATTGATCTATTTACTTCTCGACTTGACCGATATTATAATTTTCACAAAGAATTATATAATTTTATAATTTTTTGAAAATTTTGAGATGACAAGGGGTACTCACATGGGATACTGTGTCAAGTACAGATCTCACATTTGGTACCAAGACTGGAAATGCATTGGCCATCGTTTACTTGCCCTACTAGCAGCAGTGAGAAGCTATGGTCAAATGAATGACTAACTTATGGAACATGTTCCGAGTCTACTCTGAGTATGCGCGAATACTTCAGGGCAGCACTGAAACGAAGGAAGAGTGCTAACCTCCTCAAAGTACTTGCTGATGCAGGTGAGAGCCTTAATTTATTAGGCAATTAACTTCAAGAACGAATAGAGTTTCGAGCATTAGAAATGCTTTATGGTTTCATTTCAGAGGTAGGGAGTTCGAATCGCACCAAACTAAATCTCTTTTTCATTGTACTAGTATAGGTTTGATTCAAAAGAAAAGAAAAGAAATAAAGAAAACTTCACCTACCATCCATCCATTTCTACCCTATATACAAGTTATAATCCCAACTTCTTCGTTAAATGATTTTTGCCTAACTCTTAAATAACTAGAGAGCTGTATAAATTTTTTTTTTTATTGGACAGGCATCCAGCCAAATGCCTCATTTTATGAGGTAGACAAAATCACAGATGCCATCGTGCAGGCAGGATTGCATTATCCTGGAAGTAGGGTGTACCACAGACAAGTACGGAAAATTGCAGTTCAACCGAGTCATTCTTTGCTCAGATCATAATGGAAAATCAATTGTTTAATGCCCCGGTCTCCCACTGGCCAGTCAATGTAGCGGAACTGCTAAATTCCCTGCTTACTTACTGATTGAGACAATTTGCAGTTCAATAAGATGACTTATGTGGTTAAAGTTGGACAATTGATTTTTAATTTTTTTGATTTGTTTTTGTCAAAATAAATCTTTTTGGGTCCAAGATCAACGCTCTGAAATTGCAGATTCTCGAGCACTTTTTGATCTAATGATATTCTGTAATAAATAATATGTATGAACTACACATTGCTATTTACGTGTAGTATTTCCATGTGTACACACGTTAAAAAATTTTCCAAGTCTTGACTTCAAAAACAAGTATGATGTGGACAAATGTTCAATCTGTTGTTTGTACACTAGTCTCGGATTTTGAGTATGGTATTCACAAATTAAAGTGTGCTTCTTTTCTTCTGTCTTTGTTGTAATTTGATTCAACACACTTGAACTCTGTTATAGATATCAATCAACCATAACAGTTTGTGCATAAAATAAGAGTAAGGTTAAAATAATAAAACCGCTAAATATTGGGGAAAAAAAATTCCCCTTTTCCTTTTACGAAAGGGGAAAAGAACCATTCATTAAATTCTTCAATCTTTGTTGGAATATTTCAATAAAGATGTGGTACCAAAAAGAAGCATAAGCAGACCTAGAAAAAAAAAATACTAGTAACTTAGATTATAAAATTTGCAATTCTTGCAACACTAATTACCTGGTAGAAACTCCAACAATAGGATTTCCTTTTATTATTGCAAAGATGTACATCTAAATTCTCTGGGGTAAAACTTAACATATGGTTAAAATTGAAACGGGCAAATCGATAGGATTTGACTTTGGTGATGGCATTTCATATTCCAATAACAAACATTGTTTGACTAATAACCCTTTCTGCAGATAATACAGAAATACAGTGTTGTCAACTGTTGGAGTCTCTCAATTTCTTAAAGGTTTTTGCCTTGTATTGAAGTTTGGTTTCTTATCATCTCATTCCAAAAAAATAAAATAAATAAAATAAAATAAAACAGTGGTCTCCAAAGCTGGGAATTAGATAAAAGTTAACTTAATAATATTGCATAATGTTTGACATATTGATTTCATATTTAGATTGTGTATCAGAAACCACGTGATGCATCACCTCCCAAGTAGTACAATCTTCTAATAGTTGATACTGCAAGAAAACAAGAATAGTAAAAATTAGCTTGATAAAATAACAGAGGAAGTTTAAAGAAATCCTCCAACAAAGAAGAAAATAGGCCAATCGAATCAAGTGATTAAATCTTTTAATTTGCTAGTAAAATAATAAGGTTGGTTCTCATTTTTGTCAAAATAATTCCTCTCTTACTTTTTCCTTGTCACACACAAAAAATAATAATATTATACCTCACCCGAGAATCAAATATATCTAATAGTTACATATTTTATATTGTCAGTCTTAAAATGAGTTTCTAATATATACTCTGAGTATCCATTCTCTCTCTTAATTTTCCTCTTTCCTTCTACAAGAAGAACAAAAAGAACAAAAAAATGCTACACACACACGAAAAAACAAAAGACAAGGTACCTGTTGCAATCCATGCGTTCAGAAATAGGGAAGCTGAGGTGAATATTACACCTATAATAAAGGTTCTCAATACGTTTTTCAGAATAAGGAGGATGGCCTCCTCTTGCAGCTATTTTCTCAATGCATTGGCAAATTCTGAATGCACCTCTGTACTCATTTTTTGCAATATTATTCAGATAGACTAAGCCATCGCAGCACTGAGGCAGTGGATCATCATAGCCTCCGACAATATATGCTTCGCAGGCATCAAAATTGTTGTACACATCTTCGCACCCATATGGTATAGGTGACCATGTATTTTTGTGATAATGAGGATGATGATGCTTCCAGTCATCCTGCCAACCGACCGATGAATCCGAAAACATTAGCAGGAAAATTGTTGCACATCCAAGAAAAAATGGAATTCCTTCCATGCCCATGATGCTATTTTTGAAGAATTTTTGCAATATTTAGAAATGGATCTAGGGGGTGATATATATTGAAGACATTTTATTTTGAGAAATTAATTTCTTTTACGTAATTGGTGAGCCTGATTTGCATGGTTTTGGGTGTTATAAACAAATGTAACATGTGCAAGTTATGTGGTGTAATGTTGTGATGTGATGCATGAAATGCGTTTAAGGATCTTCTTTCAAGGGTTATTGATTCCTTATTTAATGCTAAGATGTTTTTGGTTTTCGTGTTTAAAGTCTCTGATGCATGAAATAACAGAAAGGATTGGATTGGAATTGAAGAAACTGATATTCAATTCAACTTAGTTATGGAATTAGTTGCTTGATTATAGATAAAATGTTTTTAAAGTAACCGTCAAATATTGTAAGCACATTTTATTTAAGTCAACTCCCATATAGAGAATTTTGCAATTTTCTTTTAGCTATATCCCTTTTTTGGCTTAGGTGAAATAGGGAAAAAAAGAGTTAAAGAATCTGTTTAGAACCCAAAAAATTAAAATAAAAAATAGGAATTGGATTAGGCAAAGAAAAGGGTCTGCCTTATATTTTCTCTTTAATCTTGATTGCTAGAAGAGGAACTTAATCTTGCATCTTGCATTGTCATTGCAATTTAGTATACCATTATTGATTAGAAAATGCAAAATGAGATATCACTGCCTCCACAATCACAAAATAATGTCATTTTCTTGCTAGGATAGATAATGGAAGGTACATCAAATTTTCCAAAAAGAAAATAAAGTGAAATAGATTTAAGCCGTTTTAATACTATAGGGGTCATAAAGTTTTACCTTTTGGAGTGAAGGTCATATTTAAATGAAATGAGTTAAAATCACATTTATAGGAGAAGTAATTGCCTGCTTTAAAAATAAATTTAGGACAATTTAATGATTTTTGCGTTTGACCTCTTGAAGCGATTGTGCTTTCCTCATAGCATAGCTTATTCTTTCTATTAAGTTATTTTCTATAAAGAAAATTATGCCACCCAATCTATAATTCAAGAATCAAAAGAATGGAATTTTTATGGGTTATTGCCTAACACCAAAAAGCAATATGCTCTCTTTTTCAATACTTCCATTTTTTGATGGTCACCAAAAATCATAAAAAATAAGAAGGAGAGATAATGCGTCCATAAATATTTCTATCATATTTCCTCTCTCTTATTTCACAAAGAGAAAAACTTTTGTCGTTTCCTAATGCATCCTTTTTAGCTAGTGAAAATGAGGAAAAAAAAATGAATATCTAGAAAGGATATATAAAGAACACAATTGAGAGTGATATTATCTCCCTTCCTCTCTCAAAAATAAATAAATTAGGAAACAAAAAACTAAACTCATTCTTAATTTTACATCTTTTACTTTTGTTGTTGGTTAAGACACTCTTGTTAACTCACAATTCTTTATTTAGAAAAAAACATGAAGAAATTTAAAAATGTTTATGTTAATGAGTAATTAATTCACAAATATTTTTTTTTTGTTAATAGTCAACAGTATACTATCATACTCCTAACCTAGACTAAATGGGGAGGGGCCCAACTGAGTCTTGGGGGAACGAATAAGGGCTGAACCACCATTGAACTAAACAGATGCATTATGCACCAATTTAGATTTTTGATAAGGGGTAAGGTTTGAACTCCTGACCTCCTACCCCACTTAAACTTTAAAGGTTTTGTGGGGGCCAATCCAACCAAGTTGGGTTGGTTAATAATATTAAGTTACTAAGAAATAAGACAAAATATATTTACTAAGAAATAAGACAAAATATATTTAACTCAATATTATTAATTTAAATATTTATTTATTTTGTCGGGTTTTGGCTCTTTTGGAGAAGCCGGGTATAGTTCTTGAAACTACGTCGTCTGCCTGATAGAACACTAAATAGTATTTTCATTCCTCTCTTATAGCCGTTACAGAATGCGCCCCATTCCAACCATCACCAGCATCAGCTCCCCTTTTCAAAAAATTCGACCGTTGGACAAACCGAACGTTTTAGTTCTTTATCCTTCGTTCCCAGATTTTCTCATCAAGACATCAAAATCCAGCAACATTCTCAACAACCGATCTCCCCCACACAAGATCACTCAAGAAGCAGACAACCCTTTTATCCTCCCGTCTATTTCTCCCCAGAAAAGAGAGCACTGGGATTTTCTTGAACAATCAATCATGGCTGTTGTGGAGGAACCTACTAATTGTAGTAGTACTAGTGAGATGTTAATGGTAGATGAGGCCTATGAGTTCAGGGCTCCTAAATTCTATGATTTTATTGTTGGAGAAACGGAGGAGGAAAAGAAAAAAGCAGAGCTTTGGTTTGAGACTGCCTGTAGTTATGCCCCTTCTCGTATGTCCACTTTCTTGAAAGCCCCTCATTTATTTTGAGTAATTTCTTGAATTTCAGATGTTTTGGGTTGTGGGTTTCCCTTTTCTTGAACTCTTTTTTTAGGGTATCTTTTAATTTGTTGATTTAGTGAGAGTTTATTCAGCTTTCTTGAGTTCTATTGATCAAAAAATTACTCTCACTAATTTGTTAATTTCTTGATTGATTGAACTCAACAAAATAACCTTTTATTAAATGAAATTACTCTTTTGAGTTTATTTTTTCACAATTATTTTTCACAAGTTCATTTTTTGAGAGTGATTTTTGATAATGATTTCGTTATGATTTGATATGATTATGGGTTCTAATTGAAGAGATATTGTGATAAATTTCAGGATTTACTTAATTTGATTGGCTATAATATCTTAAATTGCCTTAGTTTCATTCCATTTGGATGCATTTCATCATGTTAATCATGATTGTAGTAGAAATGTGAGGCCCACTAAAAACAAACTACACTCTCAAAATTTTGCTTTGTGGTCAGTATTGTAATGGTTTTGGGAGGAAATTTTTCGGGTAGATTAGCGCTACTCTTCATTGATACATCTTTAAATGGATAGGAATGAGTGTTGATAATTGTTTCTAAACTGATAATAAGACAGGACTTGTACATTTTATTTTTCTATTTGCTGTCTACTGCTTAAATTGATCAAGAAACAGAATCAGTTCTATCAGGTTGTTTGAGATGTCACTTAAACAAATATTAGCGGGATCAGTTTCTATGATGAAGTACAGTAATTTCATTTAATGAAAGGTTAGTAATGATCCTAGATAGAAAGTAGACGATGGAAGGACAGTAATTTCATTTGCTCAAAGGCTAGTAATGATTTTAGAATAAGTAGATAAGAGGAACTGCCAAGAGCAAAACAAATTACATTATACCAAAAAGGGAGATGCAAATTTTAGGATATATATTAAGCTGTTATTGCCCATTTTGTGAATTCACTGTCCTATTCCTAGTACGCTATCCATGGGTGAAAAACAAGACTAATACAGTACAATTGTTGAAAAAATTGCAATGATATTCAGGTAGTACCTTGTAATAATTATTATTTTCTCTAAAAAATGAGACATTCCAGGAACCTCAATAAATGTAAGCCTGGATGAAATGATGAAGTAGTCCATGATGTTTTGAAGCAATTTGCATGGCAGTTGTGTTTGTAATCATGTTTGTGGGTTCATCAACAGTTTACGAATTGACTATTTCTTGAAAAGTACCTATTGGAGCTGCTAAACTATTGGAAATTGTTTGTGACTAAAATGAATATGATGATAATTACGCGTACCTATTGTGGTTTGCCTATTTCTGTATTCCATATATCTGAAGTTTGGGGTAGCTGTCTCATCAGTTTTCTTTGAATTTTTGCAGCATTTATGCCAAGAATCAAGGCTAGCAGGTCTGTGCAACTTGATAGTATTTGTGATTTTACCGATGGCGAGCATTTGCAGAAGGTAAACAATCTTGCGTCTTACAGTCAATTTCAATCTCTTCAGTCAATTTCAGGATATGTGCAAATATCTGGTTGAATGGCTAATGAAGATTAGCAGAATATTATTCCGTCTGTATTTTATTTATTATTTATTTTTTATTTTTGATGTTCATCTTTAGGCATCAGAATCAACATCTACATGTAATATTGCAAAGGAATCAACTTTGGAACTGGAAGTCCAAACAAGGTTGGTGGCTCTATAATGCCAAAAGATTGAAAATTATCCGCATGTTTTCTGTTGAAAGGAATTCTCCTATGTATGTTCATTGCTCAGCACATTCTCCTTTTTAAAATAGTTGTTCTAATTTTCCTGCATGATACAGGTCCCAGATTGGAGGAGTCATGGCATCTGAAGTTAAGGATGTTACTCCAAATGAGCTTAAAGAACCCAGTACAAGTCTTCCAAATCCTGTATGTGTACTGTTTCTTGTTTTAACAGATGCAATAACAGAGTGAGGTTCAATTTCTCATTATCTTTCTCTTTTTTTAGGATTTGAATGAGAAGGCATCTTCGAGCTCAGGTTGGTCAGTTGTTTTGAAGCTTTCACGAATTTTTTCTTCCCGACACTTATCTCTGCTTGTCTAAAATGACTTCTACCTGATAACAGTGGGAGCTGAAGTTTGCACCCCGGCACCACCAACAAATTCTTCTGGGGAGAAATCCCTGAAGATCGACTCGAAGAAGCATCGGACTGCCAAAAAAATAGCCAGTATGCTAAGGAATCCTTCAGCATTGAAGTCAAAATGTCAGTCGCAACAATCACAAGCTAAAAGCATCAAACCAGCCAGTGTTAGAAAGTTTGTGCTACATACTTTTCATGAGTTATTTTCCTTTCATATTTGGAAATATTTGTGCTCTCTTCCTATAAGATTTCTTTTCTTGTCTCATTTGCTTGGTTTATTTGTAAAGGGACACAAGTGTGAAAAGTACTGTTGAAACTCCAAATTTTGCTCAGGAAAATCAAGCAATAAAACGGCAGAAACTTGAAGAGGGCAAAACCAGGCCGGTAAGGGTTATCGTACTTAATCATTATGAATCAATTCTTTAAACTTTTCTCTGAAATTTTCTTGTTATGGTAAATTGGTATGCATCAGTTCTTTAAACCTTTTTATCTGAACTTTTCTTGTTAATGGTACATCCTTAGATCCTTAATGTTAAACTTCAAAATTTGCCCCACAAAACAAGGGCTGGCCTGATCAGCAGCAGTTCCAACTTATGCTCGTCAACTGCTAAAACTCGCAAGGAGGATAGAAAGGTTCCTTCTTTTAGATTTTAATTCTTCTGGATTTAGATTTTATTTTCTTTTAGAAGTTTGTTCTGCAGAGCTCTACATATTCACTGACTTGCTTTGAGCTCTCTCTATTTTACAGCTTTATGTTCGAGAACCTGCTGTGCCATTCGTTTCAATGGCAGAAATGATGAAAAAATTTCAGTCCAACACAAGGGAGATGTCTCTGCCTCGTATGAGCAGTTCACTTTCACATGTAATGGAATGATGATTGCGTCTTTACTTTGATGCATATTTGTTTCAATGCGAGAATATGACCTGAAATTATCGACTTGTATGCTTCAGGATGCCACTGCTGGAACAATGCAAAGGAAGCCAAAGCTCACATTGACTAGGCCAAAGGAACCTGAGTTTGAAACAGCTCAGAGGGTGCGTTCAGTAAGAGTAAAGAGTTCTGCTGAGTTGGAGGAAGAAATGATGGCTAAAATCCCAAAGTTCAAAGCTCGTCCACTAAATAAAAAGGTGCCTATTTTTTACTGTCATTTAAGTATTTCTGCAACAACCTATTTTCGACTGTCATTTTTCTTCAACAAATTATCATTTGCCTTCTGCTCCTGTGTTACAGATTCTGGAAGCTGCAGCTTTGCCAACATTACCAAGAAGAAGCACACCCCAACTTCCTGAGTTTAAGGTAACTAATTGAGTAAAAAAAAGTTAAAAAAATAAACAGAGGAAAAGGGAATGAGCGGTTCCTGATCAGAGAATCGAGATAAATGCAGAATAAATGAGATATATAATGAAGCGAAATTTTGTCTTTGCAGGAATTTCATCTTGAAACAATGTCAAGGGCAAATCAGAATGCAGAAACATCTACTATAGCATCTATAGAATCTTCTCAGGCTTTTGAAGTACGATTTGATATTTTAATTTCGTGAATTCTTGCAATTATAAGGCTTCATATACTGAAAAATATTTTCATTCGTGGCAGAGTCATCAATGGAAGCCACATCTCACAGCACCAAAATCACCTGTTCTTCAAACATCACTTCGAGCACGCCCACCAACGATCAAAAGTTCTGATGAACTGGAAAAGGAAGAACTCGAAAAGTATCCTAAGTTCAAGGCAAGGCCTTTGAACAAAAAGGTAGCTGGCCCCATCCTTGGATAATTTGTGTGCAATTCTTTGCTTGCCTATTTATTAAGCTTTCATATACTGCAGATATTTGAAAGTAAAGGCGATTTGGGGATGTTCTGCAACACAAAGAGGCAGGTCACGGTACCTCAAGAATTCCATTTTGCCATAGATGAAAGGATCCCATTACCAACTAATGTTGCTGACATGTTTGACAAGGTTTGCAATTGCTACTTCAACTTTCCTCGACTTACCATCTATTGCAATGAAACTGGTACATTTCTTTTTCAGTTTCTTTTTTATCTTCCAATAGTTACATCTTTCTCCATTTTCCAGCTGTCAATCTATTCAGAACCTCAGCACGAAAAACCTATTCCAAGAAATACTACTCCTCAACCATTCCATTTGCACACTGAGGTATATTTGCATTCATGGCTATGATTGACAGACTTTCGTTTTCCGGTTTACTTAGATCCGTGTACTGTGTTTTATCTATCTTTGTTCATGGCTTTGTGTTGTATATCCTCAGGAAAGGGGGCTGGAGAAAGAGAGGAAACTTTTTGATGAAATTTTGCATAAACAATTGGAAGAGGAAAGGGCTAGGATCCCAAAAGCCAACCCATATCCTTACACCACTGACTATCCTGTGGTATGTTCCCATCTTGTAGTTGATCTTTGATCTCTGTTGTAGCAGCTAGGACTATTTTGGAAATCTCTTGTTTACTGTTTTCTTTATTTGAGCAGATTCCACCCAAACCAGAGCCAAATCCATGCACAAAACCAGAACCTTTTGAATTAGAGAGTTTGGTGAGGCATGAAGAAGAAGTACAGAGGGAAATGGAAGAAAGAAGGCAAAAGGAGATGGAAGAAGCCCAAATGAGAATATTTAAGGCTCAGCCTATACTGAAAGAGTAAGACCCATAGCATGCTTACAGCTTTCTATGCCTTTTCCTGTCTTCATTTTGACAACATTTAAAGAGATTGTATAACATTGCAATTTTGTCTAATTGCAGGGATCCAATTCCAGTTCCTGAAAAGGCACGTATACCCCTCACAGATGTTCAGAAATTCAATCTGCATGTAGATCATCGAGCTGTTGATAGAGCCGAATTTGATAAAAAGGTATCTTTCGGCATGGACTAATTTGGACATATGGCATTAGGTTAAATCTTCCAGAAATAACTTGGGGTTTTGCCTTCCTCCTGAATTCACATTAAATTACTTTCAGGTTAAGGAGAAAGAAATGATGTACAAGAGATACAGAGAGGAAGCTGAATCAGCAAGACAGGTATGCACATGAATGATCATTTAACTACTGCAATTTGTAAGAGCATCCCTTCTGTTAATTTACATTTTATCTGTCAAATTGAAGATGGAGGAAGAGAAGGCCTTGAAACAATTGAGAAGGACATTGGTTCCCCATGCTAGGCCAGTGCCAAACTTCGAGCACCCTTTCTTACCGGAGAAGTATGCAAAAATATATTCTTCGCCTTTTTGCTTGTTATATTCACTTCGTTTGTTGTTGATTTTGTCAATATATGCCTAAACTGATAATACATATAATAACAGGTCTTCTAAGCAAGTTACTAAACCAAAGTCCCCAAGACTGAATATACTGAAAAGAAAAGAAAGGAGAAGGATGGTCTGCCCTTTGCCAACAGCGACCAGTTCTGCAACTCAGATGAGATGATTTGTCATCCCCCATCGTTAGGTGATGGGACTGTGCAAATTGTTCAAGAACTCTTGAACCACTCATGTCTTCAATTGCTATGTTTGTAGAACAATTCTTTAGCACTGATTACTTAATATTCACCTAAGTCTTTTGATTCAGTATATTTCCTAGTTGGAGAGTTGGTTGTGTAGACGCTTGATTGATGCACCCACATCCAAGGTTTGAAGGTGGCCTAGCATCAAAATTTTTGTATGAACTCAATCTCTCCGGGGCCTACATTTAATATTAACCATTGTAAAGATATATCTATGCAAAAATTATCTTCCCAAAAGAGTTCATAAAACCTCGAGGAGTGAAATATTCAGCTTGATGACTATTACTAGTTGCAAAACAAACAATAGCAATGATATTTGTTTAAATTAGAAATCATTGAACAGTATAAAATTGGCCATTTGCATTGAACACGTTTGCCGTTCATCCCCTTGGTCTACTCGAGCGAATGGGGTGTTCTGGTGAACATCCTCGAGCTTAGAGGAAAGAAAAGAAGAAACTCATTATCTTGGTGTATTGATTGAATATAAAACAAAAACATTGCATGACCAAATATTTTTCTCCTTAATATGTGCTTGAGTAATAAATCAATCTCAATTTTGGCTATTTGGATTGTTGATCTACAGCAATTCTAGAAAGGAATTAAGCAGTAAGTAATTGGAGTAGACAAGAAGTCTAGAATAAGGGGCAAGGCTTGCAGCCGCTACATCTCTTGGTATGTTTCTAAACAATCACAGAGTTCAAATTCTTTATCAAACTCAGATAAAGAATGAGAGTGACGTTTGTGGATATTTTATGAGAGTGACGAGGTGGGGGAGTAAGTAGCCAGCATAAAATGCTCAATCAATAGTAACTCTATAAAAGTTCTCTCACATTGTTCAGATCCATTTAAAGAAAAAAACGAAAAAGGAAAAAGAAAACCTCTGCAAATGTTTAACAAGGATGTGTTACTGACATAAAAGTTGCATAAGTTTTTACAACTAGTCATGCAGAGAAATGCAAAGTTGGCAATGTAAAATATCCTCCACACCCTCCCACCTCCCCCCAGCTTCCCCAGCACCCAAATTCCCCTTGCTTCTCTTTCAATGTGCGCAAAGGACCCCTTTCTGCAACATTCAAGGCATTATTTTATAGCAACAAGGAGCAGTCTCACAATCTTCCTTCCTCTTTCTTTTTCTATTTTTTTTTCCTTCTATTTTTTTTCCCAGCATCAGAGTAGTCAAACCGGATAAAGTTGAATTTTTTAGTGGTCCTTCTTGCACTGATACGCTAGTATCTGAAACAGTATAGTGAAATGCACTTCAAAATAAATTCAAGAAAAGCAAAGAGAACGCTGAAGTGCCCCTGAAATGAATTATGAGTGGGAATACTTAATATTCAGCAAGCAGAACATTGCGGGAATACTTAATTCTTACATGCATGTCACTCACCAAATGTTGAGTATTAGAAGAATAACGGAACCCTGCTAGAGTTTCTTGCCCTTCGAGAATTTCCAATATAATCTTGGACCAATTGGCCATCCGGGCAAGGGGACCATCAATCATGTGTGAACAGTCGATGGTCGATGTATCATTGGGATTTGCCTCCTTCACTAACAGAACTTCAATATCTTCAGCTTGAAGTTTTGTCTCATCAGCAACAAGCTACAGTAGTACAATTCAGACAGGCATGAAGTTAGTCGAAGAATTAAAGAATATAGAATAACAATAGATGGACAAGATGATTTGTATATGCCTAAATGATCTATTTTAATACATGGCACTAGCATTGGCCAAAAGTATAAACACTTTGTGTCAAAATCCAAGCACAGAATCTAGTAGCCAAACATTTATCATGGAATTAAACAAATGTCTACCATTTGTAGACAATTCCAAGAGGATTTTGTCCAATTAATCTATCTTACAAGACAGAATTCCTGTGCTTTTAGTTGAATAAGAGTATCATTAATCTATCTCCATATCACCATAAGACATTCATGTAAAAGAATTATCACCTTGCACAGTTGATTGATTGAAAAGTTTGACTTGAGGCAAAGGAAGGGCTTTTCTAAATTTGGTATCCTTTCCTTGTCCAAAGAAACTAATGCAAAATGAACTTCTGACTGCACAGAAGAAGAGATTTGGGACAGACAAGTGAAATTTCATTATCCAGATTATCACAAAATATATAAAATCAAACAACCATATACAAGGAAAATGAGTCGCCCCATGAGTCTCTCTACAAGAATAGTAGGCAGTCATACTATTTTTTTCAACTGGTGACTAAAGCATTAGCTAGCAATACCTCATAATCAATTTTTGAGGATCTTGCCAGTTGTTCCATTAACTTGGATATCCGGGTGCCCCTTGTGCCTCTCCCACCACCGCCACCACCATGCCGAGTATGACTTCGAGTACCACCTCTGCCCCAAGTCAGCATTTCTGGGTTGTGAACAGACCCAAGAGGATTAACTGACTCTTCTCTACTTGTCTCAATTGGATCTTCAAAATATTCAGTATCAGGATTGGTAACTGATTGCAAGGCTGGTGGAAGTTGAGTACCAGCGCGTCTCTTGTGCTTCCTGTTCTTGATTTCTGTTCGGGATCTGTCAGATGGAGATGGATTTAAGTTTCCTTCAAGACCATTTTCCATTTCATTAACATTACCAGGCTCTACGTCAATTCTCTGATTGTTTCTTCTTCTTAAATTGGCATTACGACCATTGCGAGGCACTCTTAAATCATCTGCATCTCTATCTGTTCTACGTCTCTTATTTAATGCTTCCGATTGTCGTCTAGAAATTTGGGCAATTGATGCTTGAACCTGTCCAATCACCAGTGGAAGCAAAATCATACATTCACACTAGAATGTTACATACGTCTATATATGCATATATACATTTAATAAAGGAGTCAAAACAGGAAGAAATTTTCTCTTTCCTAGTTGGCACAATGTAGGATCTGTTATTCAATCATCTTTTTTTTTTTTTTTAATTTTTTGGTGCTTTGGAATGTTTTAAATCATGATGCGACTTTAGTGTCTATTGTCAAGGGGCCACCATCAGTTATTGTCTCTCTTCCCTCTGACAACAGAATTCATTTCAGTCTTATATCCTTCCCAACGTTACATTGGTTTCGGGTACTTAGGAGCACTAGAACAGATGAGCTCACAGAATTTCTATATTTTGTTTCTTTTCTTTTTATCCTTTTTTAGTTGGATCTGTTGCAATGTGCTTGTTTCACATACAAAAAATGAATCCAATAAACTTTTTATTCTCATCAGCTATATATATTATAAATTTTCAATGTCAACCTTCTTGAGACTAATCCACTTATGGTTCTACGTTGGACCAACTTAAACTAGAAATGAATTACTCTTTACAAATTCAAAATCCTGAAATTGATATTTTAGTAGTATATCAACTGATTTATAAGCATTTCGCAATGCATAAGGAAAATAATTTATTACCAGGACTTTACTTAATTTTGAGAGCATATCAGAGGGAAAAGTCAACAACACAGCTATTCTGAGAAAGAGAACGACAAAGAACAAAAGACTAGGGGAATCATCGAACACAAAGTCAGTTGTTTACTTTCTGTTTCTGACAGCTTATTCCATAATTCAATCAATTATCAAAATAAACCAAATTTAATTTCTAATCATCCCATAATCACCAAAACCTATATATTTTTGCATATTGGCATTTAAAAATGTGATAGTACTGCAATTCAACAACAATAATCTAACTTTTTTACATTATCTTTTATATAGTTTCTAAATTAGACCAGCATTCAGGACATCCACAAAATGACTTCATTTAGATGAAGCATAACATAATCCTAAAAAGCACAAGAAACCTGCAAATACAGTTTTCAATATTTAATGAATATACCGTCATAATGTGTCTTCCGATCTTAAGCTCAGAGCACATTTCTACTAAGAAACAGAAGTGAACCTTTTACTTGCACCAATGCAAGCAATAATTACGAGATACCATGGAAATAATAAGCCAATCGCACGTGATATGTGTCAATTTTAAATGGATAAGGGAAAACATTTTACTTCAGTTTCGGTAAACAAGCATATCCTTTAAGAGAGGGAAAAGGAGAAAAAGGTAAGCATACCGTTGTGATGGCTAGGATAACAGAGTCATGAAGAAAGAAAGAAATTATTTTCTTTTTTAAGTCATAGCAATAAAGAACATTCCAACAGATTGATTTCAGCTTCCACCGACCGGTTATGCTAATTGAGAGACCTCACATAACATAATTTTGGTGGAACAAAAAACTATGATCATGGTGTCATTTAAAACTGAACCAGGAAACTAGAATGTGAAAGGCATTCAAACAAACCAAAAGAAATATGTATTGAGAGTAGAGAGTTTCAACAGATTTTCATGGTTCAAGGTTAAATTATATCTGAGTGGAGGAGAACAAACTTGAAATGAAAACTAAAAGCAGATGAGGTAGCTTACTGGAATAAATTGCCTCAGAAGTGTCCTTAGAAGTAGATCATATACAACGCATATATTTAATTTATACATCTATTTAAAAACACAGCGAAAGCCTTGACTGACAAGCTCCTGGAGTAGGTTCTGCCCAGCCCTTTGTCCACAGACTATACCTTTATCCGAGCACAATATATTAACCAAATGAGTATGACTTATGCCTATTATACTAGTTAAACATGGACCAGTGCATTCATGGAAGGGGGAAAAGATTACTGCAGCAGGTAAGGATAAAAGCATCCAATTGTAAGAGTGCAGGATACATACATATGGATTCTGAACTATGGAACAAAAACCCTTAATGATACTTGCAAATTGTTTTTGTTTCCAAGAAAAGAATTTCGTTCAACCAGGATTAGGGGAGAAACCACGTGGTTATAGACTTTTCCTAGCAGTCCCTTATGTTAAGCCATCAGAAACAAGACTCATTCATCCATTTATGTCATATTCGTTAAAACAAAGACGAACAGATATATTATGTGGAAACAGATACAAAAATAAAAGTTGCAAGATATATGCAAACACAAAAACTGCTGGCACAAGCTACCTGACCTGCTCATTCCGGATTTTTTCTTCTTCTTGGAAAACCAATTCCTACGATTGAACAAAAGAAGTCAGCCTCTAGCAATATTTTCTTTTCCATTTTCTTGTTCATATCTGGGGATACATGTTAAGTATAAAGTAAAGTTGCCAGGCCAAATAACAAAGCAGATCTACCTCCTCCTCATACTTCTCAAGATCTGGATATACAGCTTCAATCAAGGCATCATAGTCCAGGTCGTCTCTCAAAGAACGTCTACTGGCACAATGTATACGGCAAGCAGGACATTCATTGTTCCTACAAGAAAGAAATTCGTTACAGGTTAGCATCTCAATACATCCCTAATAAACCGCTTGAATACACAACAAATACATCAGAATACGCTGCTTAACATAGAACAAAGTGAGAGCCAATTAATTTCATTACTTACCCTAATCGCATTGATCTGTCAATGCATTCTCGGCAAAAACGGTGTAGACATCCCATTACAGTTCGAGTTTTCTTGATAATACCTGTTATATAATGCTTGTAGAGTCATAAGTCTCACAAAGTATGCAATTCACCAGGGACACCGAACAATAGAGGGTTATCCTCCAGCAACCATGAATTAGTTATTATTGTAGAAACAATTTCTTCTACAAAAAGAGGATTAAAAAAAAAACTACAAAGCATGTGTGCTATATTCATTAGCTCTGTGCATGACAATGACCTATATTAATAAATCATAACAGATGTATATGAACCATTTATTTGTACATAACCATGGTTAGCCATACAAACGCATTTGCAAGTTAGTGTATGCAGATATTCTAAGTATTTCATGCAAGGACATGCAGGCACACACTCGTGTTGTACATGATTTTTAAATACGACCAGTAATCAGTCATATAGGAATAACCATGGTTTCTAATAAAAAGTATGCATATAGGATATGATTGTTTCCATGAAATTTGCAGTCATTCTTTACAAATAGTTTTTTGTATATTGAACAGCAGAAATAAGATATGTGAGATGGCCAAGATCCCAACTTTCAGAAAACAAGTTTGGGTCTACCAGCTGACACCTCAAGAACATAGTCCTCCTAAGTGGCCCAACATTTTGGCCATCAGTACTGGATCCTGTCCGCTAGCCTGAGTTGTTAATTTACAGTGTAAAATGGTATTTTCAAAACTTACTGCAATGAACTTTAGAAGGAAATTTGAGACAAATAAAAACTGAAGGAGGGCTTCGCACAGAAATATAACTGAATATCTATTCTCTAGCTAAAAGTAGAGCAAAAGATTAAAAGATTTAAGAATTGAAAAGTCTGAGAGACTCAGGATCATCAGGATAGAGATAATAAGATGAAAATATAATGAAAAATATTTAAGGAGCAACATAGAAAAGGTAGGTGGTAAGTGAACAAATTCAATGCAGATTAAGCAGAAAAGAGTTATAAGAGTCTCATAGCATGGTCGAACAAAGTACATTGTAAGACAGTATCACTTAATATATTTATGGTAAATGAGCAAAAAGCATTCTGAATTTTTATGCATGACGTATGTGCAACAGAGGTAAGGATGAAGCCTATTTTAAGGATGGAATTTCATGTTCTACAGGTGCAGAAATTTATGGAGAAGCAGCAGATAATCATTAACAAGAATAATGGGGATTACTTAGGGGTGGACAATATTTTCAGGTATTCATTGCAACAAAACCACTTTGCTATTGTCCTAACTGGAACATGCTTTTCAACTAATTCACAAATAATGGTCAGTACATCCAAATCCTTAGAAAAAGACAGACGAGTACTTGTGAAACAATAAGATCTGTTGTATTAATGCAAAAAATTAGAAATTCAAGGAGGTAACCCCACATATCCCATAGCTTCCAACCACATACAATAGAGATAAATCTCAAGGGGGAAAATTCAAGGAGCCTGATTATTTAACATTAAAGATCATATGCACCATCAATAAACTAAACTTAGACAATATGATAACGACTACCATTCGCAGTTCCACTGCAATAAACTATCACATAAGGCCACAGGAAAAATAGTTGTAACATGAAAGGTGACAATACCTAGACAGATTGGACATTCTACATCTTTACGAGCGTCAAAGAATTGAGCGAAAAAATGTCTCTCATTGAAATCCTAGCAAAAAATTCAACACACTAATAATTTACAGAATGATGAACAAGAAAATCTACATAAATACCTAAGCATATGGGACACTGTACACTGTTTCGAATTGCAGACCGTACTACAGCGATAACCCTGCAAAATATACATCTGAAGTTATTACACATGTCAATCTTCAGGAAAATAAATGTGATTCTAGAAAATCAGAACATCCAGTTAAAAGCAGGCTGATAGCAGTTGATAGCTGCAATTAAAATCTACAGAGCAAAGAGAGTAGCAATTTAATTGATAATATGGGTATCAAAGGAAATGTTGAGAGAGTTGAACTGTTGACTGCAAAGAAAGTTATTTACAGTAGCATATCAAGTTCTAAGGTCTCAAGAATCTCTGCAATAATTTAACAACATATGATCTATGAAGCATAAGTGGAGTAAGAGAAAGGCCATACTTCTACCTATGCTGCAACTTGAACAATTTTACTTAAGTATTTAATTTGCAAGAAACATCAAAGAAGGCTGAGTTCCAACAAGTGAAAAACCCCAGAAGCAACAATTAAAACTCCACATAGCAATGTAGCAACCCGAAGAGTTTTACGTTTACATTTCAAAATGGTAGAGAATATAAAGCAGCCCAAAGATATGGGAAAACATATAAAACCTACCAAAATACAAGAGAAATAGGAAGATTTTTTTAGCTAGATGCGTTAGAGGAAATATTTCACCAATTGTTTGTCACGTAAAAATATTGTTCCTGAAGCAAAACAATTCTTTCATTTGTCCTGCTGTGTAAGAACACTGATGAGAAGGAAAAAATTAAACAACTAGCACTATAATATCAGCAGTGATGCTGATAAGGTAGAAAAATCAAATTCTAGCAACGAATAACATGGAAATTGTTTATTCAGAGCAGGAATGTATAAAAAGCACAATCATAGTACAGAATAGCTACAATAATTGTAGGCCATAAATATCATTGTAGTATAAAATAAAAAATAAATAAATGAAAGAATAAATCACTGCAAGAGTTGGTTGCAGCATGCATTTGTGAGCAAGTGGATAAAACATTGATGCACTACATGTAGTGGCGAATTAACAATCGTACCAACACAAGTCTATTGGAATGGTATGATGTGATTAGTTTATCCTTAAGCAAAAGGGGACATTTTGGATAGCAAATAAGATCGTTAATGAATTATGACACAGCGTAAATTCAGCAACAAAACAACAACGAAAGTCCGAAAAATTTTTATAAATAGCCAATTATCCCATCTTCCACTCAGCAAATGAAAGCAATACACAAAATGACAATATTCCACAAGCCTAAACTATGGCAAATGCACAAAGATAAACATCACTACCCCATATTCCCAAACTATAAGGATATGCAAAACAATGAAATATTCTAATGACTGAAAGTTACAGGCATCGGAAATCACCATGAGACGATCCTTCGGGCAATAAGTCAAGCACCTAGAATGCGTGAAAATCACCACAAATATCAGATTACCTCAAGAAATTTGATCATCAGCTTTCATGAACACACAATCAATTTGATAAACAATTTATCAATTCAACAACCCAAAAATGCCTGACGCGTGCGAAAACCACGATGCACGTAAAACTCTAAATCAACTCAAAATCAAGCAAAACAGAAGTTAAAACACGGGCAACCAGAAAAACCACTCCTAAACTAGCAATTTGCGAAAATCAACACAAACATGCATCTGAACAAAAGTCCCACATGCATGGATACACACATGCACAACTCATAAATCATAAATACCAATTCACAGGCAGATAAAACAGAGAATTCTTACTCATCAAACTCTTCAGGGTCAGTTCCACTTCCATCGGAATCTGAAAGAATTCAAGAAATTCAATCCCAAAAACAAAAAATCGACACTTTACACCAAACACATACGGAGCATCAAAAACCAACCTAAAAATCAATATTAGCAACATAGATGTCGAATTTTATACAAAAATGAGCTACCTTCATCTGGGTTCTGTTGAACTGGCTGTTGACCATCAAGGGTTGGCTGATCCTCTTGGTTTTCTTCTTCTGCTGCTTCTTCTTGCTGCTGTTCAGTTGGGTTCTGCTGCTCCTCTTCAACAGCTGACATCCTTGGTGGTTGATCACCACTGCTCCGCCGCGATTGCTTGCGGCGGGGACGGTGGACAGAATGCTCTTCACCACCTTGAGGGATCGAAGAACGTTTCTGTGCAGGCATTTTTGGAATTTTTTTTTTCTTCCTTTATTGGGTTCCTATCACGACTTTAAAACCACCCCTTTGGATTTTTTGTTTTGTTAAATGTTTAATGGGCTGTAGAGATTTTATAGAAATGGAGTGGAGGGGAGGGGAGGGGAGGGAAGGGGAGGGGTGGGGGGCTTGGGAGAGAGAGTATAGCAATGGCTGTTGGCTTTGTTTTGTGAAGAAAAAAATTGACTGAGAGTTGGCTGTATTTTTTTTTTTTTTTTTCCTTTTTCACTGCTTACCTAAGGAAGAAAGAAAACTTGGAAGAATGTTCTTGTACGTTACAATTTTAAGAATGAATATTATTTGATATGTGCTGATTGGTTACTTAAGAATTTAGGATCTTGATGTATTGATGAATTGATAGAAGAGATGGTGGGAATTTTATGGCATGTTTGGTTCATTGAATTCAACATTGGAAATGAAAATTAGTGACTCCAATGGGATGGGTTGGCAAATATCCATAGGTATGCTCAATCCCTATTTTTTACTCTCTTCTTTCCAACACTTTAGGATTTTGTCTTGGTTTCACTTCTCATTCTACCAATTTAAGGAGAAGACTTAGAATTTATAATAATAATAATAATAATAATTAAATGTCATTTTTACACTAAGCGTGTCCACAATGGAGTTGAATGACAGGAATAATGCCTGTCATTCAACGCTTGAATTACACACTCATTCGTTGTGGACGTTTAATGCTTATGATGCGTATCATCAGAATGATACATTGAATGGAGCAAATCCATGCTATTGTGGGCCCAACTGAAGCACTTAATTCGACTATAGGTCCATGCTATTATAACTTGTAGAGTGTAATTTATTGTAGGTTAAGAGTGTAATAAAAGTGGGGATAGTAGAATGCTAACATGGTATATGGATTACACTCTAGAGTGTAATCTATTGTGAATGCCCTTTGACTTGACCTAATATGAAATTGCAATATGTGGAAACTGAAATTAGCCGTAGCTATATTGGTAGGCCAAAATAACTTGTCAATGTCACCTGCAATACAGAAAAGTATGAGAAACACATGGAGCTGCTCCTCTAATGTGCTTCCGATACTTATTTCAATAAAAATACGAATTGGATAAGGGAGCAATAGGGCTTTAGAGGCTTGAATGTTAGATAAATAGTGTACCCCAACGAGGTCAATTGAGGGGGGTTTTCACACATAAGAGGATGAGATGGAAGTTGATTTGACCGTTACTCTAGTCTAACAACTTAATTATTGTAGTTCAGCGATGACAGGTGTAAGCTTGACTTTTGACACAAATAGCGTCAATTACATCAATCACATCTAGTCAACCTTGAAATTAGTATTCAATAGTTATTCCAACAGCTCATCAAATATGAGCCCAACTTCAAGTTATCTGCCACTTCTTGAGGTGATGTAAAAGCCGAGGTATCTTTGAGGTCGAGTTGTTTCTGGCCTCAACATAATCCTAGTTATAGATTTGTACAAAGTTGATGGATTAAGATACTTGGTGGTAAGACATTAATTTGGTCTAATGACCAAGGTTTTGCACATTCAAATTATTAGAATTGGGGTCATTTTCTATCCAAATTGGACTTCAGTCCTGTTCTCAATAGTTTTTTTACTAGTTTTATCTTCTGATTTTCAAAAATCTGTTTTGTGATATTTTCAACTATTATTTTTACTCTGTTTTTTGGATTTTTTAAACTAAAATCATAAACAACTGATTTTCAATTTTTTTTAAAATCCATTTTTATAAAAATCAAAATATGTTGAGAACAAACCTTTATATGAGTGAAACTTACGAAAATAGAATCATGTTCAAAAAAATTTGAAGGTATGGTCCATCAAGGTTGTGCTCAAAATTGAAGAATTTTGTTTAAATAAAAAAGTTGTTATAGTTGATTTGCCTGGGAATACGCATTGGAGTTTCAAAATAGTATTTGAGATGGAGAACACAAACTAGCGTGAATTGACTAACCAAGAGAGTCTAATAAGGATTAATCACATTCCTTGCATTAATTTTAACTTGAACATATCACACTTTGATACAGTTGGCCAGCCTATCAGATCACTAGGATCACAACTTGGTTTTGATTTAGAGTCCTTAAAATAGTAATAAGACTCGAGTTTGCTTTAATTTTGAATCAGTGTGGATGGGAATTTTAAAGCTAAAGAGTGATTAGAATCATAATTTGGTGAAATTAAATCAATTATCCCTTTATATAATGACTTAAGTTTGTCTTCGAATTCAATTCAAGACTCATGACCTTGCCTTGTATTTATCCCAACGCCTCTATTTAATCTTTTAAGTGTATAATTACGTCAAATGTAAAATTACATAGTATTAATGTGAAATTACATCATACTAATAGTTTCACATTATTGAATATCTAAAAATTTGGACAGAAAATCTAAATCATGCTAAATAGTGTGGAAAATATAAATACAAATATATATGTCTAATTGCTGGGTTATGTGTCTGAGACAAGATGGATAATTGATTAATTAACACAAGATTTTTTATATGATATTCGTTCTAATGCTTACGTATGATGTCAATATTTTCCTGTTCGCGAACACAGCCAGATGTCAAGGCGAGATTAGACTCGCATTGTCCTGAAATTTGGGGATTAAAACTAAACATACTGCTGACACGCTGCAAGCCCAAATCCCAATTCCGAATGCGAAAGTTCAGGCGCAGACACACTTAAAGCCCGAAGTTCGGTCTACTAGACTTCTACGTTGACCCGTGCCTAAGTTGTTGTTCATATCAAGCCCAAATCGTTATTGAGCTTGATCACGAACAAAGACCATAGCCCAAGGCTAAACCGTAGATGGGAATCACATCACGATAAACTAATTTTATAGGATCGACCTTTGAAATTATTTATCCTCGACTCTAAATTTTGAACTTGTTAGATTCTACTCTTAACTTTTGGACTCGAGCCCGATTCGATGGGATAGATGTTGATTTTGAAAGTCAGTGTTTTTTTTTAATATTTAATATTGTTTTGTTTTTGACTGCTTGAAATTTAATATGTCCTAGCCTCTCTCTCTTCAGCATCTTTTGAAAACTTTGAGAACCTATCCTTCATCTACCAATATTATGGAGTAACAAAGAGGAAAATTTTTTATGTGAACTGGATTCACGGTCTCATTCGTAGATTTTGCAGTTTGAAAAAATGCTCTGTAAGTATAATGATGCATGTTGATGTACGACAACGATATAATAATATTTATATGACTCCATTTTAGATTACAAGATCTACAAGTGAGATCTTTAACCAAGTACATGTAAAAATTTTCCAGCAAGAAGGATCTCGTCCTATAGATACATCTATCCTATGCCATTGAGTGAAATGCTTTTACCATATGACAATACTGAATCATGACGAAATTACCTTGATTGAATAATAAGTCCCATTATTCTCTAAGGGGCTGTTTAGTTCAAATTCCTCAATCACTATCACTATAGGTATCATTAACCCTACTATAAGTATAGGTTTTGATGATTCTCCCTAACACGTTTGGTTTAATAATGGAATGGGTATTAGTATAAAAATACTTGTTTGGTTTATTGGAATGACTTTTAAGTAAATTTTAAAATTTTTAATTCTTTTGTTTATGATATGCATATTTTTTATATTTCTTATTTTGTATCTTTTTAAAGAAAATTTCTAAAATGACTTCTTCAATTTTAAATATAGCCATACTCTAATTTGAGTTTTATGCAAATGATAAACTTAAAAAAAAAAGTCATTTTTATTATATTAATAGAAGTACTATATATCTTTGATTTTCATTTCAAATTTTTATAAAAAAAATTAAATGTAAAAAAATTATTCAAAAGAATTTTTATAAAAAGTTTTATAAAGTACTTATAAAAATATTCAAAGTCCAAAGACAAGAGAGAGAGAGAGAGAGAGAGAGAGAGAGAGAGAGAGAGAGTGTATTGGGGGTGGGTAACTCAAAAGCTATGTATTTTTTTTAGTAGGTGTATTTTTGCCTTTAATCATAAGAATTAATGGGTTTGATTGAATAATATTTTGGGAGGAATCATTAACACCCCAATTAATCACTATCATTCCCATTGAATAATAGTAATACTAGTGTAACAAATATCAACAATGGATGTCATTACATATGATACCTATTCCCCTCCTTGATTTCCCTAAACCAAACACCCATTAGATTGACAGCATTCTAGATCAGAATATGTTCCTTTTGGATAGCGTCTCCATCTTGCTTGTGCAAAAGAGTCTTCATGTCTGCTCAATTAAAAAAAAAATTAGGAATTCTATGCTATAAGAATTACAGGCCAGCAGGACATAACTCCTCAACTTTTTACTTTTTCATTTAAAAGATTCTGAGTTTTTCAATTTGTATCAAATAAATAACTCTCAAGTTTCTGTCAAATAATAGAGTCGTCACGTGATTTGCACATGATAAAAAAATGTTCGGTACAAGTTAACCATTACTTCTAGAATTTTAATATCTATCTCAAATCAATCCACACTAGAGTGTTTGGTTGCAAGAAAAATTATACAAAAGTGAAGGAAAGATTTTTTTTTTTCTTTTTATGTGTTTAATTTGCGGCGAAGTTGATAAAAAAAAATTAAGTTTTCTTCTACTTCTATTTTTTTGTGGCAGAAGTGTTAGTTACGGAACATCATTAATTAGTAATACCACTTAGTATCTCTCTTATCTCTAAAATAGATTATGTTGCAAACTAATTTGAGAATTTGCACAAGAGAACTATATAAATAAATATTACCCCATCAATACCAAACTACATAAATAGGTAACTATGTGCCATTCTATATTATAATTTACATGTACAGGTCTATATTTTTATTTAGAAAAGAAATATTTTTGGTGTAGTAATAGATTTAAAATTAATTAAGTTATTCACTATTCACAATAGAGGCAAAATATAGAAAAAGAGTAAAAATAATGTAAATAGAGTTATCATAACTTTCTTACTCTTATGAAGTGCCATTATCTAAAATCTAGACTTAATTCCAAGTGAGGCCTAGACTCAATTTACAACATTTTGACTCAATGACATAATGCATAATTCATTGTCTTTTTGGGTAATTCATATAAATACACATATGATCCCTATCTATAAAATATGAATAAATTCACTCCAAATTATATATGAATACACAAAAATTAGAAAAATGTTGAAAGAATAACTAAACATAAATATATACAAATTTTAGTTCCATAACCTGATATTTGGTTTCACTTATAAAAAATTTATGTCCATAAAACAAGGTAAAAAATATAAACAAGAGATGACGTGAAATGGAAACCAAAATATAATTAAAAAAGGTGGCAGAAAGAAGAAGAAAGAATCGGAGTTTATCAATGCAACAAACAAGGAAGATAGATTATAGATACAAGAGGGTGAGAGAAAAAAAGGAAGACTACACCCTCGTTATTAATAAAAGATTAAGTAATTATAGAATAAATAGTAAAAATATCAATTAAAAGGTTATACTGTAGCTTTATTAAAAATTAAAGTATTTTCTATATGTATTTTGAGGAAAGAGAGTGAATCAATTTAGTAATATATATAGTTGGAACCTACTTTATAATTTTACACTTATAAAGGTATGCACTAAATTTGCACATTTATAAATATTTTATATGCAGCAAAATGAATATTTCCACATTCATATTTTGCTGCCTAAAGAATTTTTTCGTGTCAATATCATATATATAAATGTAAATCTACATGGCATTGTATATTATTACTTAGAAAAGAATTGATACACTAGACTACGATGAACATATTATGATAATGCTTCCTATTGAAAAAGAATAACATTTATCATCATCAATATATGAATATACAAAACAAGAAGAATTTTGAGAGAGCAATTAAATCATAATATATACAAATAACAACCAAGCCTTGTGGTTCTGAGACCAGACTTCATCTTTTCGAGGGCTCAGACCTAAGATGACAACGAAATCGTTCTACTAAGCCTGCACAATTCTAGTCCATTTTGTGTGCGTAGAACACACACACACATACTCAAAAATGTAATATTCATTGAGATGAAATCATTTTCTATTCTCATGATATGACATGATATTTGATCACTTCTCTTTACCTCATGAAACTTTTTTTTTTTTTTTTTTTTGAAACTACCTCATGAAAACTTTGTACCGCTATATAAAGGATAACATCATGATCAATTATTTAGAACATACCTTTTTTTTTTTTTTAGAAAACAGGACAGCAAGAATTCTTTTTTTTTTTTTTGGGTATTACAGAAAGAGTCAAGTTTAAGTATCGAATTTCTCATGTACCGAGTAATGTCCATTCTTACTATTATGATACGCATTGAAGTTTTCTCTAAAACCATAGATTAAGAAAACGGGCGCTATGAATATGTCAAATCGACGTTTATAATTTTTTCTTATAAAAATATGGGTTAATTACAATTTACCTTCCTTGAGATATGACCAAACTAACATATAAACCCTCAGTTTTAGAGAAATTACAAAATGAATCTTAAAAATGATAAATTTGTAGCCAACAAGCCCCTGATGTAACTCAACTAACGTTTACTATCTAAGTTCTCAAAATATCTTTAAAACTTTATAGGGAAATTCCAAAAATACCCATGCAATCCTGATTAAACTACTCATCTCCCACAATCTTCTTTCTCCACAATGATCAACATGGCCTGTTAATGGCATTATGATGGGTAGAAACGACAGAAATATAATTGTAGAGTTAGGGTAAAATTTTTTTGGGTCTTCTACATTTTTCCTCATCTTTTCACACATTTGCACAATCTTTTTTTTTTTTTTTGGTGTGTTTTGGGAAAGATAAGAAGTTTGGAAGTTTATATTCCAGTTTTGTTCCTTTTTACTTTTTAGTTAATTTGCTTTTTTTGGGAGTGATTCAGACAAGGCCCATTTAAAACTGTCATTTTTTTTTCTATTTTTCACTTAGTTTATTTGTTGCATTTTCATAGTGTTACTGACAAGGAGAGTTGGTACAATTTGGCCAAATCTGAGGATTCGTTTGGTAGTTTGGCCAAACTTCTGGGGAGGTAAATACTTAACCCTAAAAATATTTGTTTTTCAATTTTTCTTGTTTTATAGGACATGTTCATATTGTATCTATCTCGTATGCAACCAACAAGGAAAAACCAATTAGAATGAAGAATTCCTTTCTCCATTAATAAGTAAGCACAAAAACAATTTAATTGTTATCTTAGCTAGTATTAGCATTTCTAACTTGACATGCCTTTGAGATCAACCGAGTATTTTAATTGAATTGTAAATAGTACTTAAAACAACATTTGAAAATGCCTAAACGGAGATAATCTAAGGTTCTGACAACACAAGTTATTAGTTACAACATAATATAAATGTAATTTTGCTCTTATAACTTATTGCATTCAACTTGTACGCTCCAAAAATTTTCACCACAAAAGCTGCCAGCAACTTTCTTTGGCATATATAATCTTAGCATACATCATAGAAAGCAAGGAACAATCGGAAGAACTTTGCAGACAACCAAAGTTCTTCTAGCCAGAAATGGTGCTTGACATCATAGTAGTTTAAAACTAGAGCAAATCTATATATAGTTTGCCCTTAACCTTACAAATTGGATATGAGAATTAATGCATTTTGTCTGATCTTTATTCAATAGCTAGTACACCAATTAGAATGCTGCCACAAACATCTTTGCAAGGATGACAGAAGAGAGAGAGCATAGGAGCTTTGGACACTGATCTTCATCTTATCTGATCTGGAAATGTTTGTAATTGGCATTTTCTTGGACTGTGATTTGAATTCTTCCCCTATCATCAACCTGCCCACAGACAATTTCTTTAGTTTGAGTGCCTGTCCCTTTATTTCTGCTTGAGCCTTCTGCATTAGAAGAAGAGTCAGTTGAGTTCTTCCTTCTTCTTTCATTGTGTCCAGCCAAGCGCCTTCGACAGCTTCTTTTGGCTTCATCAAACTCTGAAAGCTCATGAAATCTGCAGCACAACTTTGTTTTATATCAGAACAACTTGAAAACTAATAAAGAAGAGAAATCTAATCTAACCCGTGTTTTGTTTTTCTAGCTATTGATGTTTTTGATGCCAGGATAAATATCTTGTTTAGATACATTTTTTTTTTTCAATTTTGTTCACTGGGATGTGCCTGAGCATTTTATTAAGGGTTACTTAACAGTGAATGGGTGAGCAAGAAGGATGATTAGATGTATATATAGAAGAAAAAATATGTCATCAGGAACTAATTGTACAATTTATTATTTTTTTAAAAGAAGGGAATAAGGACAAAGGAAAAAAAGGAAGAAAAAAGCTCAACTATAACAAAGATGGCATTCAAAGAAAAAGCCTCCTGGATTTATGGTCACATGTGAGGAAGTTCTAACCAAATCTAAGTATTGCTTCTTTACGTGTTTTTGCTATAAAAATGTTCAATTTGCACAAATAAAGTATTCGATTAGTTCAACCAATAATTTGTTGGACATATCCCCACTTCTCAGCCAGCACTGTCATTAATTGATTGTGTTTCTTGATAGGGGAAGTTTCTAATTTATATAGCTTGGTTCCAAGAACATCTCTGATGGCTAAATGTACCCAAAATATATAATTTCCTGGAAAGGTATACTCTGTCTGTGCAATTTTAAAATTATAGGAGCAGCTGGCTGCTTTAATAACATATGTTCACGTTACCAACCAGCTAGGTGAACAAGGACATTGAAATTTATTTATGTGACTACGAAAGTTCAACTTGAAGTGAGAGAATCAATTAATAAATTTCACAATATAACATGTGAGTGTGGAAACTAATCATTGAACATCTATTAATATGAAGTCCAATGACACCTCCGGGTGTTTTATTTGTCTATATTGAAGTAATTCGGACGGAAGGATCTTTTCATAAACATAAAGATGCTTTTGAGCATATCAAATAACGATGCTGCTTTACCATATTTGCATCTTCTATGAAGATAAGAACTTCCCAATAAAGAAAATGAAAGCAAAAAAGCTAGGGATTACGTTCAGAATCTCACAAACAACTGTACTAGATAACTAATGCTGAAAATTAGGTCGACTTTCAGTAATCTTAACTAAAAGATCATGATGATGATGATGTTCACTGTTTATTTTATAGTAACTTCTTTCAATTTAATGGACCAATTCAGTAATGTAAAATATATTGTAGCAGCACACAAACAAGACTATAGTACTGGAAAGATAAAATTGTACCATGAACTTTTGTAGGTAAGTCATTAATATGTAGAGTTTTAATATATATTAAACAACAAATCAAGAATTCTTGAAACAAGGTTAAAGAAAGTGTAAATAATTCAACATATTCGACTTGTGCTAGAAAAAAAATAGAGGGAAATAGCTTAACAAAACCTGCTGCATTGTTGACAAAACCTTTGCCGGATTCCACCGACAACCACCACTTGAGCCTTAGCATGGTGCTCACAGACCTTATGCCTCCTATGGTACTGCTTAGCATCACTTAAATCAGCAGTACACTTCTCAGCCTGGCAACACTTCATTGAAGTTGCACCACCACCGCCACCACCACTAGCACCACCACTACTGGACCCTTTCTTCCCGGAAGACCCACAGCTGTTAGCCCCACAAGATTTTTTCTTGCTCCTATCATCCTGATCAGATGTTGCACTGAGCAAATCCTCATCATCCATGCTGTCATCTGCTTGTTGCATCTGTGTTCTAGTCTCCCTCTTAATCACCTTATCTTTCTTCATAGGACTCTTATCATCAGCATCCATTTATATGTGCTATATATTTGGATGTCTTGATCAAGGGATGATGAAAATAGTGTGGTGGGGGAAGGGGAATTTCGACAGGAAAGGTGAAAAGCTAGAGAGGGATGTGTGAGGACCACATTTTGCCTCCATTAGTTCTTTTGTATGTTTGTTTGCTTGTGCAAGTATATAGGCTAGTACTAAAGAACGTTCAAAAAACAAAGTATTTTTGCATGTCCTTTGTGGGGAAACTTGAAGGAAGAGGGACCTCGTTTACACGAGTTCATAGATATTATAGACCAAATTATAATTATCAAGTGATATTATTTTAAGGTAATTAATCAATAATAATTGCTCAAGTGATATTTTAGTAGTTCATGAGGTCTATGTCTTGTATCTTAATCACTTGTCTACCTTTTTCTTATTCTTTATAAAGAAAGAAAAACGAAGATACCCCTTTGCTTTTATTTGATGCACCTTAAATAGCAAAGTAAATGAAAATCATAGATAATCAAGGTTTTATATGTTCTTACTTCACTGTCTTGGACGTGGACTGCTTCAAACTTGACGTTTTTTTTTAATTGATGCAAGTAGTCATATTCACAGAAGGTCTTAATCCATAAGATTAATGTTATCTTAAGGAAAAGAACAACAAAGAAAGAAATAAAGGGTGAAAAAGAAAACGATGATAGCTATGTATTGTGAGGATTCGTATATAAAGTTATGTCATCTTTCTGTAAATAAATAGCTAACATGCATGATGAAATATGTTGAAAATTAGTATAATACCCTTAAAGCAAGAGAGTTATATAACAATTTGTCCTTTCATGGTTGAAACCTCAATAGGTTCATGATGTAATCAGGATTGAGTCCACCCTAGTTCACCATAAATCTACATATGTGAAATTTGGATGACCAAGTCTAGTCAGTTTTTAGTTCAAGACTTTTGCACTAAAATCAATTCAACAAAACAACCAAAGAGGAACAATTTTGATCCTAAAACTAAGTTATTAATAATAAGTAAGAACTAAGATTCTCCCATTTACCTCTGAATTAAGAGAAGACACTCACGGACCCCCCCCCCCCCCCCTCCCCCTCTCCCCTTTCCTTTTTTCCTCTTTTTTGAAAAACAACATTAATCCACACACACACCAAACGTAAGTCTTCAACTTACTTTAATTTTCTTTCATTTACTGCTAGATACTTTCTTTAAGTTGCACGCACGTTAAATATACCTTATCGTAAGTAGAATCATATCACTCTTGGTGACTTGATCAATTTTACGTACGACTAGTTTTAGTACCGCTACATCATGTCGGATTGTGCAAATATTTTATGGTCAAATTGTATGGAGATTCGATTTTAAAAGACAAATTCCCAAAAAAAAAAAAAAGGCAAGTTAACTTTTGTTGTACTCCACCAAAGCCGTACCCATCATGAATTGAGGATAGAAAGTCAGTGAAAGAAAAAAAGAGGTGAGTTTTGCTAATTCTCGTGAGTGGTGGCCCCTACGTGGTTTTAACAAAAAGAAGGACGTTAGGTTGCACTATTGAGAAGATAGGTTTTGTTGAATGGGACGATTCTGTCACAAGGGTTGGTGATAGTCTGAGGCACGATGGAAATGGCTCAATGCCTTATTGCATTTTCCACATTCTTGATTGGTTCAATCAAGCCAATTCTTCTCCTGCTGTGATGCATTTCAATACATTGAATCAATGAACAATCGAAACGTGTTTGTGCCCATTTCTTGAAATCTGGTGTTGGAGATTTTTGGGTGTGTGTCCTTTCAATGAATGAGGTACGATTCTCACTGCAGTGGTGGGGATAGTAATGGCACTGTCTGGTCTAAGAAGCCAATTGATGATTCACAGGCTTTGCTTATTGCCCCTTCAACATGTACTTGCTAAGATGATGTGCCAACCTCTTAACCTATGAGCTCAATGGACCCTCCCAAGGGAGTGTTTCTTTTGCTTTGCTTTTGAGGTTTGATATTCCTTTTATGGGACCATTATACTCAGCAACAAAAAAGTTGCCATTCCATTCATCAGCAATTTGGAACACATTTGGTCATGGCAGGGCTTGATATGATCAGACTAAAGTTTTTACCCTAGTGGATCACTTGGGCTCTTTGTCCTGTGGGATGACAGCCAAATTGAAGTCTGTAATTCAAACCTCGACGGGGAATGTATTAGATGGTAAATCATTTGATGAAGGTAATAATTTTCTTAAACGCGTATGTCTATCATAATTTAGCTCATTTTGTACACGACCCGAGTCTTGTTGAGTAAAACCAACTCAACTTGGTTGGGTTCGTCATCATAAAGCCTTTAACGGCTATATGGGGTGGGAGGTCAAGAGTTTAAACCTTGTCTTTCATCAAAAATCCAAATAGGTGCATAATGCACCCGTTTGGTTCGACAGTGGTTCAGTCCCTATTGGTTCTCCTAGAGCTCAGTTGGGCATCTCCCCTATAGTTTAAGTTAGAAGTAAGATAGTATACTATTGACTATTAAAAAAAAAAAAGAAAAGAGTCTTGTTGAGTAATTTGGATGCTCATAGAGTTGATCACCATTCGTTCATACTGCTTTTTTACCTAGAAAAAGGAGTCTAAATTCCTTCTCACTGTCTTGAGAATGGAAAGAGATTGAGAGATGAGAATCTGGAATATATGAGGTGGTGACTTTGGTAGCACTTTGGACTAGATTGAGATATGCTCGCGGCCTCGAGTAGCGATTCGGTGTGTGATATGAAGACTGCTTGGTATCACGTGGTGGGATCTTTGATTTCCACTTATAAAGGTGAAGGTGGATAAGTGGATTACAGAAAGGATTGATAAAAAACGTATCTTTTTTCCAGAATTCACAAAAAACTAACCTAACGAGTTAGATTAAATGACTGAGGTCACGTAGGAGAATTAAATCTAAACTACATCTACAATTCAACCCAAAAGTCAATTGCTGACTTTTGAGTTGAACCATGAAGCTTAAATCCTAAGGCACTACCTAACACACTCTCGATGTGGGACGAATTAGCACTCATCTTTTACCTCAGCAATCCTCTCAAACAAAGTTTGATTTTTTTCCAGTATTCACAAGAAACTAACCCAACGAGTTAGATTAAACGACTGAGGTCACGTAGGAGAGTTAAATCTAAACTACACCCACAATCTAACCCAAAACGCAATTGCTGACTTTTGAGTTGAATCATGGAGCTTAAATTCTAGGGCACTACTTAACACACTCTCGATGTGGGACGAATTAGCACTCATCTTTTACCTCAACAATCCTCTCAAACAAAGTTTGATAAAAAACGTATCGATTTCTAAATTCCACTCTTTCATGCGTGTATTTATCAGGTAAAACAATATTTAAAATTTTTTGTTTTTTATTAGGTAAAAATATTTAAAAAATTTTGTTTTTTGAATATGTAAATTTGAGGTCAAATAATTAATTCATATTTTAGCTTTTTCCTCTAATAAAAAAATAAAAAAGCGAGTGCACATAACAAAAAAGTATAGCATATAAATTATTATTTTTTCTTAAAATCAGAGCAGTACCATCCGTGGTACATACAGTACTTTTCTTGCTTTTTAGTTCGGTTCATTTTTGACCAGTTGGTTTTAAAGAATCTCCTTTTATAAAGAAAATAAAAGATGCGAGGAAGAAAAAATAAAAAACAAAAGGAACAAAAAATAAAAAGAAGGAAAAAGATTCGATAAAGTTGAATTGGTACGACTTTTTTAATCCAGTCGCGAAAGTTTGTAGATAATAAAATAAAATCTTCCTAAATATAGTACAAAATATCGGAACATAATAGTCGATAAGATTTGTAAACTATTTCAGGCTAATGATTTACAGCATACAATACATGTATGTGAAAGAGGTCGTTTTTTTCATTTTGCATTAAAGCAGCACCTCTAATGAACTTGTGCAAAAAAACGTGGTTCTTCCAAAGGTTGAGAATAACCACGCCTTTAGCAAGTTGAGGGAAGGCGTCATTTTCTTTTGGGTCAAATAAAAAGAGCTTCAGATTTGTTCCACTAGATGTTTTTATTTTTTTATTTTCTTGGATTAAGCAAGATTGCAATGGCAATGCCTCAAAAATTTAAAAGAAAAAGAAAAGATTGCACAGGCAAAAAATTGTAAAGGCATACTTTTTACGATGAATTAAAAGTCACGTTTTAGATGGGCATAGAAGTCAATGGGTTTTCGAGCCTCAAGGTCATGAATTTGAATGGCACAATTTTTTTATCGCCTTTAGCCCTTTAAGTAGAGGTGCCTTGACAATGATAGAGGAAAGGGCTTAGGGGAAGAGGGTAAATTGAGGTCGAAGGGCCTTTTCCTACTCTTGTGCTGTGACAGTGGTAGGAATCAAAACTGATATGAATATTGAGGGGCCTCTTGTTATTTTTGTCTTGTGATAGTGGTAAGAATCAAAATTGATCTGAAGATCGAGGGGCCTCTTACTACTCCTATGCTATGATAGTGGTAGGAATCGAATCACCAACCTCTAATTACTGGGGCAAAATCATAAAACTTTGACTGCTTGACCCACTTCTCTTATTCTATTACAAGGAGATATCTTATGAAAATGGGTAACTAATAATCTTTACAAACTTGACAGTGCTAAAAATCAAACCCTCAACCACACTAAAATGGAGTCGTAAAGCTCTAACTGTTCGACTAGCTAATCATTTTTAAATTCTGTCTTTCTTTAAAACATCCATTATTAGGGGTGTTCATGAACCGAGTACCCGGTCCATGGACAAAAAATGTGAACCGAACCAGTCTTTGCGGTTCGGCAAAAATTCGAACCACAAACCGGTCCACATGTAGCGGGTATCCGGTCTTCCGGTTACCCGCAAAACCGGTTCGAATAGGGCGGGTACCCGACCCGATCCATAATAATTTACCTATATTTTTAAAAAAATAAACAAGAAAAATTACAAAATATTATAAATCACTAATAATACAAACATTAATATATTAAAGTTAAATTACATCCAAAACCTTAATCTTCAAAAAAACAAAAATTAAATAAATAAGAAAACAGTCACTTAGTCTTTCAAATTTCATCTTTTCATTTCAATCAACATAAAAATATAAATATTTAACAAATAACCAAAAATTATATAAACAAGAAAATAATCACTTAGTCTTTCAAACTTCATCTTCTCATTTCAATCAATGTAAAAACATAAATATTCAACAAATAGCCAAATGAACACCCAAACTAATATATGAAATTACATAAGTAACATGTGAAATTACATAACTACCCTCATTTCGGTTCGGTTCGGTTCGGTTACCCGCCGGTTTGCAAAAATAGAAACCGCGAACAGCCCCGATTAAAATATAATCCGCCTCGTAAACCGCCACGCTACCAAAAACCGGTTCAGTTACCCTTTTTTCGGTTCGGAGCGAATCAATTTTTCTAATTTTTTGATTTTTTGAGTTTTTTGGAACAGTCCTGTCCATTATTACGAATAAAAAATTTTAAACGAAGTTCATAAAAAAACAAACGTTTCCCCTTCCCGCTTCTCCAAAATCTAAACTTCCTTCTATGCCCCTCACCTTTTCCGCTTCCACATTTCCATTTCGAAAAAATACAAGGGAAACAAAGCGAGGACATGGCCGTCATTTTGAGAAATCCCGACGACATCTACACCTCCACTGCCACCACCATCACCACCTCCGCCGCGGACCCCCTCTTACCTTGGCTCTAGTACCACTTCCGCCCCGAAAATGCATATATTTTCCTTAACTTTTATACATTATCTAACTCAATTGCTGTAATTTTGTCCCAATTTAAGGTCGATCGAGAAAGCATTGAACACCGAGACCTCAGATTTTGATGAACTCCTATCGAATTGTACCAAAACGTTTAAGAACGATCTTATGATGTCAGATTTCTCAAGATTTGGTTCCTCCACGTAAATTTTCTCCATTTAATATATCTTTTTTTGTTTTGAATTCCAATATTATTTTTTTGAGGGTTTAGCTTATTTTAATTATTGCAGATGGATGGGAGGTCTGATTTCGAAAGTGTGTTTAGAGAAATGATGAGGAATAAAATTTGTTTGTCTAATTGTTTGCTATATGAATCCTACGCGTTGTTTTTGGAGGCGAAAGGGAGGTTAATTGATGCATTTTTTATCTATCATATGGGGATTTCAAGGTATGAAATTTGTTTATTTTTTCTTTTTCAATAAATTTTTAATTTTGCTATAACCAGTTTCAATTAATTTTTTGTGAAATTTGAATTTTATTGCCATTATGGTAGGAATGCTGAGCCTATGGGAGATTGAAGAAGGCACAAGTATTGTTTATTGAGAAGGTATCGGATATAGTAACAATTGGTTCGGTTCAAAAGGCATGTTCTGAAATTGGCTCCAAAATAAACTGAAGACAAATGCTTTTTTTTTTTTATTTTGTGAAAAAAATGAAAGGATTTACTTTTGATGAATGCCGACAACAGTGTATGGCTTTGAATCATAGATATGCTGTTTATGTTTGCCCAGAGACAGTATATTTTAGTAATTGCAATAGTGAGATTATGAAGTTATTAGGGATCTTGTATTTTTTTTTTCTTGTTCTGTGTTTCATTTTCAATGGCAATTGACAATTGTTATACTTTTTAAAAATGTTCGGTTTAACTTATTCTTCAATTTCTGACCATAAGATGATGGAACTCTGTGCATTGTTCTGTAGGTAGATGTTCTTCTAGAGAATGGTGAGACTTGCATCAACCCATGGTTAGTCTCAACCATCAATAAGCTATTGGTGGAAATTAAGTCTCAAATATTGAAATACAAAGTACAAGTTATTGCTCTTTCTATTGGATTTAACTTTCATGCTGAATGAAATTCTCTAATATCTGTCAATCATTGTGCCCTTCCTTTGATAAGGATATCAAGCAAGTAATAAACCTTATAAGGGAAAAGTTGCCCTAGTTACTTTGCAGAAATTTGCTCGGAATAAAACGATTGAGATAGGTAAAGTCTATAATTTCATGTTGTTGTCATCTTAGTTTATTATGTTTATATGGCTGCGCTGCTTTCTATTCTTTTTATGTCCAACTTCATATAATATTGTTGAGAAAAAACACTTAAGTAATATTACAGCAACATGATAGTGCATTGCCACAATTTTGTGTTATGTCTCGTAATTTCATTTCCCACATAATGGGATAAAAGCTTAGATGATGATGTTGCTGTTGTCTCTTAATTTATTTCCTATTTTTTTTTGTCTGCTCTTTCTTTTGCCTGTTCTATACATGCATTCCTTGAGGAATAATTTTTGGACACCCAGATGGAATTGGCTATATGAAGAACTCCAAGCTACATAACTTTAATCTTTGCTTTGATCCAAGTCATGACAGTATGATCCCATTATATGCAACATAATAATTATTAATGTCATATTTTGAGGAAACATAGGGTAAAGTTATATATGATTTACAATAAGAGTTCGATATTAATATTTGAATCGGCTTTTCATAGCAAGTTCTGCTTTCAGGGATACAGTGCTATGGTTGACCTTATCTCTCTCTGCATTTAAACGAGAGTGTACTGTCCTCTTTCATGTTCACACGAATAAAATTTTCAGCTTGAAGATGGAAGAGGCTGTGTTTACATACTATTTAATCAATATTATCCTGCTGTGAAAAATGATGAGAAGGCAGCATTTACTTGGTCTGCAAGCACAGTGATAAAGAAATATCAATGTACAGAAAGCATATACGCCCATCCGTTCTGTAGTAATGATAACATGAAATATATCACTGACAAATGTTTTGCATGTATACCGAATGCATATTGAGACACTCATTTTGCATGTTAGATAAGTGGTTTAACATTTTAAGAATGCACAGACAAAATGTTTGTACTGATTTGCATGGAATTTCACTAAGTATTAGATGATGTAAGCATATCTGAAGATCTTTTTGCTGTTCCAGTGAAAAGAAGATTGTAACATCTGTTTTTAAGAGTGAAAATACTCATGGGAAGAATCTCATGAAAGCATTTTATAAGAACAACAAAAGTATATTAAGGACAAAAGAAATCACATGAATTTATGTAAAAGGTACAGAGGAAAAGTGCTTATGAGCAAGTGGAGGAGTGTGGTTAAAATGAAGAAAGAGATAAAATCGTGGGTGTCTGTGAGAATGGAATTGTTCCTTATGGTGCAGTTCCCTGGCTTCAGAAACCCTTTCAGATAATTTATTGTTCTAGATTTCGTCTCATGATGAGATATTGTTTCTATCAGTTTTCTTGGTGTTCGGAGAATCAAACTTACCCTAAGAAGGTTAAAGGAACTTCACTTGTCAAAGAGTTCAGCCTATGTTTATCATCATGCATGGAATTTTGCATGCTACAAATATTGTTTTGCATCTATTCTGACACTTGTCTTTCACAATGGTTTTCAATAATTCTGGACTTGCTAAGATGGTTGGTTCATGTGTTTGGATGATGTAGGTTACTTTTATTATTTGGATGTTCATTTAATCTATTAAACGGATTTCAGTTCGAAACTACTCCTTATATCCAGTCAAATCTTTTAGCTAGTTTAGCAAATTTTAACCCATAAGTTGAATTAGGTGAATTTTTTTGGCAGAAATGATCTAATGGAAAATGAAGATTCTTTTGTGAATGCAGTGCTCCTTGGCGCGATCAGGTAGATTCTGGATTGACTTAAGGTCCAGTTATCTGAATAGTTGTTCTAGATTTTCTGAGCTTTCATCTTTCAGGGACTGTGCCTTGTTGACTGGGGAAGGGATATAGACCTTCTTTTTCCTGATAAGACAAAATTTATGGGAGATTGTCGAACTTCTGGCTTTCTTGCATGGAAATGCAAGAGAATAAGCCATGGTCCTTTCAGGCACGTCTATGTTTTAAGAACCTAGCATTCAGATGATTAATTTAAAACATACAGGAGACTAGAATCTTGCTTGGGTTGGCTCCAGGTGGATACCTATGGCCTTTGCGTAATTGTCCATATGATGCTTCACAATTCATATATGGATATAGAAGAAGGACCATTACCAAATGATGGATATTTTTATCATCCTAAAGTGCCTTTCAAGAGGTATGTCTGCATTCTTCATTTTAAATCTTACAAGCAGTAAACATAGTCTGCTGTGTTATATCAAACATTGCCATTCTGAAGCAAAATAACAGATGCACACACACACACACACGTGTGTGTATGTTATGTTTTATGCTTCTTTCTTTACTCATTTGTTTACACCTGTCCAATATTGGCAAGTTGAACTGTGGAAAAACTTGTTCACGAAGTTGCATAATACGAGTCCTAGTGAAGATCACAATAGTTTTTTGCAAAATTGGTCATTTTAGGATTACATGAGCTCAAATCCTCAGCTTATAAAAATGCTTAAGCAGTTATTGGTGAAGTAAAAGAATTCCTTATGTATAGCTTAATAGTGTATATGATTCCAACAATGGCTAAATTGGCCATCTAGCAATTACTAACGTAAGCTTTGTAAATTTGAAGATATACTAAAATATTGTTAAGTCCCACAGATATTGTGTACTTAAAGAAGATTCCATAAACAAAATCACATCCCATGTTTTCTGTTGACCTTTTTTCTTGAGGAGTGAACTCTGTAGAAATTTGTTGCTAGGACTAGCAATGTCCCATGACAATTTATTTTCTTTGGCGAAACTCTCCAGGCCATTCATGATTTCACCTGATTAATGTTGTTGCTAATGGGAGTATCCAGCAACCAAGATGGGAATGTATATGCACTATCATGACACCTGTAGCAATCATATCTTGTTTGCAGGTTCAATTCAAGCCTCTGAACCCTTTTGGCAATAGCAAAGTCTACCCATCTATCAACAGAAGTAGAACAAGATCTGCCAAATTCAAAAGCAATTTTAATTCTTCCAATGTTAAACCTTCATGTGAATCCAAAACTTGATTCACCCAATCTCGATATTTTAATGCTTAATTTCTTTCTTCCCATAATATATGAACCGCATTGTGTCTGAAGCATCAAAATTCAAACTACCAGTGAAAAGTTTCCGGAGGTTCTTCCATTTAGGAGAAAGGAAAGGTGACCTTTCTGCTTCTTTCATCTCCAAGCGTGACAAAATATTCACCAGAATCTCATCTGGCATCTCGCTAATCCAGTCCCATCTGGTTTGAATCCATTTGTGCATGACAAGACTTGTTCGCCTTTTTCCATCTGTCATCATTTCTCCTGGATCTCAATCACACAGGAAGAAAACTAAAAGAATCATTAAATCTGACGGCCGCAAGTTATAAGAAACCCTTAATCAATAGTACAAGACACCATGCATGTTGGATTCCTCTTAGTAGTACGATATATTTATAGTACAATATAGTATGACCCAACTGGACTCTAGGAACCGACGGGGATTAAACATGACGTCCCAGCCCATAAAACTTAATCTTTTTGTCAGTTTATCCTTCAATGAGTTTGGATACATAAATATACAATACAACTTAGGTAGACATGAGACTAGGCTTTATTCCATAATCCTTGAAATATGGTAAATTGGTTCATGCATACTTTGTGTATCACAACTATTTTAGAATATTGTACATATTTATCTGATGATTGTAAACATGTAATTTATAAAATTAAATATGTTATCAAATGTACATAAAAGATGTATCTAGATTAAAATCCAAGCCGGTAGTTTAAACTTATTAATTTGCCATCTCAATTTACACCATTAATTGTTACAATGGTAGAAAACCAATTATGTGACACTTCTTACCACCTTGTCTGTCTAAATTATTTATTTATTTTTAATTTGTCTAAATGAAAATAAACCTTATAAGCAAATGACCTAAAAAAAAACAAAAGAAAGAGATAAACAAGAACGGTACAATTGCAATTTTGAGCAGTCAGTGGGGTAAACCTGAAACTCCTTACTTCCATGGGTGTCCATTGCCTATATACTTTTCTATGACGGGTCCACCTTTTCTCCTTACATTCTGGAAGGAGCCTCAGCTCTTGTCTCACTCCATTTCTGCTTCTCTCAGGTATTAATTAATTAATTAATTGATTTAAATTAATCAATTATTATAATCAGCTTTTCCTTTTCTTTTGTTAATCTGAGCATAAAATCTTGGCTTTCACCTGCTTATATTTGATGATTAATCAAGCCCATTTGTCTGATCTTTCAGTTTTTTTTTTTTTTTTAACTGTTAAGTTAGTTTCTTTATTTTTTATATTAAAATAAAATATGGTTTTCAGTGGGATAGTTTCTCAAGTTTGTTTTTTTACTTGTATGTTTTTCTTCACACTAATTTTGTGACTTTAGTTAATTTGGGCTTTCTTAGTTTAGTTTTGCTAAAATTAAGTAGCTTTAGTTGCTTAAGTTGATTCTTTTTTTGAACTTTATATTGGGATTGGTATATGACTTTAATTGAATTAGGCTTTTCTGATTTTGCAAAAATTGAGATTCTTTTTAGTTTATGAGAAATAGTGAACCTATGGGGCCAAATGGGATAGTTGTTAAGTTGGATTACTTGTATTTGAGACTAGTTTTTAATTGTCTGGGGCTTTTTTATATTTGTATGAATTTTAGATAATTTTTGTTCTTGAGGAATTGTTCTTGTATATGCTTCTGAGAAGTAGCTTATGATCACCTTTGTTTAATGGTTGAGTAGTTTTTTCCTGTATGATTCAAGTGTTGGTAATTTTTATGTGTTTGTTGAGTTTTCTTATCTTGATTGAGTTTCAAGTGTTGGTAATTTTTATGTGTTTGTTTAGTTTTCTTATCTTGATTGAGTTGATTAAATTAAATTTTAGTTTTCATATACGATGCAATTCCGTTGCATCCTTAATATGGTTGTGAACCGGATACTTAATAAAGTTGATTTGCTTTGCTGGTTGATTTGATTTTGGGTTTATATTTTGTCCTTGCAGGTTTCTGCATTGATTGACAAAGATGGTAGATGGTTTGCATCATCTGTCTGTAATTCAAAAATTGCATGGGCAATCTTATCTTTTTGCTCAGATTTCTTACGTGCATTCGAGAAATGCTGGTCTAGACAATTTCTCTGGTGGATGGAGATATGGCAACAGTGGTCTCCGAAGTCCTTTCATCCCAGTGTCTCGTGGCACTGGGCTCGAATGTGCATCACAGCTGTCCCCTCTTGTGATACCGGTTGCAACGGAAAGGAACTTTAAAGGTTTTATGATAGATTTCCTCATGGGAGGGGTATCTGCTGCTGTCTCAAAAACTGCTGCTGCTCCAATTGAGAGAGTTAAGCTTTTAATTCAGAACCAAGATGAGATGATCAAATCCGGTCGCCTGAGTGAACCATACAAGGGAATCACTGATTGCTTTGCCTGAACTATCAGGCAAGAAGGTGTCCTTTCTCTTTGGAGAGGCAACACTGCCAACGTGATCAGATACTTCCCCGCTCAGGTAAACTTTCTTTAACTCTCTGTTGGTCACTTAATTAACATTTTGTCCTTTGCCATGTTGAATTTGATATGCCTACTCTGTTATCTATGCATAACTTAATCTAATATTACCCAGTTAAACCATGTGGTGAAAGGAGTCATCTTATGCGTTATATGATGCTTGTTCCCCTGCTTCTGGGGATATAGCAGTCTGGGATCCTTTCTTTCTTCACCAGTTTGCCTTTTGTGCTCCAAGGAATTTGTCTCAATACCTGAATTTTGTGCTTTTTTCCAGGCCTTGAACTTTGCTTTCAAAGATTATTTTAAGAAGCTTTTTAACTTCAAGAAAGATAAGGATGGTTATTGGAAGTGGTTTGGCGGGAATTTGGCATCAGGTGGTTTAGCTGGTGCCACATCTCTTCTCTTCGTATACTCCCTAGATTATGCCCGAACGCGTTTGGCAAATGATGCTAAAGCAGCTAAAAAGGGTGGCGACAGGCAGTTCAATGGGCTAATTGATGTTTACAAGAAAACAATCCAAACTGATGGAGTCGTAGGGCTTTATCGTGGATTCACCATCTCATGTGTTGGAACATCATCTATCGTGGACTATACTTTGGATTGTATGATTCACTTAAACCTGTTGTCCTTGTTGGCAATTTGCAGGCAAGTCAAATTCCTGGGAGCTTAACCACTTGTTTCTCGGTGTCTGTTGTTTTTATGTTATCATAAGTTTTTCTACTAATTTGTTTTTCTTTCTTTAGTTGCTCAGCTTACTTCATAGAAAAGTATTTGCTGCATCAATATTGGACAAGTTATTTTAGGATTTTCATGATGCATTTGGTTAAAGTCCTGAACTATCTCTAAGTTTGAACTATGCTGCTATGATCGAGATTTGGTTAAATTATCAATTTTGCTTCTATTCATCTATTTAAATTCTTATGCTTTGTGGCTTAATGATGTAGTTGTCCATTGGGACCCTAGTAACATTTATTGTTGCTGTATTTACAGGATAATTTCTTGGCTAGCTTCTTACTGGGATGGGGTATCACCATTGGTGCTGGATTGGCTTCTTATCCAATTGATACTGTGCGTAGAAGGATGATGATGACCTCTGGAGAGGCTGTCAAGTACAAGGGGTCACCGGATGCATTTGCTCAGATCATCAAGAATGAGGGGGTTAAATCACTCTTCAAAGGTGCTGGAGCAAACATCCTACGTGCTGTTGCTGGTGCTGGTGTCTTAGCTGGGTATGACAAGTTGCAACTCATTATCTTCGGAAAGAAATATGGATCTGGTGGTGGTGGTTGATTAGAGCTTAGTTGTGATAATGACGAAGATGAAGCTTATGGTAGTTTAGGTGGTCTACATCTCTGTGTTTGAGAATAATTTTGGCGAAAGTATTATGCTCCCCCCCCCCCCCCCCCCCCTCTTCCAGTGCTCAGAGATGGTGTAACTGTCAGAAGATTCAATTCTCAATCAATCCCCCTAATCTAGCTATCAATCAATCCCCTTGATTTAGCTATCAATCAATCCCCTTGATTTAGCTGTCAATCAATCCCCTTAATTTAGTTAACTTATTTGTTAATACAATTAATGTATTTTATGTACTTTCCTAGTTAGATAGCCAATTAAATATGTTAATGTATATCTGTAGCCTATCAATTAGTCAATTAGCATAAATTAGGGATTTTCTTATTGTAAAACTAGTCTAGGTTCATTGTAACAGTTGTCTAGATTCGTCTTGTACTAAGCCTATAAATATAGGCCTAATTTCACAATGAGAAGATACAAGTTCCATTTCTCAAAATTCTCTGTGTTTAACATGGTATCAGAGCTCTTGATCTCTACATAGTCATAGTTCAGATTTTTTCCAGCCTTCTGTTCCTAGTTCTCTAGCAACCTCTTTACATAGTCAAAGTCCAGTTCTTTCCTCCTAGTTCGTTCGTATCCTCATGTCTTCAGACAAGGAGTCATTGATTCGTTTTAATGGCAAAAACTACTCAGCTTGGGCATTTCACTTCAGGATATATGTCAAAGGAAGAAATTTATGGGGTCATGTTGATGGTAGCAAACCTGTTCCTAAGCAAGGTACGGATGAATATGCCAAGTGGGAGGTCACGGATGCACAAATCATGGCATGGATTCTGGGATCTGTAGAACCTAACATTGTTTTGAATCTCCGACCCTCCAAGACGGCTGCCGAGATGTGGAATTACCTAAAGAGAATCTATAGCCAACAAAACGCAGCTCGTAGATTCCAGCTTGAACATGAATTATCCATGATTCATCAGGATAATCTCTCTATTTCTGAATTTTACTCTAGCTTTATGAACCTTTGGGCCGAATACACTGATATAATCTATGCCACCTTACCATTAGAAGGTCTTGATGCTGTTCAATCTGTTCATGAAATTGCAAAAAGGGATCAATTTCTTATGAAATTGAGATCTGAATTTGAGGGTACCAGATCCAATCTTATGAATCGAGATCCTGTTCCCTCCTTGGATATATGTCTCAATGATCTACTACGAGAAGAACAACGAATTTTCACTCAAGCAGCCATTGAACAACGAAGATCCACATCAGTTCCAATGGCTTATGCAGCACAAGGGAAGCCAAGAAGTAAGGACACAAGGGCTGTTCAATGTTTTTGTTGCAAAGGATTTGGTCATTATGCTTCGAATTGTCCCAAAAAATTCTGCAACTATTGCAAAAGAGATGGTCATATTATCAAGGAATGCCCGATCCGACCTCCCAAGAAATCTGAAACAGCATTTATTGCCTCGGTTGGCTCTTCTAGTAATGGTGGTTCCGCGGATATAGCACCGTCAACACAAAATGTTCCTACTCCTGCTCAAACTTTAACACCTGAGATGGTACAACAAATGATTCTCTCTGCATTTTCTACCTTAGGACTCTCAGGTAAACTCTTGTCTACTTCACCCACTTGGTTTTGTGATTCCGGAGCATCCAATCACATGACAAATAATGCTCAAAACCTTACCAATGTCAAGAAATATTCTGGAAACCTTGAAATTCATACTGCTGATGGCAATTTGTTACCCATTATAGCCACTGGTGATATTTCTCCTTCTTTGACTAATGTTTATGTCTCTCCAAGCCTTGCCACTAACCTTGTTTCAGTTGGCCAGTTGGTTGACAATAATTGTAAAGTAGAATTTTCTAAATCTGGTTGTGTTGTGCAGGATCAACAGTCAGGGAAGATGATCACAAGGGGGCCTAAAGTAGGACGTGTTTTTCCTCTCCAATTTCCTTCCTCACCCTGTCTTTCAATTCCTTTTGTCACTTGTAATCTCGCACATGTTGATTATCGAGTATGGCACAAACGTCTTGGACATCCAAACTCTAATGTACTCCATGATTTGCTAAATTCTGACTTACTCGGGAATAAAAAGCATGTTTCTATTAATGATGTCCAATTTGATTGTGATTCTTGTAAACTGGGTAAGAGTAAAACTTTGCCATTTCCTACTCACATGCCTAGTCCTGTTAAACCTTTCGAAATGATACATAGTGATTTGTGGGGTATGGCACCAATTATATCTCATGCTAATTACAAGTACTTTGTCACTTTTATTGATGACTATAGTCGTTTCACTTGGATTTATTTCTTGCATTCTAAAGATGAAGTGCTTTCTGCATTTAAACTTTTTCATGCATATGTCCAAACACAATTTTCAGCCAAAATTAAGGTTTTACGTTCGGACAATGGGGGAGAATATATGTCTCATTTGCTTCAAGATTTCATGCAGGCTAATGGAATAATCTCTCAAAGATCATGTCCTCAAACCCCACAACAAAATGGAGTAGCCGAAAGAAAAAATGGCCACCTCCTTGATGTTGCTCGAACTCTATTATTAGAATCCTCAGTGCCTACTCGATTTTGGTGTGAAGCTATCTCCACTGCTGTCCATCTCATTAATAGGTTACCTTCTCCTTCATTGAATCATGTCTCTCCTTTCCATAAGTTATTTGGTCATCCCCCCAATTATTCTGATCTTCGTACCTTTGGTTGTGTATGTTATGTTCATCTTTCTGCACAAGAACGCACAAAATTCACAGCCCAATCAGTTAAATGTGCTTTTCTAGGATATTCAGTGCATCACAAAGGGTTTTGCTGTTATGATCCTAATTTGCGTCGTGTTCGCATTTCTAGAAATGTAATCTTTTTTGAAAATCAGTGTTTTTTTTCTGATCATCAGGAATCTCTTTCTCCTTCATTTTCTATGTTGCCTCTATTTCCTAATCCTATTACAGATCAAGAAACTTCTAAACCATTTTTGGTATATCAAAGACGTTCCAAAGCCACGATCAATCAGCCTTCTACTTCTTCTGCGCCCCCTCAGGCTCCTTCCCTTGCTGCGGATCCTCTCGCACTACCTGAATCTAACATTCCCAGACGTAGTACTCGAGTCAGTAAACCACCAGAAAGGTATGGCTTTTCTAATCCTGTCTCTTTGACAGCCACTTTGTCTTCTATTCCTATCCCTTCATCTTATAAACAGGCAATGGAACATGAGTGTTGGCGTCAGGCTATTGAAACAGAACTTCTTGCTCTTGAAGAAAACCAAACTTGGGATGTTGTACCACAATCTTCATCTATCAAGCCACTTGGCAGCAAATTTGTGTTTTCTGTCAAACTTCATTCTGATGGTTCCATAGAGCGTTACAAGGCTCGGTTAGTGGTTCTTGGGAATAAACAAGAGTATGGTCTCGACTATGAAGAGACATTTGCACCGGTTGCTAAAATGACCACAGTGCGAACTATCCTAGCACTTGCAGCATCTCAATCATGGTCCTTACTTCAAATGGATGTTAAAAACGCGTTTCTACATGGTGATCTCAAAGAAGAAGTCTACATCAAACTTCCATCTGGTATGTCTACTTCTTCTCCTAATGATGTTTGCAAACTAAAACGCTCCTTATATGGCTTGAAGCAGGCACCGCGCGTGTGGTTTGAAAAGTTTAGATCCACTCTTCTTGGTTTTTCCTTTACCCAGAGCCAATATGATTCTTCTATGTTTCTCCAACGAACATCCAAAGGTATAGTTGTTCTTCTTGTGTATGTGGATGACATTGTCATCACTGGTTCTGATTCAGAGGCTATCTCTAATCTTCAAAAAATGTTGCACACTACTTTCCATATGAAAGACCTTGGCCAACTTAACTACTTCTTGGGTTTGGAAGTTCATCATCGTCCCCAAGGTATTTTCTTGAATCAACACAAGTATACTCAAGATCTAGTTCAGTTGGCCGGACTTGCGGGCAGTGCTTCTGTTGACACTCCAATGGAAGTTAATGTGAAATATCGACGAGATGAAGGGGAGCTCCTCAAGGATCCTACTTTATATCGTAAGTTGGTTGGTAGTCTTATCTATCTCACCATTACTCGACCAGACATCTCTTATGCTGTACACACTGTTAGTAAGTTTATGCAATCTCCTCGGCATCTTCACCTTTCTGCTGTCCGACGAATCATTCGATATCTTCTTGGCACACCTAATCGTGGCCTATTTTTTCCTATTGGTTCTTTGCCTCAACTACAAGCCTACAGTGATGCAGACTGGGCTGGTTGCCCGGACACAAGGAAATCTACTACTGGTTGGTGTATGTTTCTTGGTAATGCTCTTATCTCTTGGAAATGCAAGAAACAAAACTATGTATCCAAGTCATCCACTGAGGCAGAATATCGTGCCATGTCTGCTGCCTGTTCTGAGATTATTTGGTTACGTGGTCTTCTCACTGAACTTGGTTTTCCGCAACTTCAACCAACTCCATTGCATGCTGACAACACTAGTGCTATTCAAATTGCTGCCAATCCCGTCTACCATGAACGTACCAAACATATAGAGGTTGACTGTCATTTCATCCGAGCAGCCTATGACCATCAGGTTATTACTTTGCCTCACATTGGTACCAATCTACAGCTTGCCGATATCTTCACCAAATCCATGACACGTCAGCGTCACAGTTTTTTGGTTGGCAAATTGATGCTTGTAGACTTTTACCAGCATCAATTTGAGGGGGGATGTCAGAAGATTCAATTCTCAATCAATCCCCCTAATCTAGCTATCAATCAATCCCTTTGATTTAGCTATCAATCAATCCCCTTGATTTAGCTGTCAATCAATCCCCTTAATTTAGTTAACTTATTTGTTAATACAATTAATGTATTTTATGTACTTTCCTAGTTAGATAGCCAATTAAATATGTTAATGTATATCTGTAGCCTATCAATTAGTCAATTAGCATAAATTAGGGATTTTCTTATTGTAAAACTAGTCTAGGTTCATTGTAACAGTTGTCTAGATTCGTCTTGTACTAAGCCTATAAATATAGGCCTAATTTCACAATGAGAAGATACAAGTTCCATTTCTCAAAATTCTCTGTGTTTAACAGTAACATATAGTGGTGATACCTATATGATATCTATATGTAACATATAGATTGTGTTCAGAGATGAAACAGTTGTTTGAAGCTTATATGAATTGGGCTTTAGACCCAAGTACTAGGTACTCTTTCTGAGAAGAAAATATTTGACAATTTCTCCTCATGCTATGGTTGGAATTTTGATTTCCCACCTGAAACCTCTCTTGGCTTTGTAAATAAGTTAGGAGATTGTTAATGCTAGTAGTTGCTTTTCATGTTGATGCCGATAGTAATATGCATTTATGTATTCAAATTTGCTGGACGCAGTCATTGTTAATAGACTAGAGTATAATCATGGTGAGCCTTGCACATTTGTTTTCATTTCCAGAAAAAGAGAATAGCTGTTTATAACATAAAAATTTGAAATACCACCTCCAATTCTTGTCCTGCACTCGTCCAATCATATGAATAATTTTAGGCAACTCCGAGGAAAGACAAAAGCTGAACTTGGACCATTTTCTGGGGAAAAGTTAAAAGACAAAAGGCAACAGTTTTTCAATTGTAGACCTCGAAAGATGTTTGGTAATGACTTTGTCCGACTAAAAGAACAATGGATTCGAACCATGCATATAATAATTCACTCAAGATGTTGGTTTCTTCGGAAATATTGAAAACTAAGTGGCTTTCTTCCAGATTCAAGCTTTATCACTGTTTTGACGGTCTTTTGCCGGGTATATGTGATTGCAAAGTTGCAGTTTTTTGCTCTTTCAGGGTACTTCGAGGCTCTAGCCTGTTATATATACCTTCCACCCCTGTTCTTTGTCTGTTTTTTGGTACAATGGTATAATATTACCTCACTGCATCAGGAAATATTGCCTCCTCTCCTCATCTTAAACCAATCACATGTATGATGTATGTCAAGTTTGTTTGTAAAGTCGCTTGAGAATAACTATGATCGTTCACACTAGGATGCGTTTTATGTTTCATTGAACACCAGATACAGTGAACAACCCTGAGCAGTTTTTTATGCTTCCACAACTGGAATAATTTGATGCCTGTGTTGTTTACACTTTGATTCATCTCTACAAAAAATCGTCACCGAATCCGGATTGATATCCAGTGTGGTCGTACGAAAACATTTTTAGTCTTCTGTATGATCAAATGAGCTTTTGACCAGAATTCCTTCAGCTAAACCCTGAAGTTTAGCACCAGAATTGACAATTCCAAGACTTTGCAGACCAATGCTTATCCCTTCCAATTGAAGGAAACATCTATTCCTTTCGCTGCTTTTCTCTCAATAGGCTGAAGTTGTCTTTCTCCATTTCCACTTACACATGGAAGGAGGCAAGTCTTTATCATGCACATTTTCTTTTTCTTAATGTCGTGCAGATGCAGCACTCCCAGAAAAACCGATTTCAATGAAAATTTATACAGATAAATAGATTTGTTTATGTCGAGGCTTCAAATTATAGTACTAAGTAATTGCACATACACCATCCAACATTGCCCAGGAAACCTAGTAAGGCACAATGATAATGCTGGCTGTCATTCGTGACTGTTAAAGGTCGCTGTAATTGGTTGTTGTAACGTGTACAGTAGTGGATGCAACCTTTATAAAAATCAAGGAATCGCTAGAGCAAGAACAGCAATTTAAACAGGGGTTCTTTGAATATTTCACTCGGAAAGGAAAGGACTAGCTCCTCAAGAGAAAAAACAGTCAAGAATTCAGAAATTAATTTTTAAAGGGCAATGGCTTCATATGCCTCCATCATTACTCATGCTGCGGTTCTCTTACTACTCATACTTTCGTCCTTTTTTAACAGCTTTGCCAAACATGGCTTTTCTTCTAGCCGCCATCACCGGCATCACAACCATTACTCCATCAATAAGGCCACATCAAATCCCAGACTGCAACAAGCATATGTTGCTTTCCAAGCTTGGAAAAATGTAATTTACTCGGATCCCAACAATTTCACTTCAAACTGGATTGGTCCTTCAGTCTGCAATTATACAGGAGTTTATTGTGCCCCCTTCCTCAATGACACCAGAATTCAAGTTGTGGCTGGCATTGACCTCAACCATGGTGACATTGCTGGTTTTCTACCTGAGGAACTAGGCCTTCTCTCTGATCTGGCCTTAATGCATCTCAATAGTAACCGGTTCTGCGGCATACTCCCTCAATCTTTAGCAAACCTCACTCTACTCTTTGAGCTTGACCTCAGCAACAACAGATTTGTAGGCCCTTTTCCTTCTGTTGTTCTTTCTCTTCCTACACTGAAATATCTTGACATTCGTTTTAACGAGTTTGAAGGGCCATTACCTTCTCAACTCTTCAGCCAAAAACTAGACGCCATTTTTCTAAACAACAATCGCTTTACTTCTGTCATTCCGTCAAACTTAGGAATGAGCTCAGCATCTGTAGTCGTGTTTGCGAACAACAAATTTGGAGGCTGTCTTCCCCCAAGCATAGCCAACTTTGCAAACACTTTAGAGGAACTGCTGCTGATCAATATTAGCTTGTCAGGGTGTTTGCCACCTGAGGTGGGATACCTATACAAACTTAGAGTACTAGATCTGAGCTCCAACAAAGTAGTTGGTCCAATACCTTACAGCCTTGCAGGATTAGCACACTTGGAGGTGCTTAATTTAGCACATAACATGTTTACTGGAATTGTGCCCGCTGGAGTTTGTGTATTGCCTAATTTGTCTAATTTTACATATTCTTACAACTTCTTCTGTGAGGAGGAAGGCATTTGCATGAACTTAACATCCAGAGGCATTGCCTTCGATGATCGCAGAAACTGTTTACCAGACAAGCCTCTTCAGAGGAGCAAGAAGGAATGCAGTGCTGTGAACGAGCATCCTGTGGACTGCTTTGACTATCACGGTGGTGGTTTTACTACCGCCGCCTCTTCAACCCCGCTGTCTTCACCATCCAGTGGCTAATTTCAGCAGTAATTATAGCCATCTCAACCAGTTCGCAAAATAACAAAATCCAGGTTGCATTGCAAGGGTCCTGTAAATGATTTCGTTGAAGTTTGTCATGCAAATTTGCTTTTCTCTAAAACCTTTTGAGTTGTACATGGTGAAGTTTGTCATAGACTAGATGAAATATATTGGTTTCATTTTATTCGGTACAAATTATATCTGAACACACCATTTCTCTTCCTCTTGGAAGGAAGAAAATTGTGATGCTCATTTCCACCCAAGAGCTTATTCAACACTACCGTTAACCCACATCAAATTTTGCGTTAACTCACTATCGCGCTGTTTCATCTTACCATTAGACATTAGAAGATTCTTTAAAACTAAGAAAACAAATGTAATAGCAGAGCAACATTTAGCAAATACCTGATACTTTATAGTTATACTTGAAGTTGGTGCATCCCTAAAATTAGCGGAATATAAGATAACACATATTTTAATTAAAGACCTATCTTTCACAATTACAAACAGCAATCTATGGATTCTCGGATCAATGAAATAAAATCATTTATCAAGAATCTTCACGTAACAGAGTAGATAGTAAACAAGGTAGAAGCATCTGCAGAAGCATTATGTTGAATCCATTATTCTAAAGAAAAATCAATTCTACAAATGTATGTACAACACATCCACATACATATATCCACGTAGAATTGGAAGCTTAGAAGTGTACCTCTTGTTTCCCGCATGGGGAATCACCTAATCTCTCGTATACCTACAAATGTTGAGTAAAAAATGATGCTGGGACAAGTTCAGAAGAATCATCACATTTTTAATGAGATATTACACAACTACAATGTAATGTACAATACAACAACTCTGCATGTGACCAAGTGCATCTACAACTACATCTAATTCTTGGCCATATTGTCAAGATGTACTGAAGCATACTCTGGCCCATTCCTCCAACCTGCAACAATACATATACGCATGTAATTGTTAATAATGCAAGATGTTATAGTTTACTTGGTGACTCGTGCAAATATACATTAATAATGTAGATCTTTTATTTTCATTTAGTACAAAATATTTGTGAATGCATCATTTCTCTCTGTCCCCCCCCCCCCTCCCTCCTTTTCCTCGTCTTCTCTTCCTCCTTTTCTCTTCTTCTCCAGAAAAAGTTCATTTGTCTTTCTTTTACAGCAATTTTTGGAAAAAGTGTTTTGCTGAGAGCTACAGCTCCGAATTAGCTTGGTGTTATGAGGAATTGGAGATTTAATTTCTAGGATTCTATCAGCTAGAAATAAAAGAAAGGGGTGAGAGGGGCCTGGGGAGTTACTAACTACCAGCCCCTAGTGTGAGAGGTTAGAAAACAGCCATTTGAGGATGTTAGGATAAAATTTCTTTGGACAAATCAAGCATACGTTAATGAATAACTTGAAGCATAAATACAGCTTTTTTTTTTACCCTCTTTGAAATGGGAACAAACAATTATATGGAGACATACAAATATTTCATGTCCAAGAATGTATAGTAACTAAGAAATGCAAAAGGTCAAACTTTAAAGCCATTATAAAAAAATCCTGAGGTTGTATTACTTTGCGTCCAAAATTAGAGCTATTTATTATATGTATCTGAAAATTCACTATGAAAGGTGGAACCAAGATAGGAGACAACCCTTGCAAGTCAAAGAGTAATTAAAAGTCTGCAAGAAGGCATTTACCCCAGTTAGCAGGTTGAGCAATGTCAGTTGATTACTTAAAACTATGAACATCCATACAATCTTCTTAAGCTGGCGGAAGAGGACGTCGGCAGGTTGGGCACTCCATTTTTATGTCCATCCATCTTTGTAAACAACCCGAGTGAAAGAAATGATCACATGGTGTTACCTAGATATCAAAATATCCATTTAAACCAAGAGTTTAGAAAATGTCATCCTTTAAATCAATAAAAGTTTGAAGCAATTTTATGAATACCATGTAATCATTAGACCGTTGAGTACAATCAATTGCAGTCATACAAATGACACAATCGGTGGCATGATTTGGATCTTCAAACCTTCTATAATAGCTATATTTCTCAGGTAAAATCTGCACCATGGAAATGAAATCCATGTAAAGACAGAAATTCCACAAATTATATTATCACGTGTACGGCATAATAGCAACTGTTTCAATAACTAGAACCAGGAAAGTAGAACAACATAGCTGCTATATCAGATTCTTGCAAAAAAAATACCATGCATCATGTCTTATCTATACTTTACCTTATATGCATAATATACCAGTACAGCTGGACCAAAACTACTCATTGATGATTTTAAGACAGTTCTCAAAGATCATCCAATTAATTCCTATGCTCTTTCTACATCGCATTTTGGCACTTCACTAGTATACTCCAGCCCACCTTTTAACACAACATAAAGAACTGAGAGAAAGAGAGAAAGGAGGAGACAGAAAGGGGGGGTGGTGTTCCCAACTTGTTTACAAACAGGTAAGTTAATCTCAACAGCAAAATCATTGACCTAAGACTGAAAAGGATGGAAAAAATAGACACCACCAAACCACTCTCTTCTTTTTTTTGTGTGTGAAGTACCACCAAACCCGCACTCTATTCAAGAACATAGCAAATCTTGCTGGATTTATTGTGACGAGACAACGTAAGCACTTAAACCAAGACAATACACATAGTTTGGAGGATGCAAAATGCTTTTACAGATTAATACATCAAAATCCATGACTGAAATCAGACAGGTCCTCCTTTTTGCTCATTTTCTGGGTATTGGTGCTGTAGGGGGTACCTAATGTAAGTTTGGGGTGGTTATGCTACGAGTTCACATAAGTAAAATTGAAATAACAAATTCTGCTAGAGACTTGTGCCAAAGCATAAAACAGTTTCAATAAAATTGTAGGCAAAAATACTGTAAAACCTTCATTTCAGTTAAGTAAAAGTTATTGGTACTTAATTGTAAATATACACGCCACTTGACAAAGCTGAAACCATAAAGGCATCTCTAACACTGCAATCAAATAGTATATATTTTGGCATCCTCACATGTTAGTCTGTTTAAAAGGCTTTGATTATTGCAACCAGTGATCAGGCGATTCTATTCTACATCAATAAACCTGGTTAAACAGTTCATACAAGATGCTTTTCTTGGTGATCCCCGATTAAAGATAGAAATCAGAGACTGAAGAAAATGGGGCCACATGCAGCTGCATAGGTTGTATTTTTTTCCTTGTATTAATAGAATAGAACACAATATCAGATGCACATAAAAATAATTAAAGTGGTGTTAAACCTGTCGAGGAATAAACCATCGCGATCCAAGGTAGTGTTGTAGAAGAAGAATCAAAGCTTGGAAACCCATAAATATACCCAAACAAATACACCAGTTCTTGTCAGACTCTATGCGCATGAAGTTGTGAGGGCAGCCAAAGATGTACAATGGAATTAATAACCGAGTTATTGTCATTCCTATGATATAATGAGGATGCAGTGGTTTTCTCGAGTCACGAACCACATTAGTGACAATTTGAGGTATCCAAAATGAGTGCATAAGCAGAAAAATAAGCCGCAGAAACTTGTGGAACTCATACATGACCAAAATGCCACCTAACAGGATTCCATCTGCAATAGATATACAAATTATTCACATAAACCTATATGCATGCGCATTTCTTTTGGCAAGTAGAATACAGGTTGAGAACACAATTTCTAAAACCAGATAGAAAAGTCATCTAAAAAGTCGTCCATGTAACAGACAATTTGGTTGGGTACTATAAATCGTAAGCCTCAGAAAAGGTCATGTTTCATATAGCTCCCCAATTATAACCAAACACCAAGATGATAGGCTAGCCAGTATACCAGAAAGGGCCATAACACCATAATAAATATGCAAAATGTTCTGCCAGTACAAGAGCACGAAATTTGAAGTAATTTTCCATCCAACCATTTCATGAACATAATTGATAGGTCAATCCCTAAGTTATAGTGATTAAAAGGCCTAAGCAAACAACAATAGCAAAGATTAGTGAAGTAGCTTGCAGGAAACGTTTGGAGAAATTAGTGCACGAGTAAATCTGCAATTCAGTTTTACAGAAAAACCAAGTATAGATGCAAATACAGGTGGTGTAGATGTACCAACACAGCCTTTCTTTGCAAAAGCTGTATTTATACCCATAACAGACGCCCATTTATCTAATAGTTGTATCCATTTTATACCACAGTTAGCATGGACGTGAATGCATGTTTTGACCAAATAGATACCTATATAAGAACATGAATGCATTCATTAACAAGCGCAATTACAGGTTTATGAACAAGCATAGCTTATATTTGTGTTAACTCGATTTTTTTTGCCAATGAAATATGTACTATTATCTTCACAAACAAATTACTTTTTCTTTTTGACAAAAGTTTTCCTTTAAACAATAATTTATATTCCAACTTTTTTTTTCCATACTTCGACGTTAAGCAAATCATAACTGCAATATGTTTTAATTTACAAATATTGTATGGTTAAGTTGACATGTTCTCTCTCTCTCTCTCTCTCTCTCTTTTTATTTTTTCCTCTTTTCTCTTTTCTTTTCTCTTTGTTGCCCTTTTGTACTGGTTTTTCTTTGATGGGCACCTGTCAATTTAACCAATATTGTAATTAAATATCTTACTACAAGGTAATTAAGATTTCATGTGACATGCAGTCATCAAAATCCGTGTCTAAATTTAGAATCATTTCAATATTCAACAAGATAACACTCACAGAAACGACTATAAAGAACTGATAGTTCGCGCCTCACTGCTTCCCATCCCTCTCCATTATTCATAGGCCTACTTGCTTTCCATATCGCAAGAAGGTACCGCATCTCAAATATTGAAAAAACTACAAACTTGAAAAAAGCTGCGGTTGCAAAAGCATTGAACAGGGATTCTGCAAACAAATAAAGAACGACTTATTAGTATCAAATACTAATCAATAATCCAAATAGATCATGCAAATTGAAATTTTTTATATGTGGGAAACGGGCAGAATTGAAGAGAACACTGCAGCGGATAAAGGAAGAGCTTATAGAGAAATGGATAAAGAATACAGCCACAGCTATATAATGTCAAACAGTCTTCAAAGAAAAGAAAGACATGCAAATTCTATAAATCTAGCAAGGACTCAAATAGTTGTCACTCATGCGTAGCTGCTGGAGCTTCAAAGCCAGTAAAATAAAGTTTTCAAACATTTCCTTGTCACAAGTATAAATATGTTTTCAATGAGTCAAGTTCACATAATAAACATACATAGAAATTATTATAGGCAGCAAAGATATAAGTCTGCCAGACTTTTACCTGGAAAACAATGTTAATCCTTATTAACTGGGTGGGAACTAAAAAATTTAGCTTTAACTATAGAATTGGAGGAAGCAGAGGAAAAATCCAACAGGCTCTGCATTTTGAACAAGTTAATAAGATGACTCTGGCATCAATCTGCCTAACTCTGCAAGGGACACATCATTTTCAGATACTTCAGAGACTACTGCTGTTGTTTAGTCTACTTAAACAGAATGAACTAAAAGCTAAAAAACACTAACAACCTACCACAGTGACAAAATGCTTCCTATGTCACACTCTTGACATGCAAGAGCATGCAAAGGTGGATGTAGTAGGCTGGAGGAAACTGAAAAACAAGAAAAGAAGGAAAAAAAAAAAAAAAAAAAACTGTCTCATCTTCCACATGCAGACTCACAAATAAAGACATAAAGAGCGGCCGGAAATGCATGCGTTGTCTAGAAGGAAAATAACAGTTGCATGAACAAATGAACAAAAGTAGATGATACCAGTCATCTTAAAATTTATTAGCAACACATTTCCATCATCATTCCAACAGGCCAAATGCTCGTTCTTATTTCATACTTCATAGAAGTCTAAAATTTTCCCAATGAAACCACAAGAGATTATGCGTGTCTAGAAGGAAAATAAACAGTTGCATGAACAAATGAACAAAAGTAGATGATACAAGTCATCTTAAAATTTATTAGGAACACATTTCCATCATCATTCCAACAGGCGAAATGCTCGTTCATATTTCACACTTCATAGAAGTCTAAAATTTTCCCAATGAAACCACAAGAGATTGGTTAGTATTTTTGTTGAGAAGTGGCCTTGCCCAAGCGCTATAGCAGATATTATTCAAACGACATTTGGAAAACTTTTGGCAAGTCAAGCATGGTAAACTCAATGTGATTCCACTGATTTTCTTACTCTCTCGGTGGTTGAAGAGCTAATTCTGTATAATTAATGATCAATAAAGCCAGAGGACTTGATGGATGATAGAGTTCTTTTACTTGTTTCAGTTTGTTGTTTGGCATTTTATGTCCTTTCAGACATGTCATTCAAGATTTACAAGGGATTCAGAAGGACAGCTCTTACATAACTAAACAGTCTTATCTTGTCAAGGATTGCTCATCCACTTAACAGTTTCCTCATTAACAAAAACTCTTCTTTTATAAACTTAAAAAGAACAAAAAAATATAATTGTACTGGAGCCACAATAAGACAGGCATTTGTAGCATTTTCTTTTAGTTTAGCACCTCCCCAATACATAACTAAACAGTCTTATCTTGTCAAGGATTGCTCATCCAATTAATATTTTCCTCATTAACAAAAACTCTTCTTTTATAAACTTAAAAAGAAAAAGAATATATATATATATATATAAAATTGTACTGGAGCCACAATAAGACAGGCATTTGTAGCATTTTCTTTTAGTTTAGCACCTCCCCAATATTTGGCTTGCATAACTCTCATCAAGATCTCATCAGTCAACGATCAATCAGCTGTTTTAATCCCTGCTTTTCTAATTTTCCAAAATTGGCTTTTTTACAGATTTTGATAGTTGTCAAGTGAGGAATCATAAAATTCACCCAAAGCCCAGACACCCTGATTAATCTATTCATTTTGAAGGTGGATTTTTTATTTTTTTTACATTTGTTAAGACATGTACAAAACTACAGCTACCATTCAAAAGCTTTTTTGCAATTCTCATTGCTGTCTCAGAGCCACAATCACAGATAAAAGATCTGATTTATATAGGCGAACAAGAAACTCCAGTCTGTAGGTAATGCTATCCCAGTTAACCAAATCAAGTTGAAGATTATCTAACTACTAAAACAAGCACAAGAAATAGAAAGCACAAGAAATAGAAAGAACATCTAGTAATCTTCTATATTTGCATTTGATTCAGTCAAAGAACATCTAGGAATCTTCTATATTTGCATTTGATTCAGTCTGAAAACATATAGTGTGTATACAGCTTGGTCAGTTGTATCAGTATAAGAGAGCGGAGTAAAGTGGTAAACAGGGAAGAATGAGATTGAAAAGAGAGAAAGTGCAGGAAATAGACTGTAGGAAGCAGATGGTTAATAGCTGCTAAGCAGGTTTCTGGCGCAATTGGCAAAGACAGGATAATAACTGTAAAGAGAAACTCGTATTGTTGGAGTGCATCCACTAATAATCTGGCACTACCAGAGAATATGATCTTGATTTGAATACTCGCATGAAATGTTACTAACTACCATGAAGTTCAATCTTTTCTCTCTATATACCGGAACAGGATATCAGACACACATCTATATGCACAAGTGGCAGGCTTTTAAATACCATGCTTATTAAATGGCAGGCTTGTTTTAATAGTTATGGATCTAAGAAATTGTTTTGGAGTAATATTTTAAAGAGCGAGAAGGGGAGAGAAATGAGTGAGTAAATGGGTTTAAAAAAATTACTTCATTACATATAATGTAAAGGACATGTCATTCTCTGGAATCAAGATTATATTAGAATGCTCACTTTCTGCACACACAGAGGCACACACATTTGTTTAGGTATGTAGATATACACTCGAGCTCAAGCTTACCAACTAGAATTCCAGCTGTCAGATGCAAAAGACAGAGGTACGCATCCATGATAGCTTGCTGCCCTATCATCAATATAGAAACTTTGGCAGCCCCCTGACAGAAATGTACCAAAACAGCAATTGATTCCATTAAATAGACATCCGAACAAAGAAGGCACCAACAATCTTAACAAAATATAGTAAATATATATGTGCGTGTGACAACTCATAGATAAAGAGACTTCTTAACCAAATACTGAGCATGATCAAGACAAGAGATCTTACTGATTGAGTGTTACTGTGTTCCATTTGTCGAATTAACAGAAGAACTTGAAGGAAAGAAACCTATTGCATCAACCAGTTAAGGAATCCACCCATAGCAAGAGTGCAAAAAAAAAAAAAAAAAAAAAAAAATTCGATAACAAGAAAAAGAAAATCAAGAACAAAAACTGATAATAGGATACAAAGGTGACCATCAGTGTGTAATTCACTGCTTTATTGTAGTAAACATCAGTGTTGACAGAAGTAGCATTCAAAGCCATGGGTGAAAAACAATCTCTGTCATCATCCACAGACGGGCTTTCCATCAATCCTTCTAGATAATATCTTTCATGGTCTCCGTCTAGGGAAAGATAAAGGGTAAAATATATCACAATTTTCTGTAAAAGATTATTACAAGCTAATGGATGATGGATTTACTCAATTAACTGAAGATTAGTATAACCATTGCTTCTCTTTCCCCTGATTCCATCATCTTAAACCTATCATACAGTTTACGTCTGACTCTAGATAATATCTTTCATGGTCTCCGTCTAGGGAAAGATAAAGGGTAAAATATATCACAATTTTCTGTAAAAGATTATTACAAGCTAATGGATGATGGATTTACTCAATTAACTGAAGATTAGTAAAACCATTGCTTCTCTTTCCCCTGACTCCATCATCTTAAACCTATCATACAGTTTACCTCTGACTCTATGTACACAAAATTATCGGAATTCTGATGATCCTTCCAGTACAAAAATACATGTAGTGGTAGAACATGTATAATCTTCCAGTACAAAGAGACATTTAGTCATACGATAGTCTCACTGGATACTCAAGTACTATAAATATGTTTCCCATGGTGGTGGCTAAAATGCATTCATTAGTATATGGCACAATATGTTCAACAGAACAGACACTGTCAGCCACAATAGCTTCTATGCGGAAATGAAGTAAGAGTAACTGTATAGACCTAGATAATCTTTTGGATGATATATCACTGTTTCTTAGCAAAGCACATCAAAATATCATTCATCAAACTCAGAAAGAGTAAAAAGCACTTTTTGAACGCTTTCATGACCGGTGGTAAAGAAGGAAAAAAGGAAAAAGAAAGAATTCATATGCCTTTGAAAACTCAAGTACCATTTTGAGCAGGTGATAAATGTGAGACTTGTGCAGCAATTTCAATGTTACAATGTTTCTCCATTTCATGGATGGGAGCTGCAAAGAAAATAACCTCAGTCAACTTAAACACCAGATATACAAACTTCAGTCATGATGGATGACGAATATTACAATGTTTTCTTTTCCACATTTTGTCCCGTGGAGACTCCTGGAACACTTGGGATGAGAAAACTCCAAGCTGTCAATAAAACAAGAATGAAAAAGATCAATTTCATGTCAATTTGTCACCAATGTGCATACTCTTTACAAGTACGATTTTCTATAAAAGATCAACTCTGTAAAAAAAAAAAAAAAAATCATCTTGAGCACCATATTGACCACACAAAATTTAACTTCACCTTAGACAAAATTCAAGTTGCTAGATCAACAAAACATTCCATCCTAATTTTCTAGAACTCGATATCCAAATTCTTGCCTGGATTGACTAGCTTTCCATGACTATCATCTGTTGAGGAAGCAACCTAATGCCAGACTCTAACCTTTTTGATCCAAACAACAAGAAAGGGGAACAGAAAGAATAAGCAAGCCAAGGAAGGTTGAAATTTGATATTTCTGGGCCACTAGGGGAAAAAAGGGGAGAAAAAGGATTGCGAAATAGATAAAAATTCAGATGCAATGCAAAGAATATTAAAAAAATGGTTGTGTGCAATTAAGATTTGATGATTATTATTATTATTATTTCATTTTTTATAGTCAATGAAATGAAAAAGGGAACCATAATACACGGGTATCTGATCAACTATGTAGCAAAATTTTTTCATTTTAACACTTTAAAAAAGGATATCATAGTAAGATGGAGCCATTTATCATTTAAAAAGTAGTTCCACTGCCAATTAATCAATAACATTTTTCAAAGAATATACGCTCAGACTTCCCAGAAGGAGTTAAGAGTCCCTCAAAGGTAATTAGCATATGATATTTTAGAAGAAGAGGAAGAGCATATTCATTTATCTGGAAAATTACCAAGTGATATGGATTGGACAATATATAATCATCTTCCTGGCCAAACTCTCCCTCTTTTCCACTGCAAATTGAAAGGGTAGAAATTATTAGATATGGAAGCTCTGAAAGTAACTTCTGCAGAATTCAACTATCAAAAGGCAAATAGCACTACTAAGGATTTAACTTATAAATGCAATGAATTAATTGCAAACTTTTGAAGAAACTAAATTTCTAATTCAATAATGAAAAAAGTAGTGAAGTAATTAAAATGGCGGAATCACGTAAGTTGATATAACTATGATTAGTAAAAAATGTAGAATACCCTCACAAGTGTACTACATAAAACAAACCCCATTAAAGCCAATTCCATCAAAACAAAGGAAAAAGAAGGAAAATTTTGAATCATGTTTCCACAAAAGCAACCAATGACAACATTTGTGGAAGCTGTGATGTAGGACAAGATTGAAGTGATCTTTCCTACAAACGCAAACGGAAGTTCACGGATGAACAGTACGTGAATAGTGGAGCTACAGTAGCGTGAACAGTAACACGAGGGAAGAAGAAAAAGGAAATTTGGGAAATCTCAAGAAACAAAATAAACTAAAACAATAAAATGAAACTTTATTAATCAATCTTTCTCTCCCTACTAGAATAGCCTAATAACAAAAGTATTTATAAACTCATGACTTACCTAAAAGAAAAAAATCTATTATAACTAGAATTCCTATTTCCTAATAAAACAAAACACTTATATAGAATATTCCTATAACAACTCTAACTCTAATTAGTTAACCTAACATCATTGAATAACTAAATAAAATAAAAACATAGTTGCTAGAAAAAAAATCCTGCGAATATGTAAAAGACTAAAATACCTAATATACCCTTAGATCTAAAATTCAAAATAACACTTCTAAGACAACTAATACAATACAAAGTTGAAGACAATTATGAAAAGCTTTAATTTTGTTTTTCCAGCCTTTTGTTGACTGCATCATTCTCCCCCAGTTGGAAAAAACTCGACCTCGAGTTTTTAAGTAGTAGGAGAATAAAAATCCCAAAGATCAAAAACCTCATCCATGAGATAGATGCATAGACTGCCATCACAAGAAATTTTCTGTCCTTCCGCTATACATAGCAACAAAGAAACTTGATTCTTCATAGTTTGAACAATGTTAGTCTCCCCAAAGACAAAGTCAATTGCTGGAGGGAATAGAATGGAAATTACTTCTTGACTTTGCTCTTGGACTTGTACCATTTGTGATGTGACCACAACCTCTTTCATCTGCTTTGGTGCAACAGGTTCGTTAATTTGGCTTGAAATTTTGATGGACAGTCCAAATTATTATAGTGAAAGGGCTTGTTTGGAGGGGTAAGAATAGGCAAATCACTTTCCTTAGGGGTAGGAAGTTCTTGATGTTTACTATTGTTGCCTTGGAATATTGGTTCTAGAAACTCGTTTAGCAACAGGATAGTGTTGAGAACTAGAAGGAGTTGATGGGACATATTGCATATTAGAACTCAAAACCTGAAGATTTGGAATGGGAAAGGCTTCAATGGGCTGTCTCCCAAGCAATAAAGCTTCAATTCAGGTCAAGTCTACTAGGCATGCTAACTAAGGGATCAATAGAGGATTGCAAGGCTTCCTAATCTTCTATTAATATCTTGCACTTCATCCTTTAAGAACGCAACATCCTTTTTTAAGGACAGCAACATCTTTCTGGGTAGTCTCATGGTCCTTTTGATAAAGTCTCAAATCTTGAAGATAATTCTGTGTTGGAAACCATAATTATGGATGATGATGAAGAAAATATGGATTAATCAAAAGGAGGAAAGTTTGGGCTCTGATACCAAGCTGATGTAGGACAAGATTGAAGTGATCTTTCCTACAAACACAAGCGGAAGATCAAAAGAGATTGGCACTATTCACGGATGAACAATACGTGAATAGTGGCGCTACAGTAGCGTAAACAGTAACGAGAGGGAAGAAGAACGAGGAAATTTGGGGAATCTTAAGAAACAAAACAAATTAAAATAATAAACTGAAACTTTATTAATCAATCTTTCTCTCTCTACTAGAGTAGCCTAACAACAAAGGTATTTATAAACTTATGACTTACCTAAAAGAAAGAAATCTATTATAAATAGAATTCCTATTTCCTAAGAAAACAAAACACCTATAGAATATTCCTATAACTCTGACTCTAATTAGTTAACCTAACATCATTGAATAACTAGATAAAATAAAAACATAGTTGCTGCAAAAATTCCTGCGAACATGTAAAAGACTAAAATGCCTAAAATACCATTAGATCTAAAATTCAAAATAACACTTCTAAGACAGCTAATACAATACAAAGTTGAAGACAATTATGAAAAGCTTTAATTTTGTTTTTCCAGCCTTTTGTTGACTGCATCAAGCTGCCTAGAAGTGACATACCCAGTGTCAAATCACGTGTGAATTAGGGTCGTCAAACAATCCAACCGAATATGATTACAATACGAAAATCAATTTGTAATTGTAATACTTAAGTCCACACTTGTATAGTTAAACAAACTATGCATTAGGCAAGAATCAAACCCCAAGAATACCTGTAGACTACCAATCGTAGTTGTTTGAAAGGCCATATATAGACACCTTCTACTCTAATTCGAGCACCACCAACTTCATGCTCATTGTCATAAACATCATGGAAGATTAACACCCCCTGTAAGATTTATCATGGAAGCAAATGAAAATTGCATCACAAATGGCAAAGGATTTTTTTACAAAGAAACACCACCAGTGGCAAGTAATACGCCCTAAAGGAAACATATAGGCACACAGATATTGAGATACCCATATGGAAACATATTGGATACTTTTTATTAGTTTGGTCTAAATTCATCATATAGGCACACAGATAGTATGCACGCATCACATATGATAACGAACACCAGACGCTATACAGCAGAAATGTAGACTGAAACACTCAATAATGTCAGTCAATGCATCAGCAATAGAGAATAACCTCTTCAGATTCAAATTTGTAAACCAATTACTTAAGAACATACTCAGCTCACACGGACATAAACGAAATTATTGAAGATTGATGACTGGCTAAATGCACGTAACTAGGATAACTTTAACGTCAACGAAAACTCCAGCTAGATAATTCTAGATTCTTTCAGAGATAGAGCAAAGAATGTTTCTGACATTCAGATAGATAACCACGGTTGATTCATATTGAGATAAAGAATGAGAATGTTCAGATATGAGTGGCAGTCATGATGCAGATTGAAGGTTTTATTCAGGCATAAAAATAATCTCATCAAGCTGACATAATGGACTATTCATGCAAGCCAGTTTTAGTTGAGAACAATAAGTGCTAATGATCTTTCATAAGCTCAACCAAGATTCAAGATGTGTTTCCTGAATGCTATACAAAATGGTTCATCATACCCCCTAGATAGATACATGATATCTTATAAACTGGAAAGTAGAAAGTATGCGAGAAGATTTCTCTATTCAAAAACCTATGGTTTTTAATACCCATCCATACAATTAACATCTGTAACCAAAGACCCAAATTCTGCAGAATTCAATGGATAATGCAGAATTGTATAACTCATATAACATGCATGTGGTCTCTAAGTTTTACAGATTCATATATAACTTGATAGTCTGTTGCATAGGCTGAACAGATATTTGGTATCTGGATCACCAAAAATAAACAAATTTTCAAGCGTAAAACCTGGTCTCATTTCTTTCTCTTCCACATCTTTCAAATTTCCCTCCTTTTCAATTTTCTTCGCTACAAGAACAGATAAACAAACTATTCTCGGCAAGAAAATTCCACCTTAAGATCTGTTCATTTGATATGGCAATTAAATGTATATCAGCCAACATGGCTCTATCTTTGTGAAGATATACAAAATCCATAATAAAGTTTATAAATGTAATCTCCCCCAATCGAACTGACTAATAACTACACTGAAGTACAAAAGGAAAAGCAAAATAACTCAGTTTATTCATTCCAGCTAAAACCTTAAAATATGTGCTTGGACATCATGCTTAAAATATTATCTTATAAGAAAGTGAGATCTAATAGCTGCTACCCATTATATAGATGTAGAACATATTTGTACATAGATGTCATCTTATTCTTGACATTTTATAGCAATATGTACACAAAATCATATCAATGATTAGAATAGTGGTCAGTGACTGCAGGGGCTTTTGTGTGTGTGTGTGTGTGTTTGTGAGAGAGAGAGAGAGAGAGTATTTAGAGCTGCACTAGGGACTTGAGTAGTCCAGACAATTACTCAGACAAGTTGATAGGGAACCAAAAGTTTTTCCAACAGCAATCAAGAAATTTAACTTCAACAGAGTACCAAATCACATGCAGACCAGGAGTTTAAAACAGAAGACCACTGAGAAAAAGTTATTACCAGTTCATCAGAAAATTGAAAAATTTTATATTCCCAAAGGAGCCCTTGCAAGAGCATCCATCATCATAATTCATAATTTAAACCATCTTTCAGTGATAGTGCTAGAGAAAATGATTAGTTTCATGATGCAATATCAATTTCCAGAAAAGCAGAATGAACAAAATTACCTGAATGTAATGTACACCACTTATTTTTGTCGGTGTACTAATTAATTCGATTACAGAATTGCCATTGGATTTCTTAAAATCAGGAAACCTGGATGAGCTATTTGTCGAATCTAGAAATCTCCATGACCCTGCATGTCATGAACCCAGTCAACTTTTAATCAGCTCAATATCCTGTCCTGGAATAATGTTGCAAAGTTGATGATGGCAGTCAAATCAATAAACTATATCGCATTTGCTTTAGGCCTCATCAGATGTTCAATTACATTTAGTCTCTCTCAGAAATATGATTACTGAATTCAAAACAAATCATCTCCTTTCAACATAAGATAAGAATAAGCAGTACTTCTAGAGATTCATCATTCCTCCCATACAAAAGAGGAAAAAAAAAAAAGAAAAAGAAAATTTATGTAGAAGGAAAATAAGTTAAAAAAACTCAGGAAGCATGGGTTCCTGGTGCCGAGCAATTTTTGAAATCCTATCAATAAGAGAGCATTTTTTCATATACTCCAACAAAGGGTAAGAAATAACATGGTGTGCTGAGAAATTTTTGAAATGCTATCAATTGGGGAGCGCAAATATTTGATATACTCCCATGAAAGAATAAGAAATAAATGCATGAATCTGGAAGTAGACATTGTGTAACAGATGCATAATTACTTGATAATTGATAAGAAAGCTTTCTACTAAACAATACTAATCAATCAAAACTGACAGATCACACTCAAAACAGCTATGTCAATGCAGGCAGACATGCATCATATGGAGACACATATTCAGCTTCTTTCTCAAGTTCCACATTAGTACTTCATTTCAAGCTATTATCATTCATCTTCGATGTCAATATCTTCATGCCGAAATTGTTAAATACAGCCCTGTCTAGAATGTTGGAGGCATGCCTAAATCACTAGAAATGTACAAGAAAAACATAAACTAATGTTTAAACAAAGATCTAACCACCAAAATCATTTGCTTATTAAATATTCTATATTCATAACCTGTAGGACTCATGCCATACACAAATAAAATTCTTTTATTATCAGCAAATTTCAGGTACTCATTAAATATCTTCAGAAAACAGAAAAGGTACTATACAATCAAAACCAAAAAACGAATGCATGTAATAATCAACAAAAACTTGATCTAGAATGATAAATTCCGCAACTAGATAAGTGACAAACCTCTATATGTGCCTGTTATATTCCAAGGAGAAAAAGGGCCGAACTCGCTCTCGCCTTTTCTCACTAAAAGCCACTGTATGAAGCAAAGAAAAGAATAATTTTTAGTTAAATAGATGGAGGCAGAGACATTTCGAAAACACATAGATGGGCAGATGGCGGGATACACACACCAACACACACACACACAGAGAGAAAGAGATACAAATCAAACTGAGAAGTAGTCTACTTGCTTAGTTTTCAATCTGGGAGTTAGCTACTTACAATGATTTATCTGAGCCTTAAGCTAATTTATGCCTCCTCCTGACAAACTATACAACCTTTAAACTCAAGTAGACATAAATACAGAGGAACCTTTGCATAATGAAGTGCTAAAAACCTTATCATAACAGCTCTTCAATTCTCACTTGGGCCCATATTATATCCACCCTCCAAGCAGCAAGGACCACCTTTTTGTCGATTGTACATTAAAAACAATAAATGGTACTTGTCATAAATTTTCAGCCAAATACTACAAGAAAAAAATCAATATTGAAAGATTACAGAAGGAAAACGGAATATCTCTCCAGCCAGCTGCCTCTCAAATGCAAATAAAACTGACTACGTGAACAAATGTGCTAAGGAAGCTAAAAAATTCCTTACGTATAGCTGCTAAAGTAAGATTTTGACCAAAAAAAACACTTACCTGAAATCTATCATAAAATTAAGATTGATTCAAATTTACTTTTATACACCAGCAAGTCAATGTAATCAATTTTCACAGCAACTCATCACTCAAAGAACTCAAAATCAATGATCTTTCCCTTCTCGATAAATTCAGCATTATAACCAGAAACAAAAAGGAAAAAAAGAAGCAAATATAGAATCAAACAAACAGGTAGAATCAACAAATTGAACTCAAACATACACTCTGGTCAGAAACGGCATCAATATTTAATACAGAATCATTAAAATCAATACTAACCTCATCACCCCACAATTGACTTCTCTCCCTCAAAGGCCTGAGCCCCAAAACAGGCTGAAAAAGTGCGCAAACCAACCACAATCCAAAGCAAATTCTTGACAAGAATCCCAACTTCCCCCTCTTTAACCGATAAAAATCCAAACTTTTCCCCAAACCCATCTCGATATCAACTCAAATTCTTCTCCTAGAAGGTTCTTTCAACAAACCCAGATGAAAATATAATCCCATTTCACTTAAAAAAGTGAAATTTTCAAGCAAAACTGAAAAGGGTTGCTTAAAGTGAAATCAATCCCTTCTTAACTAACAACCTCACAACAAATGGCTCAGATCAATCTACAGAAAGTGAAAGCCCAACAAACTAATTTGGAGAATACAATCAGCAGTTGAGTTTTTGACAGATTAAAAAAAACAAAAAGGGATAGAATATTTGACTGATTGTTGGTGTTTTAACCCTTTAACAAGAAGCCTTCGCTGGTCAAGTTGAGTTGCAGAAAAAGTACTCATTCTAGTATTTATGTATTTATATTATATGTGTTTATCTATTTGATTAGTCAGAGCAGTTAAAATGGGAACAAACATTTACTACAATATCCAAAACAATAGATTTACATCTATGTTTATACTAAATTTATACATAGAATAGAACCTCGTTTTATCTTTGTGTTTCTCGAAGTCAAACGAGGATGGAGAGAAGTCTAGGTAAGACTTCGTAGAAGACTTTGCTACTTTTGGAGGAAATGGTCAGCCTTGAAAGGGGCTTTGAGAAGGAAAGGCGGATTGAGCAATGTTTATTTAAGATTCATTAGTGACAGTTTAAAAAATATTTTACACTAGCATATTTAAATTTACGTCATGTCATATTCAAAATAATTTGAAAATTGTATTTTTATGCACATGTCATGCGAAAAAAAATAGTGGTATATATTTTTTTTCATTATTATGGGGTGAGATTGGTAATCGGAATTTTTTTTAAGGAGAAAAATGTGTTGACTTTTAATACTAATAATTATATGAAATATTTAAAGAAGATATTTTTTATTTTTCAATCGCGTAACCCAATAACCACAAATAAGTTTGGAACCACTAATTGACAATCCATGAATTTTTTTTTTTTTAGCTCCCCCTAAATTTTACAAGTTTGGCTAAAATAGGGGTGGCAAAATTCCGACATGATCTGAAAACACGATATAAAACTAACTCAAAAATAATGAATTTGGGTTTAAGATTGGCTCATTCAGGTTGAAATCAGGTTAGACCCGACTGACTCGTGAAAAAAATAGGTCCGATTTGGGTTGACTCGCTAACTCGAAGGAAAAAAAAACTAACACTTTGTAATTTTGTTTCGCACATCCACATTCAAATATAAATTTCATCAATTGGATAATTAATCAAGTAAATTGCAAGAGAAATTATGAATTCTACCTAAGTTTATAAAGAGTAAATTGTAAGAGAAATCAAGTGTGTGTTAATATATGACTTTGATATTAATGTGTGTAAAAAACATATTTGATCCTTGTACATGTGAAAAGTGTGTATTAGTCTATTTTCTTTTATTTCTCCTCTCCTTTTTCTTCTTCTCCTACTTTTTTTTTTTTTTAGGATCTGTGGATCGACTTGCTAATTTATCAACCTGTGATGAGTCATGTTCGAGTTGACTTTTCACAAGTTCACGAGTTTCTTATTATACTTAGGTTGTAACCCGACCCGCTAACCTGAAAGCTGACCTGATTGCTACTAAAGTGTTTTTCTGTGATTTATATTTTATTAAATTTCTATAACTTGAAAAAAAAAATACTTCTCTTTCAAAAATACTGTACAATGGGAATAAATATTTACCTAATGAAACAAGAACTAAAACAATGTGTATAAAAAGGTAAAAACATCATCGTTACTTAATTTATATCTAAAAAAGTAAAAACATTAATATATCCAATCTATTTGTATCAACAAATATTATCTATTTATATCAACAAATGTCATTTAAATTCCAAAACTTTTGTAATAATTTTGAGATGAAACCTAATAATTGATCAAAAATAAAAAGAAATAGCTAGAAAAAAACTCACAAAAGTATATTCATAATAAACAAAAAGTAAAATTGAGATCAAAATGAAAATATTAAAATTAATTTCACGTCATCCCCTAATCTTATCTATTTGTTACTTATCATCCCACAAACTTTCAATTTTACCGCTTAATAACCCTATATAAAATCTACTGGGTATTACCAGAATCAATACAATTTATAGGGATTATTATGATAAGATGCAAAACGACGTCATATTATTGTGCCAAAGTATTTCAACTTCTATCGTCTGCTACGTTCTCCCCCACCTCTCCATAAACAGCACCGCTCAGCTGTCTGAACTGAAATTCTGCTGAAAATTCCTTCACTCATTGAAACACCGTCGTTTCTGGAGGTTGGAGTGAAATGGAAAAGGGCGAAAAAAAGAAGGGAAAAGTGACGTCACTATCGTCTTTATTCCCGCCGGAGGAAACCCAGAAAGCATCGGAGCGGGTGCAGGACACGATCGCCGAGCGCCGGAAACAATTCGACCAGCTTAAAGGCTTTATTTCCGACAATACCAGCCTCATTAACCTCGTCCGAACACTCCCTAATGAACTCCACCACCAAATTATGGTAAAACTCCTTAAACCTCTCAAAAAAATTTTTTTTTTTTTTTGTTTTTGGGAAACTTTTAAGGGTTGTTTGCTGATTTTTTTTTAATTTATGGTTTTTTTAATGATATTTTAGGTGCCCTTTGGAAAGGCAGCATTTTTCCCTGGTCAGTTGATTCACACCAATGAAATTATGGTAAGTTTTTCTTTTTTTTTTTTTGGGGAAAATTTTGCTGTATTGATGTTAATTTTTCAGTTTTTTTAAGGTTTTTAAATTATGTGGGATTAACGTTTTTCATGAGGGAAAATTTTGGCAATTGATGGAATAAATAAAGGACTTATATGGGTTAGCTTTTTTTAAGGTTCTTCTGGGAGAAGGATACTATGCCGAAAGAACATCCAAGCAAACAGTTGAAATTTTGAAAAGGAGAGGAAATATTCTGGAGTCTCAAGTTGAATCTCTTAAGGCTGACATTCAGGACCTTGAAACTGAAGTTTCTTTCTTCGATAATGAGGCTGCGGTAAGCCTGTTCATTACATGTTGGTGCATTGGTACTTTACATGTGTTTATTCATATCACAATTTGATAAAGCCCTTTCTTCGCAAAAGACGTCACGATTTGCCCTGTGTCAGCTTTGACTCTTAGCGAGGTATAGCATATTTATTTGTAAGTTGGTCTCAGAGGCATGTTTCGTATGCTAATTAGACTTGTTCATGCTGTTTGAAAAATTCTAAATAGAGCCATATCATAAGCTTTCTAAGGGTTGGGGGAGGGTTATGTAAAACTAGAATGTAGACTTTTCTTAGCACAAAAATTTGACAAAAAAGGTTCATTTTGCCATTTATCACAGATAAAATAGAATCTGTTCTTGTCTTCCATGTTATGTTAGGTGTGTTTACTGTCTTTGGCCAATGTGCTGGAGCATTATCTTAGTTTCTTCGCGTTCATCTTATTGCAGTATGCTTTAATACAACCAAACTATTTCAAAGAAATATATGTATTAAAAAAATAGTAATGCATATTCACAAAAGGTTGCATTACCTTGTGGCTCTAGAAATCATGTAAACCAGTCACTTATGATCCCTAGGTCAGTGATGCACTGATTTTTTGTTGTATTTTTTACCAGCTTCTCTATGGTTGTTGGCCTCTCCCCCATGTGTGATTGCGAATGCATGAATATATCTCAGATGAATTATCTGCACTGAAATTATAAATTATGCTGAAATGGTGTTGGAACTATTTGATTACACAATTCTATTCAGTGTTATTGATGGCATGGACCAATACTTACCTTAATAGTTTATTTTAATTTGGCAGAGACAAGATCTTGTAGAAATAGTTGAAGACTATGAGGAGGAAAGCTCTTCGCATGAGGTATCCAAAGCAGGCAGGTCTTTTTCTTTTTCTTTTTTTTTTTTTAAATTGTAGCTTGGCACTGAGATTATGGTTTGCATTGAGCTTGGGATTGATTTCTTTATTTATCATACATAGAACTGTTCTTAAAGGTTTATTGGCCCCCACTGCTCATGATTCTAAGCTTTGAAACTATGTTCAACTGCATTAACTTTTAAAATAATTGCTTTTCAATTTCTGTTTTTATGTTTAATTAAATTTATCAATGTGTTAGTCATTACGGTGCCAACTGGAGATCTCAAGTGTTTTGTAGATGTAACTGTTGCTAAGGAAGAGCAACTTTCGCAAGATCATATTTAACATCCATCCCCTCCCAAAGAAAAAAAAAATGCTAGATCATTGCTGAGCCTTTTGGTTGTAAAAATTCCAGACATCTTGTGATTCAAGTGTAAGATTTAGTAAACTTCCTTGATGATAACTCAAGAATAAGAATCATGGTCTTTCATTTAGAAAAGAAAAGGTCAGTTAGATCACATTGCTCCATGTTAAGAATACTAGTTATTGTTCAGTATAAAGAAGATTAACCTTTGTTAAGTTAGAATGCATGCTTTGTCTGATACTCATAAACCTCTTGCCTGGACAGCTAGATGTTTTATGATTGAGGGGAAAGGGATAAATGTTCTGCACTTCTAGCTGTCATTTGCTTTCAAGGATTTGGATATTGTTGTACTTTTATTTTCACTTCGAAAAAAATTTTTTGGCTTTGAGAGAGAGAGAGAGAGAGAGAGAGAGAGAGAGTTGTATACACTGCTTCTTTGTTTATGTGACAGTGTTTGACTTGGCATGATATTTTGTTCCAGAATTGAATGTGTTGTATTGGTGGGTAAGCTGGGAAAGAACGTGCCATCTCCTACTTGATGTCAGATCTGAGTAGCAAAGTATTATTTGGGGGACAAACCACTTTTTTTTTGTTGAGTATTGAAAGATATTAATATTTAGGCGGAGCAGTAAATCTATTTTGGACATCCCAAAATGTCTAGTCACTATATCATATGGCATTGAGGGAGTGGTTGCTGGTTTCTTTAGATGATCTTGTACATTTCTCAACACCCGATATCAAATTAAGCTGAATTAGGGAGGGAGGTAATTAATCTGATAAAAAAGGTTTCTGAGCAAATTTTTCTGCAAAAGTGCTTCTTATTCATCGGAAGTGATATATAATAGCTGATTTGCTGGTGTTCTAGAGCAGTTAGTGAAATAAGTTTGAAAGTTATATTGTATAACCTTTGTATCAAAGAAGTGATGCAGCAGTTTAGCTGAAATTTTATGGAGTACTAGTGAATTTTTGGCTGGAAAGTGCTACGCCTTTCTCTAACTAGCTAGAGTGTCCTTGATACTGATTAATGGTTTAAAAAATTACTGAAGGGTGGGGAAGAGGTTGTTTGTGTGATCTACAAACTGCATATGAAAATCCTGGTAGCCTGGAGAAAAGACATGAATTTCTAACTTCAAAATTTTTATTTAAATTAATAGTAGTCTGAAGAGTTTTTTTGCAAGCTCCAACGTCTAAAGTTAGCACTCTTTACCTGAAGTCTTCATTATTTAGACATTCAGGACAAGTTCTTTTGGAAAAGTGTTTCTCGTTAATGGGAAGATTTAGCTTTTTTTAGCTAATTCTTTATAAAGGCTATTTGTGTTTTGATTGCTGCATTTTCACCAGCAAATTCATGTTATCCTTAAAATTTTTTCAGATGACACAAAAACTGATTTTGCTAGTTTAAGTGAGGCTGAAAACACTGAAACTGGAAAAGAAGATGATGAATATGCTCGTATATTTTCCCGAATTGCTGAACTTGAAAAAGAAGAAGAAGAAGCTGAGAAGGATGAGGATGCTGAAGATGAAGAATCTGAAAACAAAGAAGGACTAGAGAAAGATGATTATGATGATGAAGAAGTGAATGAGGATGATTTAGATCACAGTTTAAATCAATTTCCTGTAAATCAAGAAGTCATAAATTCTGGGGTAATGTTTAATTTCCTTTTTTATCTCTTATGCAGACATTGAGGAGTAAAGATATAATTGATGAGAAACTACCAAGTTCCGTTTATTAGTTACCAGACAAGTTAATCACTAAATAGTTCCAGAAAGAGCGGAATTGGAAGAAACATTATCTACACACACACTCTCTATCTCTCTCTCTCTCTCTCTCTCTCTCTCTCTCTCTCACTCACACACACACACCCCCCCCCCCCCCCAAAAAAAAATATATTTGTTGGTTTTCCTTATGCTAAGTTTGTTGCTGACACAAATTCCAAGGACTGCATAAACTTCTCTGTGATTAATATTCAACTGTGAATTGCAGGTGGATGGTCCAAAGCTGCTACCTGTATACCAAGGTGAGTCTTGTATAGAAAATTGTTTCAAATCCTATGGTCATGTAAAGAAGAAGTCTTCTCTTTTTGCAATGGTTCTAGGTTGTAACTTTCTACTCGTGAAGAACAAGGCCAGAATCCCACTGCCTCCTTTGAAATGCACAAGTGCAGGAATAAAATGGCCCTCTAAAGGGACAATAAGGACTTCAATCTCAATAAAGTTTTCAAAGAAATGTTTTTCCTATGTAAAATTGGTACAGCTGATTCCAGTTTCGAGATGTTATGCAATAGAGAGGATGTAGTGATTGAAGAAATGAAACTCATGACCTTAACATGATATGATACACTTCCCCAATTTTCGTGGACGAAAGTTAATGCAAGTATACTCACTTATCTTCTTTCATTTATTGGTCTGTCTCCTATTCTACTGCTGTTCCTGAGTGCGAGTTCTGGGTTTGTGTTGCTTGTTATTCTAGTTATCGACATTAATTTTCTCACATAATTCATAGTTCATTTTTCTTTTCCTTTTAAACAAGAAATCATGAAAATTCTTATTCAAAGCATGACTCTTGGCTGATAATGGTTGTAATGCACAGCAGTGATTTCATTGAATCCTCATTAATACACAACTTAAATTTCAATTCTAGGATATGCTATTTGTGGCTTATGCTTGGCATTATAGCATTTTCAACCACCTTGCTGCTAATTTCCTCTGTCATTTCTTATTTCAGCGTCCTCACAGGATGGAGCACCAGCTTCTGGTAAACCACGTTTGCCTGAGATTGCTTTGGAGCCTCCTAAAGAACAGGAAAATGGTCAGGGTCCAGCTCTAACAGAAGAACAGGTGTCGTGCTTGTTCCTTTCACCATTTGACTTGAGAAAAGATGACTTTTGGTCTTCTGTCTGTTGCATGTTTCTTGTTATAGCCAGAGAAAAACGAAATTACAAGAATGTATGTAACATGTCTTTCCTTGCATGCAGGATTTTGTTCGCACGCTGCAACCAAGCACTAATAGTAGTAAGGCACGTCTCTTTTGAGTGATAGTTTCCATGTCATTGCTATGAGTTTTGATGTGGATTAATTGTTAATTTTAGCTTGTTGATGCCATGCAGGCTTTCACCGGTTCCATTGTGGAGCATACCCATAATCTTGAGACAACGGAACAGACTGTTGCACGCAGCTCAAAGCCTGTTTCAAGGTTCAGGATGAATAGGAAATAACTACCGAGGCTGGTATCTGTGAAAGTGCCTACTCAAGTTTTGAACTTGATATTGAAGCATCCTTTGAAGCATCCTTGACTAGAATTTAAGTTTTGGCAACTAGAAATTTATTCAAAAATAAAAAAAAGAGTGGTTTAACAGTAGTCTTTGTGCAGAAGGAGATTTACATGCAGCTTGCCTTCCGCTACAAAGTTACGTAACCAACCCCCCCCAACAACAACACAAAAAAAAAAAAAAAAAAGAATGTGTGTTTGTACTGAATCAGAGGTATGGTTTAGAATTAAGAAAATTGAGACAGGTACTTGATGATCTAATTTGTACATAACATTTGTTGTTGCATTGCCATGGAAAGCAACTGCTTGTGTTTTGTTGAATTTGATGCTCCTGATTCCTGACATTAAAAGCTAAGATGAGTATGTTACGCGGTAACTATCATTTTTTGACTTAGTTCTGTTATAGATCAAAGATGTAGTCTACATGCAATGCGAGGAGGGAGGGGGTGGGGGGGGGGGGGGGGGGGAGGAGTTGATACAGGACAAATTAGTAATGTATTGAACTTCCATAGTCCGTTGTTCAAATGCCTCAAGCATGAAGGTTTGATAGGTGATACTGTATTACTTTTATCCTTAAACATGTTTAGGCAATGGCGAAAAATGTTTAAATTGCCATTCAAAGTGGTCGCTTTAAAGATTTATTGTGTCCACGCTTCAGTGCCTTTTACTCCAATTGAAAATGTGATTTTAACTATGCAAAAAATGAGTATTCAAGCAGAGTCTAAGAAGGCGATTCTTCAAGCTAAATAGATCTTGTGTATTCGTTCCCCATCCCTCCCTCTCAAAGTCACAACAAACCTGAACCGGATCGCTACTTTATATTCACGCTTTCATACCAACTAATACAACAAATTTGGAATTAATTATGGTATGACCCTGCTGCCACGTTGTGTTCTGCTAGATTAAAGGTTTTATGCTCTTCTGCTTAGGTATTTCTCCAGCCTCATAAGCAAGCTCAAGATCAACGAATCTCCAACGTAGTTTACATTCATCTGCTACCACTCTTTTCATAAAACTCCATAATACACTTGAATAGTAGGCTACTAAGAACTTCATTGCAGTATATTTCACTGTAGTAGTTTGGGTTCAGAAGTTGCTGGGATAGCGGCCAAGGATTTTGAAGATGCAAGTGACACTGATGAGCCTGATGAAAAGAGCACTGATCATTCAGGCTCAGATTGGAAAGGGATGAGAGAGAGAGGAGAAAAAAGACCGGTAACAAAGATAAGTTTCTGCAGACCATCAGAAATTTGCTGGACAGACCTATAATGAACCCAGATGAAAGGTAATCATTATTGCAGAGATTAATACTACGAAAGCTATTAACAAGAAGGCAATTCAGTGTGCAACAGCATTACTTGATAAAGATGAAACTTGTCTGCTGATGAACATGGATGCTCCTTTTTATAATGAAGGCTTTTCCTTTTCTTGTTGCAGAACTGTTGTCTTCCAATTTTACCAATGTTTTTCTCAATCCTAGGTAGCAGGCTGAATTTATACTGGCATATTTCTGTCATTCATTGTCCAATTCCGGCTTCTTCGTGAAATATAAATCAAATTCATTGTCATGCATTGCTTTGATAAACATTAGAATGAAAATCGACGTGAGTTTCAAGGACATTAGCAAGAAATTCTAAAAAAACTTAAAAGTGCCTGAAAAGATTAACAGCTTTAGAGAATTAACAGAGCTGTTAATCAAAGAATGCATATATTAAATTACATTGAGGTCCAAAATCCAGAAATTACAGAAACCTACTTCCGAATGTTGGACAAAATTTACCGTCCTAGGGCAAACAACAGATTTGCTGACTAGAGACAGATCAACGCATAAAATATGTTACAATGAGGCTAAAAGGCCACAAAACAGCATACAATATTTTCCAGTGCTGCGACAATCAACTGATCACGGAAAATCTAAAGGAATACACGTGGAGAGAGGGAGAGATATATTTACAGAATGTTAGAATAAGCACTAAAGATATTGTTATCCTGATGGGGCGGAAGATGCATCAACCATCTGGAATCTTATCCTTTCTCTTCTTATAGTCACGAAGCACTTTTTCCCGTTCTTCAGGAGTCGCTGAAAGTAACCACTTACTGAATTCTACCTCATCCATACCCATGAACTGAGCAAGGAGGCTATATTGGCTCTTTTTCCTAACCTTGGATGAAGCAGCAACCTCTATGTTATTCTTCCCACATACTAGTACGTCTGGTTTCCTCTTCCAGATAACGGGGATGCACGCCCCCTGCACAGTGTCTTTTAGATGCATGTTCAGTTCTTTCTCTCCTTGAGTTCCAGATCCAAAATTAACAATATCTTCATTTCGGTGCGCATATACAATGCCTGAAGAGAACATTACATTATATGTTAAGGTTTCCAGAACTAAGTAGATGTCAATATGATGTCAACTACTAATATGTCAACCAAGAAACTCATTACTGTATAGTGTAATAATCCTTTTGCTTATGACGAACTGTTAGCAAAGAAATTATGGCAGAAAGAAAAATAAGAAGGCATCAGTAGAGGTACTTCAACTTTTCAAAGCCCTCTACAAGTAAACAAACTCACCCAAGTCTTCAAGTACTGGTTTGGCTGTTTTTTTACTCGCATGTTCAGGTTTGCTCTTCTCAGATGCTTCTATGGACGTTTTGGCCTTCTGTGGAAGAAAACACATCTGAATTTCAGTCAAATCCAGCTTTGCACTCTCATGATTTCCATGTTCAGTTGCTTGCTTTTCATGCAATTCAATAATTTCACTAGTGAAAAGCTTATCAGACAGGTCGCGGAACAGATTGCAAATCCCGAACAGTTCTCCTTGAAATTCCCTGCAATCCTGAAAAGTAGAAAGGAGGCATCTAAGTCCTAACCATCTCAATCATGATATAAGGCTAAGATCATGTGCAGAACCAGGCAGTCAGCTGCAGTACCTGCACACCTTCAAAATAACGTTTCTCCATTTTCCCAGAAACAGCAATATTTGCTAATTGTTGCTTATAAACCTGCCTGGTATAAACAAGTTCCTCTAGAGAACCGGCTGCAAGAAGACGAAAAACAATAACATGCCGCTTCTGGCCAAATCGGAATGACCTATCCTGTGCCTGCAAATCCTGGGCAGGATTCCAGTTTGGGTCAAAGATCACTACACGATTTGCACTAACAAGATTGAGTCCAAGCCCACCAGCTCGAGTTGATATGAGAAATACCTGCAATTAAATATTGAATTAATAGGATCTCACAATAGACAAAATGACTCAACCTCAAAACTAACCTGCTTGCTTGGACTTGAGTTGAAGTCATCAACAAGAGACTGGCGCAATCCGGTTGGAGTAGAACCATCCAGTCTTGCAAAGCAACAGCCTTTGCGTATAAGAAACTTTTCAAGTATGTCCAGCATTCTGTTAAATAATCAAAGAAGAAAGGGATAATGAGAAGCAGTCTCCACAGTAAAACTGTTTGACAATGTCAAAGCTAAAGAGGAGTCATGTAATCTGTTATGGGTCTAAGAGCCAAATAACTATAGTAACATTACCTGGGAGTCCTGTTTTATATATCTAGAAAAATACTAAACTATTCCAATATCAATAAGACCTAATTTTAACAAATAATTCAAAAAGCATTTCTACAGTCTAATATTAGACTCCTAATTTCTATTTCATTCTTTCTAGTTCAGTTTGCACATTTATTAAAGGCTATCTAAGACTTGGATAACTCTCAAACAAGAATTGTCAAAATGTAAAGACTAAATATTCGTTTCATCCAGGCAGAAGAAAAAAGGGGCACAAGGGACGCGGAGGTGAGTGACCTGGATGAGGGTAAAGAAAATCCACAGTGAACATAATTGGATTTACAGATCCTAAAAATTTTGGATCTGGTGTCATGGTTAGAAAGCTTCCATATTAAATTCTGGTGTTACTAAATTTAGTTAAAATGTCAACAAAAAGAGCAGCTCACTCTTCTTGAAAACAACAGCGTCAAACAGCACACTCTGTCAGAAGATTCAATTCTCAATCAATCCCCCTAATCTAGCTATCAATCAATCCCCTTGATTTAGCTATCAATCAATCCCCTTGATTTAGCTGTCAATCAATCCCCTTAATTTAGTTAACTTATTTGTTAATACAATTAATGTATTTTATGTACTTTCCTAGTTAGATAGCCAATTAAATATGTTAATGTATATCTGTAGCCTATCAATTAGTCAATTAGCATAAATTAGGGATTTTCTTATTGTAAAACTAGTCTAGGTTCATTGTAACAGTTGTCTAGATTCGTCTTGTACTAAGCCTATAAATATAGGCCTAATTTCACAATGAGAAGATACAAGTTCCATTTCTCAAAATTCTCTGTGTTTAACATGGTATCAGAGCCCTTGATCTCTACATAGTCATAGTTCAGATTTTTTCCAGCCTTCTGTTCCTAGTTCTCTAGCAACCTCTTTACATAGTCAAAGTCCAGTTCTTTCCTCCTAGTTCGTTCGTATCCTCATGTCTTCAGACAAGGAGTCATTGATTCGTTTTAATGGCAAAAACTACTCAGCTTGGGCATTTCACTTCAGGATATATGTCAAAGGAAGAAATTTATGGGGTCATGTTGATGGTAGCAAACCTGTTCCTAAGCAAGGTACGGATGAATATGCCAAGTGGGAGGTCACGGATGCACAAATCATGGCATGGATTCTGGGATCTGTAGAACCTAACATTGTTTTGAATCTCCGACCCTCCAAGACGGCTGCCGAGATGTGGAATTACCTAAAGAGAATCTATAGCCAACAAAACGCAGCTCGTAGATTCCAGCTTGAACATGAATTATCCATGATTCATCAGGATAATCTCTCTATTTCTGAATTTTACTCTAGCTTTATGAACCTTTGGGCCGAATACACTGATATAATCTATGCCACCTTACCATTAGAAGGTCTTGATGCTGTTCAATCTGTTCATGAAATTGCAAAAAGGGATCAATTTCTTATGAAATTGAGATCTGAATTTGAGGGTACCAGATCCAATCTTATGAATCGAGATCCTGTTCCCTCCTTGGATATATGTCTCAATGATCTACTACGAGAAGAACAACGAATTTTCACTCAAGCAGCCATTGAACAACGAAGATCCACATCAGTTCCAATGGCTTATGCAGCACAAGGGAAGCCAAGAAGTAAGGACACAAGGGCTGTTCAATGTTTTTGTTGCAAAGGATTTGGTCATTATGCTTCGAATTGTCCCAAAAAATTCTGCAACTATTGCAAAAGAGATGGTCATATTATCAAGGAATGCCCGATCCGACCTCCCAAGAAATCTGAAACAGCATTTATTGCCTCGGTTGGCTCTTCTAGTAATGGTGGTTCCGCGGATATAGCACCGTCAACACAAAATGTTCCTACTCCTGCTCAAACTTTAACACCTGAGATGGTACAACAAATGATTCTCTCTGCATTTTCTACCTTAGGACTCTCAGGTAAACTCTTGTCTACTTCACCCACTTGGTTTTGTGATTCCGGAGCATCCAATCACATGACAAATAATGCTCAAAACCTTACCAATGTCAAGAAATATTCTGGAAACCTTGAAATTCATACTGCTGATGGCAATTTGTTACCCATTATAGCCACTGGTGATATTTCTCCTTCTTTGACTAATGTTTATGTCTCTCCAAGCCTTGCCACTAACCTTGTTTCAGTTGGCCAGTTGGTTGACAATAATTGTAAAGTAGAATTTTCTAAATCTGGTTGTGTTGTGCAGGATCAACAGTCAGGGAAGATGATCACAAGGGGGCCTAAAGTAGGACGTGTTTTTCCTCTCCAATTTCCTTCCTCACCCTGTCTTTCAATTCCTTTTGTCACTTGTAATCTCGCACATGTTGATTATCGAGTATGGCACAAACGTCTTGGACATCCAAACTCTAATGTACTCCATGATTTGCTAAATTCTGACTTACTCGGGAATAAAAAGCATGTTTCTATTAATGATGTCCAATTTGATTGTGATTCTTGTAAACTGGGTAAGAGTAAAACTTTGCCATTTCCTACTCACATGCCTAGTCCTGTTAAACCTTTCGAAATGATACATAGTGATTTGTGGGGTATGGCACCAATTATATCTCATGCTAATTACAAGTACTTTGTCACTTTTATTGATGACTATAGTCGTTTCACTTGGATTTATTTCTTGCATTCTAAAGATGAAGTGCTTTCTGCATTTAAACTTTTTCATGCATATGTCCAAACACAATTTTCAGCCAAAATTAAGGTTTTACGTTCGGACAATGGGGGAGAATATATGTCTCATTTGCTTCAAGATTTCATGCAGGCTAATGGAATAATCTCTCAAAGATCATGTCCTCAAACCCCACAACAAAATGGAGTAGCCGAAAGAAAAAATGGCCACCTCCTTGATGTTGCTCGAACTCTATTATTAGAATCCTCAGTGCCTACTCGATTTTGGTGTGAAGCTATCTCCACTGCTGTCCATCTCATTAATAGGTTACCTTCTCCTTCATTGAATCATGTCTCTCCTTTCCATAAGTTATTTGGTCATCCCCCCAATTATTCTGATCTTCGTACCTTTGGTTGTGTATGTTATGTTCATCTTTCTGCACAAGAACGCACAAAATTCACAGCCCAATCAGTTAAATGTGCTTTTCTAGGATATTCAGTGCATCACAAAGGGTTTTGCTGTTATGATCCTAATTTGCGTCGTGTTCGCATTTCTAGAAATGTAATCTTTTTTGAAAATCAGTGTTTTTTTTCTGATCATCAGGAATCTCTTTCTCCTTCATTTTCTATGTTGCCTCTATTTCCTAATCCTATTACAGATCAAGAAACTTCTAAACCATTTTTGGTATATCAAAGACGTTCCAAAGCCACGATCAATCAGCCTTCTACTTCTTCTGCGCCCCCTCAGGCTCCTTCCCTTGCTGCGGATCCTCTCGCACTACCTGAATCTAACATTCCCAGACGTAGTACTCGAGTCAGTAAACCACCAGAAAGGTATGGCTTTTCTAATCCTGTCTCTTTGACAGCCACTTTGTCTTCTATTCCTATCCCTTCATCTTATAAACAGGCAATGGAACATGAGTGTTGGCGTCAGGCTATTGAAACAGAACTTCTTGCTCTTGAAGAAAACCAAACTTGGGATGTTGTACCACAACCTTCATCTATCAAGCCACTTGGCAGCAAATTTGTGTTTTCTGTCAAACTTCATTCTGATGGTTCCATAGAGCGTTACAAGGCTCGGTTAGTGGTTCTTGGGAATAAACAAGAGTATGGTCTCGACTATGAAGAGACATTTGCACCGGTTGCTAAAATGACCACAGTGCGAACTATCCTAGCACTTGCAGCATCTCAATCATGGTCCTTACTTCAAATGGATGTTAAAAACGCGTTTCTACATGGTGATCTCAAAGAAGAAGTCTACATCAAACTTCCATCTGGTATGTCTACTTCTTCTCCTAATGATGTTTGCAAACTAAAACGCTCCTTATATGGCTTGAAGCAGGCACCGCGCGTGTGGTTTGAAAAGTTTAGATCCACTCTTCTTGGTTTTTCCTTTACCCAGAGCCAATATGATTCTTCTATGTTTCTCCAACGAACATCCAAAGGTATAGTTGTTCTTCTTGTGTATGTGGATGACATTGTCATCACTGGTTCTGATTCAGAGGCTATCTCTAATCTTCAAAAAATGTTGCACACTACTTTCCATATGAAAGACCTTGGCCAACTTAACTACTTCTTGGGTTTGGAAGTTCATCATCGTCCCCAAGGTATTTTCTTGAATCAACACAAGTATACTCAAGATCTAGTTCAGTTGGCCGGACTTGCGGGCAGTGCTTCTGTTGACACTCCAATGGAAGTTAATGTGAAATATCGACGAGATGAAGGGGAGCTCCTCAAGGATCCTACTTTATATCGTAAGTTGGTTGGTAGTCTTATCTATCTCACCATTACTCGACCAGACATCTCTTATGCTGTACACACTGTTAGTAAGTTTATGCAATCTCCTCGGCATCTTCACCTTTCTGCTGTCCGACGAATCATTCGATATCTTCTTGGCACACCTAATCGTGGCCTATTTTTTCCTATTGGTTCTTTGCCTCAACTACAAGCCTACAGTGATGCAGACTGGGCTGGTTGCCCGGACACAAGGAAATCTACTACTGGTTGGTGTATGTTTCTTGGTAATGCTCTTATCTCTTGGAAATGCAAGAAACAAAACTATGTATCCAAGTCATCCACTGAGGCAGAATATCGTGCCATGTCTGCTGCCTGTTCTGAGATTATTTGGTTACGTGGTCTTCTCACTGAACTTGGTTTTCCGCAACTTCAACCAACTCCATTGCATGCTGACAACACTAGTGCTATTCAAATTGCTGCCAATCCCGTCTACCATGAACGTACCAAACATATAGAGGTTGACTGTCATTTCATCCGAGCAGCCTATGACCATCAGGTTATTACTTTGCCTCACATTGGTACCAATCTACAGCTTGCCGATATCTTCACCAAATCCATGACACGTCAGCGTCACAGTTTTTTGGTTGGCAAATTGATGCTTGTAGACTTTTACCAGCATCAATTTGAGGGGGGATGTCAGAAGATTCAATTCTCAATCAATCCCCCTAATCTAGCTATCAATCAATCCCCTTGATTTAGCTATCAATCAATCCCCTTGATTTAGCTGTCAATCAATCCCCTTAATTTAGTTAACTTATTTGTTAATACAATTAATGTATTTTATGTACTTTCCTAGTTAGATAGCCAATTAAATATGTTAATGTATATCTGTAGCCTATCAATTAGTCAATTAGCATAAATTAGGGATTTTCTTATTGTAAAACTAGTCTAGGTTCATTGTAACAGTTGTCTAGATTCGTCTTGTACTAAGCCTATAAATATAGGCCTAATTTCACAATGAGAAGATACAAGTTCCATTTCTCAAAATTCTCTGTGTTTAACACACTCTTCTTCAAAACAACATTGCTGAGTAGCTTTTATACATAAAATTAAAGTACTCACGATCCGCCCCCAAAAGAAAGAGGAAAGAAAACCAGAAAAATGAGAAAAGGAGGAAACTAGCCACTCCCTAGAGTTCATAATAACAATTTTCTTTACCACAAGACTCCCATGAAAATTTTCATAATAACAATTTTCTTTACCACGAGACTCCCATGAAAATATCCCAATAGCGCTATCATACGAGGAGCACTAAAATCATGATATTAATTCTCAGGAGATGATGATGTAATTACCGTAGGTTGCCTAAAGTTTGAACAGAAAGAAGGCAAAAATACAACTATAGTGTACATGCAGTGCAATTATGGGAAAGACTTATAAGCAAGCATTGAGAGGCCAAAAAAGTAATGCTTTGACATTCTACCTGACGGAGTAACTGAAAAGTAGAACCTTGTCCCCCCGAGAAAGCCAAGAGGACATCAATTTCTCCAAAGCTCTCATCTTACCACAATGTTTTGCATCGCTTAGACCCATAAAACTCTCATTCTGGCTATGTCCTCCCATCAAATCAATATCTGTACCATATACTGCAGTGGAAAACTCTGCATCTTTTCTTTGTTTATCAGGATCATCTTTTGGATTTGGTTTGATGAGCTCTAGATGATTACTAACCTGTCATACCATTGATTAATTTAAGGATAAAACAGGAATACAAACAATAAATCAAGAAATAGAAATTAAGACATCAAGGAACACAATTGTTGAATAGATAAATACATCTATACTAGTACCAATTGGCAGCACGGAGCGCACTAAACGGCAGACAAATTGTGTATAAAAATCCCCAGTCTCATTCAATACATAATGTACATACAAAAATAGATGAGTACTTGTCATAAATGCCCAATAAGAGGTTTTTAAACTGTCCAAGACTTATATGGTAGATGACTTTTCACACCGCATGGAAGTTGGCTTTTTCATCCCTATCTTAAAGAAGGAATTAGACTGAATCGGTTGCTGAGATATAAAGATAAAGAATCTCCTTCGACTTTGAATCTTGCAGCTTGAGATATAAAGATAAACAATCTCCTTCGACTTTGAATCTTACAGCTTCTGTCTCTAAGCTGCACAAAAATTGAAGCTTGGATCTAACAAGTTGGTTCATCAAACAAAACCATGTCTATAAGCTCGCTTATGAAGAATCTCCAATAATAATAATAATGCATACATTTTAAAAGGGCAAACTCAAAAGACAATATTAAAAATTTCAAAGAACTTTGGCCATGATGTTCATGAAAGATTTGAAACTAGCAACAGGAAGAGCTCAGCCTAAAATCAACCATGACATATCTATAATCTAATGACTTAGTGTTAAAAAAAAAATCTTAAGATAAATCCAATAGGCATAGATGTTTCAACAAATTTATGCTTTTATTTTTCCCCCTATCAAAGCCAAAAAAGTACGCTCACACAAGTGGCATTTCATGATTTTTTTTTTCCCTTCTTAACTGCCCCCACCCCGCCCAAAAGGGGGAAAAAAACAAAAAAAATAAAAAACCACAGAAACTCACGAACAGCACAGAAGTACATAGACTCATGACCAGGTGAAACCAGTCATTCCTGGAAAATGTGCATAACAACCAAAGTTGGATACAAACAAATTTTCACTAATTAGTGATTGCATGCTCTGAGTATACAAGCATGGCTGATATCTCAGGCTTGTGTGAATAAATACAAAAAAGGATGCAATTATAGCTCAGGTAGTTGCATTTTTTTAAAAAAATCTGCTGAAGATGGTGCACGCAAAGGAATTTATGTGGTTCAATATAATTGCAAGTTAAAAGAAAGAAAAGACACCAGTTGGCTACAGAATCTTTCTTTTCATTCAAATTTCTTGATTAAACCTCAGGTTACCATGTCTATTCTTATTATGCTCCAATTAGATAACACGACTTTCATTTAACTGATTTATTGTCTTCAAATATGAAGTGAAATAGTAACCATATTCTATTCTCAAGTGATTAAGATAAATCCATAAATGTGGAAGTCAACCAAACCCAATGATCCTCTTGATCCTGAGAAAAAGATTTTACTGGAGAACATTAAAAAAAAAAAAAAAAGCTATCTTTGACCCATATTAGGAAAAAAACAAAAACAAGGCTGTCACCCTGGACCTATGAAATTCTTTTGAATACTAATATCTCAAGGTACAACAAGAAAATTAATTACCTGCTGGAGTTTGACAAGACAAGGAAGAACAAGGCAAAAGGGGCATGAGTCACAACCGTCAGGATTGTCTCTGTGAAGGTATGGCCAAATGACTCCATCAGGAACTATCCTTTTGCAACACTCTACTTGTTTAAGAGGGCTACCACAACTACAGGGAAGATCCTTATTAATAAGGCATTGGATGTCAGGCAGCTGTAACATTCTTTGATATACCCGTTTCTGTAACTCACTCATGGCACAGAAGACAATATTATCTTCCTTTCCCATCATAAGATGCCCAATAGTTTCTTCCTTCGTCCTTCTCAACAAGTATTTATGTAAAACTGCCACTAAATGCTGTTTTCGCTCATCAGCAACCCGGATAAACCTTTCTGGAGCACTTGACCTTTGGCCATGCTTGAGAGGTTCATCATAAAACTCCCTGAAATGTTCACGTGTTCCTAAGCAACCGGGCACCACCCAGTCAAACAGATTGAACAATTCCATCAATTTATTCTGCACTATTGTTCCTGTAAGACCATAACGTTTCGGCGTTTTAATCTCTAAACATGACATATAAAGTTTTGACTTCTCGTTCTTTAGCCTGTGTGCCTCATCAACAATCACAATCTCCCATTGAACCTTCGTCAATATAGTACCATAAATCCTGTAGGTGTCAAAACTAGTTATCAGTACCTCAACTTCATGTGCTTCGATTTTGTCAAATATAAGATCACGATTCGGCCCATGGTAAACTGCAACAGCAAATGGCGCCCACTTTGAAAACTCATTCTCCCAGTTGTGAATAACAGAAGTGGGGCAAACAATTAGAACAGGGCTTTTCTTTTCAGAATTTTTTTCTCTCAGTGACGGTAAGTTAGCCGCCTCTTCATCCTTTCCAAACACAGCAGCCAGAAAAGCAATCGTTTGGATGGTCTTGCCCAATCCCCTATATACAAAAGTTTTGACCCAGGTAAACAAAAAGGTAGGCATAAGATTACTTTGGCATAATACAGATTTCAATGACATTTGACAAAACTAAAACTCTTATGTACAATAATAAACACAACAAAATCAACAGACACTATCTTTCATAATAACATAAAAAAAAAAAAACTCACATATCATCTCCCAGAACACCTCCATGGTTGTTCCTATACAAATTATACAAAAACTTAACACCAGCTCTCTGATGTTCCATAAGTCTGCAATTAATAGATGCAGGAACCTGAAAAAATAGTTACTTTGAGTGTGCTATAAAAGACAACAATAAAATGGTGTAAAGCGATGTGAAAAAAGCAACAATGAATCACTTGTGTTGGATAGGGAAAAGCACATGACTGGCACTACAACAGTTTCAAATCCCAGAGGTATGCCAAAAAAGTAATAAGAAAAAGGAATGAACAAAAAAGGCTGGAAGCATGGAGCAGTTAACTCAAAGTTCAAATATTCAATTCCCAATTCAAAAAAAAAAAAAAAAAATGCTTTCTAACTTTCAAACACCAAATAGGTAACAATATCCCTAAATTGCATTTATGTGGCAGTAATACTAAACTGTAAAGCATATCGATCCCTCTTGCCAATGGAGTATCAGTCTAGCCGATAAGAAATTCTCTAAGGACATTACAAGTTCTACATGCTAAATCCATATGACCATGGAGGAAAAGCAATCTTGATTCGCTCTGATACACAACCTGAGTAAACACTGCCCATAAATCTTCCACATCACTTAAATTCATGCAACATAAAACTGCACAGCAAACATTACCCATGAAATATATAAACATAACAATTTGCAGTAGCACATGATATAAAAGACAGTATCAATGGAATCCATTTGCAAAAAGCAGATCATCTTTTCCCTACATCCATTTGCAAGAAGCAGATCATCTTTTCCCTAAAAACACCTAAATTAAGGCTACACAATACATAAGTAATCTTCTTTCAATACTCTATTAAAAGCAAATCTTCCAGTAAATGGCATATTATGATACCTTCTTTAATTAACTTTTAATATACTTCCAATCCATAAAGAAGAATTAGCATGAAAGCAAAACTAAACTGGACATATTGATATTAAAAAATAAATATAAAAATGTTATTGCCAAGAAAATGCTGAGACAAAATGGGACAGCAAAAAATCACCTGAACTATAGGAATTTCACCAGGTGAAGAAAGAACTAATGGTTCATAAGGTCCAGTATGATCAAAATGAAAAGGCTCCAACTTTGGTCTCAAAATCCCATCTTTCTTTTCCTCCTCCTCTTCCTGCTCTTCTTCTTCATCATTATCTTCATCGTCAGAGCCCAAAAGGGTCTTTTTTCTTGGGATTTTTGGCTGAGTTTGAGGCAAGGAAAAGGGAAGGTCTTCGTCTTGAAGGCGCAAAAGCTGCTGAGAAAGTGAAGATTTGGGAGGTTTTCTAGGGTTTATGGAGGCGTCAAAATTGTGGGAAATTGATGAAAAAGATGAAGAAATTGAAGAAGATGAAGATTGGCTGTTCTTGCAAGGCTTAAGGGTCTCCTTGAAAGTGCTCAAAGACATGGGAAATTGGAAATTCAGATCAGAATCTTGAATGTATTTCCAATGAATTTGGTTAAAATTCTGTTTTTCGAAATTTTACAATTGTTCGTGGGATGTTGGTCTATGGGATTATTCATAGTAACTCATAAACCGCCAGGCGCCTTTTTTTTTTTGTTTACTTCAGGAAAAATTTGCATCGAAGGGGCTAAGGGGCGGCAAGGCAAGTCCCCGACATTTGGCACTTACGACATAGAGGAGAGGAGGGAGAGGATTTGGGAATATACTTGGAGCTATACTTTAAATTTTGCATAACAAAAATTTGATATTCTTCTCTCTGACAAATATCTTATAATGATAATTGTTGCAATGAGAATTGATTAAAAAAAAGATAATTAATAAAACGAATCCATTTTTATCTATTTGTTGTTAAACCCATCCGTCATAGCTCATGGGTGGGCTAAAAGAAGAAAATGAAAACATTAGGTTAATTAACTCTCATTTACAAAATTAGTTTCAATTTTCGACGTTAATTTGTTAAATCAGTCCACATAGATATCCTAAAGTCTAATAATTATAAGTATTATTATTATAAAGGAGTGGAGGACTATTAGATGATTTCATATTCTAGTATAATTTAACTCAAAGACTTAATTATCATGCTTGTTTTCTTTTCATTTTATTTTTGATACCTATGTTTTTATGTTCTAATTTTCATTTGTTTCTTGTTACCAACTAAAGAATTATATCATATATTTTAGATGTCGAGTATCTAAAAAATTACTTTCAAACATCTAAAAAATTACTTTCATATACTTTACAAGTCCAGTATGAAATAGAACATAATTACTTTTCTTGTGTCACAACATATTTTAATTTATAATTTCTTACTTGTGAAAAAAATGTAATTTTAATTTGTCATATTGTTACTTACATTGTGAAATATTTCAAATTACACAAACTTTTTAATTTGATCATACATTTATGTTGTAATATTTTTTTTATCCATTCTGATAATTCAATTAGTATCCTACGCATCCGGTTACTCGTGATACTCGACTCTCTTTAACAGAGTAATGAGTAAGCAGTTAATCGATTAATAGAGGTTGGAGACAATTAACAAATTAAGCAAATCGATATAATCGGCTCCGATTAAGGTAATGTATGCATCGATTAATAGATCCATACTGATCACATGCAAGTGCATCTTCTACACAATATAATACATTTTTGTACATAAGTGATACTTTTTTACAATCATTTCATGCATAATAATTTGTTAAAAGTTGTACATCATTTTATAAAATATAGTGCTTAAAGTGCACTCCCACGAGTAATGGTTAATTAATTAGTAAAAAGAATTAATTATTATTTATAATTTTTTTTTTAGTATTGAGTGCAATTAAACAAACATTATTTGGAAAGTGTAACATTGGCAAAACCAAAGTGGCAAAATTTGTTAGCACCAAGAACCACCCCCGTAATTATTAGAAAGACAAGTAATCTTAACTCACTCAGCGGATTTGATCATTTGTCTAATTTTTTTAGTATCCAATTATGTCTAATGCAAATTACGTTGTATCACTATAATACTACGTTGTATCACTAAATAGAACGATGTAATTTTATATAGTTTCACATTGAAAAAATTAGACACCATTGGACACAAGAAAAAATTAAACAGAGGATCTGGACTACTCACTTAGTGAATGTGCTCATTAGGAAGGAAGTCAGTAGTTAAAAGGAATATGAGTGCTTAAAAAGACAATATTTTGCGGCTAGTGTGATATTTAACATTGTGTGAAGGTTATTATTGAAAAAAAATATCAAATTTGATATTTTACCTAATACTTTATTCTTTGTAAATAGTAAGATAAGATAAGATATTCATTGGTGCATCTTTTTGCTAATTTCTCTTTAATCTTTATATGTGCTCTACATAGTATTTTTTACTCATAAAATTATTCTATATTTATTTCAAAAATTGTAAACATATATCACGATTACTAATATTAGAATAAAGATACGTGATACATGATTTTTCCATACTAGATTGATGTTGCAATTTAACAATACAGCTATGAAATTCCTATGACCGTTAAATGCAATCACTTGCCAGAAATTGCTTACTCAAAGTAACGCCAAATATTGCATTCAAAGACACACACATTTGCAGCTCATTATCCAACGGTAATCTCACTCACATTGATTATAAATAGTCCACAATTCCCCTTCTCATTTCTCACTCCCGAAATTCTTCAGTTTCTGATCAATCTCTCTTTCCAATTTTTGCCCATCTGTCCCTCTTTTAGTTAGGGCCCCGGTGCAAAATATTTGGTTCTATTAAATTGCTCATATTCCATTGTTCACTGCGAAAACTTAAAAATTTCTTTTGATCATTCCATTGATATGGAGTCTGATCATGAAATAGCCTTCACCATCTTTTTGGTGACATTTTTTGGATTGCTTCTCTCATTATCTCAAGCATATACATTTTATGTTGGTGGCAGAGATGGTTGGGTCTTAAAACCAAAAGAAGATTATAATCACTGGGCTGAGAGAAATCGATTTCAGATCAATGACACCCTCAGTACTAAAACCCTTTTTTCTTCTTGCTATTAATGTTTAATGAATTATGTCTCCATGCATGCAACATTTTCATGTATTTTGTCTTGATAAATTTGTTGGTTTTGACAGTTTTTAGATACAAGAAAGGCGATGATGTTGTTCTTGAAGTAAGCGGAGATGATTACAACAATTGTTACAAGGAAAAACCATTACTAGAACTGAAAGATGGGGACTCAGAATTCAAGTTTCAAAGATCAGGTCCATTTTTCTTTATCAGTGGCCATGCTGATAATTGTGAAAAGGGTCAGAGGCTTATCATTGTTGTCTTGTATCCAAGAGGTAAATCCAATAAAGCTCCTTCACCAGTTGTGGCAAAATCTCCGTCTCCCTCTCCTGCTTCGGCCACCATAATTAGTCCAATTCCTTCACCGGTTATCGCTAACTCTCCCTCTCCTGCAGCCAAGGTGATTAGTCCACCTCCTGCTCCGACAGCTGCTGCACCGGCGATCCTTGCTCCGGCTCCAGCCCCGGCTGGATCAGCAGCAACAGTTTCTGGTGGCGCAGTTGGCTCTTTCTTAGGATTAAGCCTTTTGGTCATGGCTACTTGGGGTTACTTATTTTGAGTAGACAGTCAATTTCAATGCATCTAGTCTCTTTGGAGAACAGTGAATAATTTGTAATTCCTTAGTCTTTAGATTGTCCATTTTAATTTGTTTTGAACTGTTTCTTTCCATTTTTGTCATTAATCATATTTGTGTTCTTTCATGTCTTGCTATGTGCTCTTATATATTTGTGTTTTTCTATGTCTGAAAATGTGAATTTGCCATGTGTGGCATGAAAAGTGTTGTTATTGTTGAAAGGAACAAAAGTGAAGGATATGTAAGGGATCAGTTTTGTTTCATTTCCGGACAAAAAAATTGATCAGTTTGTTTCATTTCAGGACAAAGCAAAATTGATTAGTTGGTTGCAACTGCCCCATGAATTAACAGCAAGCCTTTAATGAAAATCTTTGGAACACTGAAATGCTTATAATCACAAGGAAAAAGTGAATTTGAAAGTTTGACTTTAGGATGGTGTTTCTAATTGAGAAGCAATTTCCTCCTATTGTGCTGATGAGAGAGCATTGATGAATTTGGCAGATGCCAATGCTAATTGTTTTCCTTTTTTAAGTAACACAACGTTGTGCTCGCTAGTTTTAGACTTTGAGACCACTCATATCATATTCAAGTATCCAACTTTTGAGACTTCAAATTAGTGGTGTTTTTACATTTAGGGTGTTTAAAGAATTTGAAAGACATTCTCCCATATAATCTAATTCTTTGCTATATAGAGTCAACCATCTTATCTTTACAAAAATCAACGAGTTCAGTACACTGAAATTCTATAAATTTAAATTTCATTTTGGTTACTGTTCTTGAAATCATTCTAGTTAGTCCATAAAAAATCAAAATTTTTGTGTGTTAATGTTTGTGATGATCAAGCAAGCATGGTACCAAAAGAATTTTTGGAAAAGTTTGTGATTTTCCATCACAATTGACTTGGAAAAATAAGCCTTCTGCTGAAAAGATTACTATGTAATTTCACATGTTCAAAGGTTTCCTTTTAGGATTTTATGTTCAAATGTTGTTAAGATTGCAACGAATCTATGAGTTTCTTATTTTTTTTTTTAACTAGAAACTTATTGCACATGTAATATTGGTGTTTTCACAAGGATTAGAATTGGCCAAGTAGCACTTTACTTCTTATTTTTGTACTCCCTCCACTCCTTAATTTGTACAAATGGTCAATGATAACTTCTTTTATCATATATGCTCAACGGTCTGAAACTATCAAACATATTACTTATGGGGTAGTGCCCTCCATTTTAGATCCACACACTCTACTTAGACTCATACCAAAGTAGTAATTAATCTCAAATAATAAGAGCTTTGCAGTCTAAAAAAAAAAAAAGTGGAGTGTATGGATAGAAAAACTAGAGCACATATATCGTTATTTCTATTTTTAAATTGGAAGATAAATAGAGTAAAAAGTTAGATTTAGGATATCTTATAAAGTCATACAATCCTACTTAATTAAGATTGAAATTTCAGTTTTAATTTTGCATGAATTTACAAAATCCTACTTACGGTTGAGACAATTTTAGTTTTATTTTTTTAGTATATAAGAATGATTTTTTTGTTCAAAAGAAAGTACTCAGTATCCAAAATTAGTGATGGAGCTATACCCCTAGTCTTATAGTTTTCATGAAATTTGTTTGCTTGTGTTTTTTTAAAAACATATTTTGTAAAAAACTTCAAGTACGTTTTCCAATTAATTTTTTATCTCACAAACACATTTATCGAGAAGAAGCTATTATAATAATATTTCTTAAAAAACACCCCAAAAAACAACCATCTAGACATAGCCAATGGTTTATGCTTTGCTATGTTTTGTTTGTGTATATATTTTAAGTTTTTGAAGTGTGTGTACAGACACACACACATATGATGTTATTATCTAAGTAAGTTTGTTATTTGATTTATAATACCAAAAAAATATATCACAGTTGATGCATAGACATATAACATTTTGCATTTTCATGAAAACCTAAGCTAAAATCTTGTTGTTGTTAAAGTTTAAAACAGCCTAATCTTAACAAGGATTATGAATATTTACTAAAGTTTTGTAAACTATATTATTTTAGCCGTTTGATTATAGAATAGAAGTAGAATCTTTTACATCATGCCCACAGTAGCCGTTGAATATATGAACAATCCATAATTGCAATACGACGGGCTGTTTTTATTTAAAACACTGAAAAAAAAAATCTACTTCCTAGTGTCTATCTGTTTGTGTCAGGTATTAATCTGAATGCGTTCATGTGACACAAAGCTAAAAATATGAGAAAAATTGGGTGTCATTTTACTTCCAATCTGTTGACAAATTAATCAAAAAGTTTCACCAGTAAATCATTCTTTCACACCTTCAACAAGATTTTCATTTTCATTTAGCTTTAAATAAAAATGAAACAAGATTAGTAAAGGAATCATCAAAATAATAGACATAATAATTTGTTTTATTGCACTGGCTATTGATCATCATCTTCAACCTGAGTTCCTTACACAATTTGTTATGGCAGCACAACCTCTACTATATGGATTAGCTGGTCCATGAGCAGCACAATTATAATAAGAGCTCCCTCTATGGTTACAGAGAATATTATCCCCCTTCAGTGCACCATAGCTTATATATCGTTGTCCTTGTGCTAATATTCTCTGACTTGTATCCGACTCCATAATCGCCATTTCTTCACCTTCATTCTTGCAATTCTTGCTTCCATCTTCACCTAAAAATCCATTACATTTTTGTAAAACAATTATTCTTCCTTCATCACCTTGCAGGCTTGGATGACGATGATCGAAACTCTTGTACTTATCATTATGTGCACATGATGAATTGAACATCATGGCTAGTAGAAGAACCACAGTTATCGATAATTGAATATTCATGCTGTGAATAATCCACTAATGGAGGACCGATGAGAGTGAGATTGATGAAGTCAAGACTGAAAAGTGAGCTAGGAGGATAGAAGGGTAGCTAGATTTTGTTATGTGATTTTCTTCTTGACAAAAAGGAGGAACTATTCTTATGGGATATTAAGATTTTCCGTACATAAAAGTCCGATTCTTGCTCATTTGATTTTGTAGCACTTAAATAGAAAATAGAGTTTACTTAAAAAAAAATAGAAAATAGAGTAAATCGTTGGGAAATGATAAAAATTGTCTTGTTTCTGGTGTTTTTGTTTTTGTTTTTTTATTTTTTTGGTTGTTTCCCCCGCCCCCAGGGGGTGGGTGGGGGGAGAACGGGACATTCTTTAACGGCTAGGATCTTTGTAAAATGGAACCTCGATATCAAGCAAGAATGTTTTAGTTTGAAAGTTATGTTGGACCTTAGTTTGTAATCTGTACTAGTAAAGAGCAAATAGAGTGGTAGAATTCTCAAATTGTCTACAGCATTTGAAGCTTGTTAATTAGATTTCAAGTATTTAGGGAATTGCAGTGATCCGTTAGTCAAAGTTTAAAATTTGAAAATAAATTATTTAACAGCTAGGCTCTATCTGTAGAATGGAGCGGATATAAAGGAAGAACATTTCAATTAACTAAAATTTCCTTTGACCTTAGGATATGGTATTGTTGGAGGAAAATCTTTACTAATGAAATATACCTGACCAAAAAATAGAGAGTCAAATATATTTTAATGAAGATTCATCCCTAACATTTCCAAAATTTCAAAAAAAGAAAAGAAAATGGTCCCATTGTATAATGAAATTGTAGAATTTTTTTAATTAGTTTATACATTGGAATCATTTATTGTTTGTAATATAGAATGATTTTTTACATTATCAAAGTATATACAAAGCCTAAATTGACATTTGGTAATAAAATGTGAGATAAAAAAGTAATTAAACAATATATTAAGAGAATATTTTAAAATATTATTTAAAATAATGATAGTCCAAACAGAACCAGTATTATCCTCCTCTTTTACTAAAATTAAAGTATATTCATCCCTATTCTATAGGCACTTTAGCAGTCATAACTCTAATGCCTTTACATATATATATATATATATATATATATATATATGTATGTATGTATGTGTGTGTATGTATGTATAACTGTAGTTTATCCAGAAATGGCAAAACAGCACGTCTGGAATTGGATAGAGCAGTCTGCGGCCAGCCATGTTGAATTGAAAAGAAAAGGTAAAAGCCCTTTTGTGTTTTCGTCCCGCTGGACCATGAAGAACAATTTTGATGGCTAATATCAATTGGGAATTGAGGTTGATGAACAGCTCCAATACTTTTGTGCTATTTTATGGAATAGTATTTTCTGAGCAACTTCATTCTTCTTCATCATGGAATCTCATTCTCCCAACTACTCGACACTAGCAGACACATAAATTCTTGCTTCGCTAAAATCTTGAATAAATACAAAAACTGTGAAATTCAAAACCTATGCATGTAGACCTGTTTGTAAATAGTATTATGGAGCCTCAGAAAAAAGTAGATTATTACTATTGGAGCTTATTACAAAGGTGTAAAATTTTTGTTTTCATTACTCGAGCCATTTACAAGTCAAAGTCGAATGCCACTGTCTTCACCAACTTCATTGAAGAACTCCATAGCGGGACAGATTCTGATAAATTTTCTCTTGGAATTGGAAAGAGAGAGGTATGAGGGAGAAGAGTTGAGAGAGATGGCAGAGAAGACCAAAGGTATTATCGAGGCATTCTATTTTTTATAAATCATGAGAAGAGTAGTTTTTTTTTTCTTTTTTTCCTTCAAGAAATGAGTTGTTAAGTTGAATAGAAAACATATAAAGATCGAGGCTCCAGCAAGCCAGATGGTGCCATTGGTTGGGCGTCAATATAGCACATCCTGTCCAACTGTATCAAACCTACATTCTATAAAACCCGTCGAATCTTTCCCCTCATTTCTCATTCCCTCCTCCAAGTCCCTCACCAAAAGTTGCATTGCCCAATTTCCAGGGAAATCATTCCTGATAGTTTCAATTAGTTCATCATGATAAATATCACCTGTTGGCTTCTTCTTGCCTTGGCCTACATTGCCCTCCTCACGACCTCCCCCACCATTGCCACATCAATTCCCAGTGATTTGGAAGGGTGCAATATAATAGATATAACTCACACGTTACAAAATGGCATGGCCTCCTTTGGTTCTAACAAAGGTGCTGGAGAAATAATAAAGGAATTCGGGAACCATATGGTTGTTGGCAACCTCAAGATAAGCACTCACCTCGGCACCCATGTCGATGCTCCGTCACACGTCTATAAGAAATTTTTCAACGAGGGTTTTAATGCGGATACCCTCGATCTTCGAACTCTAATAGGACCTGTTTTGGTTGTCCAGACACCTATGGACAGCAATATAAATGCTGAAGTCTTGGCTTCTCTGAACATTCCAGAAGGAACAAAGCGAGTAATTTTCAAGACATCAAACACTTACAAGCAGCTGATGGATAGAACGGCATTTGCGGAGGATTACATAGGATTTACAAAAGATGGGGCAACATGGTTGGTGGAAAACCTTAGTTCGGTCAAATTTGTTGGCATTGATTATATGTCTATTGCCACGCAAAAAGATGTTGTCCAGGTGCATAGTATCTTGTTGAAAGACAAGGATATTATTCCGGTCGAAAACCTTAAACTTGATAAGGTTGAACCAGGATCCTACACTGTTTATTGTTTACCTTTGAATTTAAAGGCTGACGCATCACCAGTGAGGTGCATTCTTGCAACATGCTGTTGATTAAAGCAATCCCTTCCAGCCCATATTTTTCAAGGTCTTATTGCGGAAGATCGATAACTAGTCATTCTCCAATGGCTGTCTTCTAGAGATCTTCTTAGTGCTAATTCGTTTGGAATTCGTATACATGTTCGAGTCTGTCATTGAACAATTGTTGTCATCATCACAAACTGTCAAACGTGTGGATATGGGAGATTTGTTTTTTGTTTTATATTTTATGTATTTTGTTATGGGCGTCAAGAGGACAAATGGGTCGAGATCTGTTTTCTTGATATGTATCATGAAAACTGTTGAAATTTAGAAAGCAAGATTATTGAATCTTGTACCAGAAAAAAAATAATCTTTTTTTTGTGTTCAGAAAATTGAAGATGTTACTTGAGCAAATTTCTAATTCTACCATCATCTACACAATAGTTTACCACAAGCAAATCATTAGTTGCCTGGGAAAAATTTTCCTGCATCTAGATGGTTTCCATTGCTTGATAGCACCTCTGCACCACAGCTGCATTTGATAACTGGACAGAAACCATAAGATGGTACTTTCTTGCTATGTAAGTGCTGCATATGAGGGAAATTCACAGAGAAAAACATACCAGGTTTGTAAGCCACCCTTAGCACAAGCTTAAAATCCAATAATTATCTTTTATTTATTATGTTTTATGGTAAGTGCTTGATTGCTTCTAAAAGAAAAAAAGGGTAAATCGCTTTAAACGTTCCTATATCCTTATTAGAGATCCCATTTCATCCCTAAACCTTTAAAAAGTCAATATAGTCCATAGACTTGCAAACAGTTTCATATGGCCCCAACCCCAGATTTTAGACAAATTAAAAGCACTATGTACAAAAGATGCGATTTATGTGACAACCATTGGGGTATTTTGGTCAGCCTAGACTCACCAGTATTAAGGTTCAAACTCGGTCCCACTCTATATATATATATATATATATATGTATGTATGTATGTATGTATGTATGTATGTATGTATGTACGTATGTATGGTTTCTGTAGGACTTCAAGCTGGCTAAAATTTTAAAGGATCATATTTGTTGCTGTATTTTTAAAAGTGTATATAATAATTATATGTAATCATAATAATAAGAAAATAAATTTACATAAATTAATATTTCAAAAAGTATTTGCATTAGCATGAAATTGTATTTAAAAGTATTTTAATTCTTCAGGGCACATCATTGTTTTAAAGCATTTATATTCTAGTAATGAAGAGCAGGGCCTTTGGCTGGCTTTTAGCCAAACATGGCCCAAATTTAGCCCCTATATTGGACTCTCAAAAGCCCATATTTTTGGAGTGAAGTCGGCCCTCGGTTGCTATGATCAAAAGAGAATTCTCGGGTATTGTGGATTTGTTTATTTACAACAGGAACGTTCTATTGGTTTTTTTTTTTTTTTTTGTTTTATCAAATCTATACTATTACAATTAGAGGAAGGGAAATGATGCTGGGTGGGATTCAAACTTTCGACCTTAGTGAAGTCGTAGAGCTCTAACCGTTCGACCCTCTCTCTGTTCCGGGACTTGAATGGGCTGTTATTGCTAAAACTTCTTCACATAAATTACCATGGACGAAATTTAATGTGAGTTCTAGATATTGAAGTCGTGTGAGTAAAAATTTGAGCCGTTGAATACAGTCGGAAAAATATGGAAGAGCTGGAAAAAAAAAATGGAGGAATGGGCGTCTTATGCAGTGACTACTAAGGTTATGTCGATAAATGGCTAAATGAAGGTCTAGGTACTTATGGACCATGGTCCATGTATGTGGTGCAGTGACATTCTTTTTTTAGAAGATTAACAGTATGACTCTACCGACTTCCTTGTGATTCGAATATGGGTTTCTTTATTTTTGTTAATAATAGTGGCACTTTGCCTACCTTTGGTGTCCCGAATCCGGGATCTATAAGTCACAGGTGAAGCGTCTTACCAACTTAGTTACACTTCATTATCGGTTGATTAACAAAAGAATAGTAATTTGACAATTTTTGTGTAAAATAGAGGTGGTACGTGGTTATAAAGGCATCATCAAGATGTGCAAACAACTTTCTTTCCCGCAAAACAGGGACTAGAATACACCGTCCTCAGTGCTGAACCATATTTTTCAAGTGGGCAAATATGATAATATATGGAAGCAAGGCATAACTATATAAAAAAAAAGGCATAACCACCTTGTATTTTTCTTTTCTTGTAGTCCATTACCTTTTTATATATTTCAACATCATTTAATGGTCTGTTAGAGGTTAAGTCCTTTTTTTTCAACATGAGAAGATAAGAAATGGCATTTTCGACATAACCTATTGGTCCAGTTAGAGCTTAATTAGTTCCCATGCTTTCACACGACAATGATCAGACATGGCATTAGCCGGTAGGGCTGTTCAAAAAAACCCGAAAAACCGAAAAATCGGGAAAACCGATTCGCCCGAACCGAAAAAAAGGGTAACCGAACCGGTTTTTGGTGGCGGGGCGGTTTGCGGGGCGGGTTATATTTTAATCGGGGCAGTTCGCGGTTCTCATTTTTGCGAACCGGCGGGTAACCGAACCGAACCGAAATGGGGGTAGTTATGTAATTTCACATGTTACTTATGTAATTTCATATATTAGTTTGGGTGTTCATTTGGCTATTTGTTGAATATTTATGTTTTTACATTGATTGAAATGAGAATATGAAGTTTGAAAGACTAAGTGATTATTTTCTTATTTATATAGTTTTTGGTTATTTGTTGAATATTTATATTTTTATGTTGATTGAAATGAAAAGATGAAATTTGAAAAAATAAGTGACTGTTTTCTTATTTATTTAATTTTTGTTTTTTTGATGATTAAGGTTTTGGATGTAATTTAACATTAAGATATTAATGTTTGTATTATTAGTGATTTATATTATTTTGTAATTTTTCTTGTTTATTTTTGAAAAATATAGGTAAATTATTATGGACCGGGTTGGGTACCCGCCCTATCCGAACCGGTTTTGCGGGTAACCGGAAGGCCGGGTACCCGCTACATGTGGACCGGTTTGCGGTTCGAATTTTTGCCGAACCGCAAAGACCGGTTCGGTTCACATTTTTTGTCCATGGACCGGGTACCCGGTCCATGAACACCCCTATTAGCCGGCCATTCAAACTTCAGGCTTGTTTTGCTTCATAACTAATGGAGATTAAATAGGACAAATTGTATATTCCAGTTATATGTTTACCATTTCGTATGCTTATTATTTATGAGTTATAATCTGAGAAATACAATGGAGATTTGATTTTGAACATCTCAAATTTACCATTCGTAGCTTCCCATTTCTATTACATTAAGGTATTAGTTCCATTAGGGTTAATCTCTTGTACATGTAGAAAAATATTTACACATAGTTCTTACAGGAATTAGTAAACCAAGTTTATTGTATATTTTTTATGTTTTTAGTATATTTAAGTTAAGTTAGGACGACTTGTGTGGTAAATTCTTGCATGGACCTAGTTATATAATTCCATCTGTGGTCCTTGTGGTCTAAAAGAGTGTCATGTAAGTATAAAATATATATATATATATATATTGATGTAAAAAAGTGATATAAGAATACTTATGTGGTTTATTTTAAACCACAAGATCTATAGGTGAGGCTGCAAACTGGGTTTATGTAAGAAATTTTTGTACATGTGTCATACATTCATTGTAGGATTTAGATGTAATTTACTTATTGTGGCGATATATATGTTTGAGAAATTAAAAGTCTCTCCATTATTTTTTTAGTGGTTTCTTGCCTAAATTTTTCCGAGTTTAATTGATTTGGGTCCATGAGTTATTCTTGATAAAAAACATAGGTTTCATTTCAAAATCATTTAGCCATTTCAAAACCAATTGGCAATAGATAGAGTGGTTCATGTACTTTATTAAATATTAGGATAGTATTTCTTGAGAAATCAATGCGGGATTTTTTCCCTTGACACACCTTTTTCATACATGGCTCCGATTTGGTGAAAACTAAGGGCTGCGTTTGGATGGATGTTTTTTAAGAAATTTTACTGTAGATATTTTTTCGGAATAATTAGCATCTGGAAAATATTGTTTTTTAGAAACAATTAGGGGGTTTTGTCCAAAACCCAAATTTGATTTCCAAATTTGTAGACATACACATATACACATGCACATAGACATAGACATATACACACACATACACATACACATACATACATACATGCATACACGCGCACACACACATACACACACATATATGTGGCATATGTACATACATATATTTATACATAAATATATATAATATATAATATATATATTTATATATATTATATGTACATACATATGTATGTATATGCATGCATACATACGTACGTACACATAATATATTTAATATTATATATGTATATAACATAGATAATAAATACATTATACGCACATTAATGCGTATGTACATGCATGCACACATACATACGTACATATAATTTAATATATATATATATAATATTATATATAATATAGATAATAAATATATTATACGTACATAGATGCGTATGTACATGCATGCATACATACGTACATACATATGTTTATATATAAATATATATAATATATAATATATATTTATATATAATATATTTATATATTATATGTACATACATACGTATGTACATGCATGCATACATACATAGGTACATATATATATATAATATTACATATATAAATATATGTATGTGTATATATTATATATATTATATATTATATATATTATAGTACCTATAATATATATAATATACATAATATATAACATATACAGATAATAAATATATTATATGTACATACATGCATATGTACATGCATGCATATATACATACATTCGTACATATAATATTATATATATAATATAGATAATAAATATATTATATGTACATAAATGCGTGTGTACATGCATGCATGCATACATACATACATATATTTATATATAAATTTATATAATATATAATATATATTTATATATATTATATGTACATGCATACGTGTGTACATGCATGCATACATACATACGTACATATATATATAATATTATATATATAGTATAGTCTATATATATTATATATGATATATATTATAATACCTATAATATATATTATATATAACATATATAGATAATAAATATATTATATGTACATACATGCGTATGTACATGCATGCATGTACATACGTATCTATGTAAGTATAATAAATATATATATGTGTGTGTGTGTGTGTGTGAGTGTGAAAGTGAGTGTGTGTTCTTGGTGTGAGTTTGAAGGTGAGTGTGTGTTTTTGGTGTTCTTGGTGTGTAGGATTTTAGTGTGTATATAAAAATGTATGTGTGTGTGCAAAATCAAAAAATGTGTAAAAAATACTTTTTAGGTATTTTTGTGTCAAAGAAACACATTTCCTAAAAAACACTATATCCAAACACACCCAAGTTTATTAGTATAAAGTAACTAGGGCTGTTCAAAAAAACCCGAAAAATCGAAAAACCGGGAAAACCGATCCGCCCCGAACCGAAAAAAAAGGTAACCAACCGAACTGGTTTTTGGTGGCGGGGCGGGTTATATTTTAATCGGGGCGGTTCGCGGTTCACATTTTTGCGAACCGGTGGGTAACCGAACCGAACCGAAATGGGGGTAGTTATGTAATTTCACATGTTAGTTTGAGTGTTCATTTGGCTATTTGTTGAATATTTATGTTTTTACATTGATTGAAATGAGAAGATGAAGTTTGTAAGACTAAGTGATTATTTTCTTGTTTATATAGTTTTTGGTTATTTGTTGAATATTTATGTTTTTATGTTGATTGAAATGAAAAGATGAAATTTGAAAGACTAAGTGATTGTTTTCTTATTTATTTAATTTTTGTTTTTTTGAAGATTAAGGTTTTGGATGTAATTTAACTTTAAGATATTAATGTTTGTATTATTAGTGATTTAATAATATTTTGTAATTTTCTTGTTTATTTTTTTTTTAAAACATAGGTAAATTATTATGGATCGGGTCGGGTAACCGCCCTATCCGAACCGGTTTTGCGGGTAACCGAAAGGCCGGGTACCCGCTACATGTGGACCGGTTTGATGTTCGAATTTTTGCCGAACCGCAAAGACCGATTCGGTTCACATTTTTTGTCCATGGACCGGGTACCCGATCCATGAACGCCCCTAAAAGTAACTAGGGAAATCAATATGGTACTTTTTCCACCCTTTTACACATGACTTTGGTTTCTTAAGAGCCAATGTCATCATGATAGGATTTCTTGGGAAGTAAATGCGAGACTTTTTCCTCAGGCATCCTCTTACACATGTGACTCTAGTTGGTTGAAAGCCAAGGGATTAGTGGAGAGCTAAGGATTTGCAAAAAGCCCAAAAAAATTGTGAGAGGTTAGAGAGGATCGAAGACGTGTGTAGGGTTTTAGATCAGAGTGCATGAGTTTAAATTCAATCCCCAATTTTGTTGCCATGATAAAAAGATGAATTTTTATCTCAAAACCAATTGACAATGAATGCAACAGTTCATATACTTTATAAATTAGAATAAGATGAGGATTGATTAAAAAATCAATGTGGAACTTAATTTTTTTAAAACTTTTAGTATGCTGCTGTTGGAGTATTAAAACTTCTAGTATGCAGCTGTTCGAGTATTCCTGATGTCATTAATGCCGCAGATGGATGGTAGTTGCGGAAACTTGGAGAACATCAGACAAGAACACATCCTCCACCTAGACACAACTAACTCCAAATCAAGCATAGAGGAGAATATTGGCTGAAGGAAACTCTGGAAAAGTACACTGGAATGTGATTCAAATGAAAGTTATTGAAGGCGAAGAATTGGTTAGGATATGGTACATTATTGTCATCCCCATATTTGCTGATGCTTTTTCTTGCCCCGATAGACATCCATTTTTCAATATTTCACACCATCTTTAATTATTGAATCATGTTTATTTTTGTTGATTGTGTTGTGTGGATTGGATATTATTCTTGACTTGTCCAGTTGTTGACTATTGCAACCTTGATCAGTTCATCCCTTATTTAGTAACCAAGGTTCAAGAGTTGATCCACAAGAATTGTATTTTTTCACTTAATTGAAACTTGATTATCAATTGGTTGATCGATATAAGTCCGCATTGCGTATTTAAAGCATGTAATGCCGGACAATTAATAACTCTAAACGTGATGACCGATTAGAGTTTCACGTGTCCTCTTCCATTATTATTATTGTTATTGATAAGTAATATCTAGACTATCTTTAAATGTGATAGCGATAGCCTTATAAAATAGTGCTTTGTTGTCCCAATTTCAGCGCCAAGATTGTCTATTTTGCTCTTTATTTTTTTACATGTTAGGGACCATTTAGTTAATGACGACAAATCACTTGGTGTCACCAAGTATGTGAGTTAGGGTTAAAATAGAATAGTCCATAGTTCAATGGCATACTTTTTGTACAAGCAAGAGTAGTTTAATCATTTGTGCCCATTTGGACAGGCCAAGTCGAGAACTAACATGAAAATGAAACCATCCTATATCTTGATTTTATCAATTACATATTCAATTTGTTAATAGCAATTTTTCTAAGGCATTATTGTTTTGATAGGCATTTACAACTAATAGATAGACCTTATCATGAGTAATTTGTAGTCAAGTTTGGTTGAAAAAACATTTCAGTTTTTGCAAACAGTTGATGTACATAAATACTGCCTTATAGAGCTTAAAAAAAAATTTGCATCATAAATGAGTATTCAAAAAGATTGGATACTTGCACTATATGGGGAGTGGAAACATGTTCAAAGCAATTTTTACAATTAAAGCTTTCATTGTAAAACTTAATACTCTAATCCATTTGCTATCAAAACCTTCAACCCAATCCTTTTGCAAAACCATTTTGCAATTGAAGACTTTATCATAACTTTTCCAACCACTAACGCCTAGCTTACATTCTACTTCAAATTAAAACATCATTTCTTGAATAACATGTCCTGTATTGGATTAGAATTTGAACCTTCACCATGAAAATGTAGATAGGATTAACTTGACTCGCAATAATAACGATAAAATAATCTGTTATTTAATAGCAAAAAAGCACTTTCTTTCTTTAGAATAAAGTACAGTCTCTCACATTTATTGATGACAAAATATCCAAAGAGTGCTAACAGGGTCAAATTTGAGCAGAATTGTAGCCAATAATAGGACGATTGCTATAAATACCATCCCAATTGATCCTTTAACATTATAGAGTCATAACCAAGTGGAATTGATTAGTAGAGCCTTAGAACACAGACCTTAGATTAAACGAGAATGGATGAGCTTAATCAAGATGAAGAATTTCAAGCACCTGTGAGCCCAACTGGTCAGTACTTTAACAGCAAAGTGATGATGGTTTCTGTTATAGGAGTATTAGAGTCTGAAATTCCTATACAAGAGGACGAATCGCTCACCTTGACATTGATTGAGGATCTTTTCTTACCCATCAATCCGCGCTTTTCTTCCATCATGGTATCATTTGCTACCCTTGCAGAATAGTTGCATAACATTCCTCTATTTTTTTCTTTTTTTCTTTGAGCTGATAAGTTCATCATTTGGGGCTCTCTAGATGTCCAAAGTATTTTGTTACATATTGATGAATAAAAATAATTTCAAGGATTTGGAGTTCCACTACTAATACAAAAAAAAAAAAAAAAAAAAAATCCATCTTGCTATGTGATATCTAAATTTTAAATCCTTTACGTCCCATGAAAATGGTTCACCATCCTATTATGTGTTACACAATTTGTTTGGTACCTATGTCGAAAGTGTCAGCCATCTAATATTGGGATAAGGTAGGACTCAAAATTGTGCATCCTTAAATCCATGCACATATGTTGAATCGAAATTACTCATAAGCTAACTAGTAGACGGGTAAATTTTCATTTTACTTCTTCGACAATTTGTAATCTAAAAGTCCATTTGTATTTAATTTTCCTAAATAATCTGTTACAAGCATTATGTTCCTCTAGTGATAAGGTATCTAACCAATTTATATATGTATGAACAGATTCAAGACGAAAATGGAGTAAAACTATGGAAAAAGGTGGAAGTGATACCAAATAACCACATTCATGTCCCCAGTTTTCCCTAAGGGAAAGTCAGTAGAATTTTATGATGAATGCTTTAATGACTATTTATCAAACATGGCATTGCAGCCATTCCCACAAAGCCAACCATTATGGGAAATTCACATAATTAAGTACCCCACCAAGAATGCAGCTGGAAATCTTGTGTTTAAGCTTCATCATGGACTAGGTGATGGCTACTCAATTATGGGTGCTCTTCTTTCTTGTTTACAAAGGGCTGATGACCCTTCTCTCCCTATAACATTTCCTGAATTTCAAATGAATCCAAAAGTGAAAAATGGTGATTATGGTGGCATGTGCAAGAGGGTGCCTCAAGTGCTTTCTGGGATAGGCAACACGGTATCAGACTTTGTTTGGGGCATGTTGAAGAGCACTTTTCTTAAAGATGATATAACACCAATAAGGTCTGGTGAAGAGGGAGTGGAATTTCGGCCCATGACTATTACAACAATGACATTTTCTATTGACCAAATAAAGCAATTGAAGACCAATCTTGATGTGGTAAAGTTTCTGTTATTATTATTATTTTTTTTACTAGCATGACAAGGACTAATTTTGCTATAACTCCATATTGTAGAAAAGTAAAAATTTCTCGAATTTAGTTTCTGATAATTGAAACAGAATTGTAAAAGTAGTCCGCGGAAAACTGACCTTGGTAATGTTGTAAAGTTCTTCTGATGTTAAATAGGTAACAGATTTTTTAGTTTTTATTCGATAATAAGATAATATAGATGATAAAATTAGACAACTAGTTACCAGGGGAAGAAAAATTTTCTCAGGTGGACGGGCCCATGGACCGACGATGGATTAGAGGGCCGAGTAGACTTAGTGGATATCTACTATTGGGTTCACAGGTTCACTTAAGCACGGCTCGAGGATGAAAAGGTGAAATTAGTACATAAAAAGGACCCAATCAAGGGAAAAGGGTAGAGGTCTAGATAGGTTTCTTTATCATGTCTGGAACAGACAATAGCTATTCTTCATCATTTTTGGGTTGTTCACAAAAATTGGGCCTAAAGTTCAGATCTCATAATTTAATTGGGGCCTTATGGATGTACAATTCTCATATTAATTTTATTTAAAAACAGTAATATCTTTTCCACTTGACAACCCAAGCCTACCTCAGAATTCACTTCTTATTAGAATTAAGTTGGCAAAAATGATCACAGAAGCATAGCGCCTATTCTCAATAATTTTTTTTATGTGCTTTTACTATTTGCTTTTAGATTTTGATGTGATGTTTACAATTATTTTTTTTCCCTATCATGCTTCTGAATTTTTAAGCTAAAATCAGGAATAATTGATTTTTTTCTTTAGTAAAATCAATTTTTATATAAATCAGAATTTGTTGAGAACAAGTTCATGATATATTCTATTATTGACGAAACTAAACCTTAAATTATCTAATTTTTATTTTTGAAACAGTCGGTAAATGATGTGATATGTGGAGTGATATTTCTGGGGACCAGACTCTACATGCAAGCAATGGACCCTGACAAGACAAACGGAGGTGCTTCAGCACTGGTGCTGCTGAGCACCCGAGCCATTCGCGGGTACAAGACGGTGAAAGAAATGGTGAAACCCAATTCTGAGACTCCATGGGGTAACCATTTTGCCTTCATGCACGTATCTGTCCCAAAACTGACCAAAAAGGAGGCTTCAAACCCACTTAATTTTGTCCTACAAGCACAGAAAATCATCAAGACGAAAAGAAATTCTGCTGGAGTTTACCTCACTGGCAAATTGCTTGAAACATTGCGGAAAAACAAAGGCCCTGAGGTAACGCCTAGTGATTGACTATTTCTGACGTCTATGACTTGTTTTTATTAATTTGTTCTACAACCACCGTCATAAATGGATCCGTGGCCTCAACAGTTAAACGTCCTAGATTCAAAATTCAAAATCAAGGCTTGATTGGAACAGGAGATGATCAGCTTTAGGTTAAGTGTGATTGAACAAAAATGGTTGATATTTTGTAATCCATATTGAGGCTCTTTGGCCTGTATTTTCTTTTCTTACATATTTATATGTGCTATATATTAATGTAGGTCGTAGATTGGTTATGTTTTGTGATTTGTATACTGAAATGTGCATCCAGAACACAAGAACATTTGTCAAATTTGTTCAATTACCAATAAATGTGTAAAATGACAGAATATGGAAACAATATGAAGTAGCTTATTGAAAATAGTATTTTCTTGGAGGGGTAAAGTGTCAATAATAGTAAATATTGAAGGTGCACACTACTTGTGTATTTTTGGTGATTGTGTGTGTGGGTTTTTGTGTCATTAACGGATTGGGTGTGTAGGGGAGGCCTTAACAATTGTTAAGCATGGATTTAGATTGTTTGTTGTATATTGATAGTTGTAGATTCTTTTTTGTTATATGAATTACTGTTCTACTTATTATAGAATTTACACCAATGATTATTCATGCATCAACCATTTCAAATTCATGAATTAACAATATTTGAGTCCCATCTCCCTGTGTTGGCTGGTGGAAAGGAATTGAAACAGCTAACAAATTATAAGTTTTTTTTTCTCAGGCGACAGCTAAATTGATTCACAAGACGTTAACCAATTCAAGCATGACAGTTTCCAACGTTTTTGGGCCAGTTGACCAATTGGCTTTGGCCAATCATCCAGCTAAAGGCATGTATTTCATGATGGCCGGCTCTCCACAGGTGAAAAATATATATATATATATATATATAATAATTAAAAAAATTATAAATTATTTAGCCGTTCATGATGGACTGGCTCCCAAAATAATAATAATAATAATAATTTTTTTGCTGCAAATTCTTATTGTCAATAATTTTGATTGCAGAATCTTACAATAACAATGGTGAGCTACATGAAAAAACTGAGGGTTGCAATAGGAGCGGAAAAAGTAATGATAGATGCAGACAAATTCAAGTCATCCATTGAAGAAGCCTTCAGTATGATCTACAACGCAGCTGTTGGGTCTACTCCACCACAAAATTAATTATTACCAGCATTGAATATCACATGATGGTATTATTTAATTTTGCGGCAAGTAGAGTAAATTAGAGTCTACTTGTGGCCCCTTAAATTTCCCATAATTATTGTTTTGCTCCAAAGCTTTTAGGAAGTTTAGAATGGTGCGTCCAATTAGCTGACTGTTTATACATTTCTATATGGTGTTCTTGCTTTTGCATCATGTACAAGTAAACAGTGTAAATGGTCCATCAATTGGCAAATATGCACATTCTGATACTTGCTTTTAGTTTATAATTTTTAGTAATCAAATAATATTTGGTTGTGCTGTTTTTGTTTGATTGGTTGAGCAATAAATAATATAGAGTATCTACTGTTATTGTTTTCGTTAATTAATGTTCAAAAATTTTCTTTTTAATTTTGTAAACGAAAACAAAATCAGGAAATCTCATGAACAAGGGCTAACATAAAGAGAGAAACTAAAAATGAATACATAGTAAAACAGCCCTAGATATTAAATTAACTTTGAAAGGTACTATTTTATGATAATGAGCACTTTTCAAGAAATACCTAAGCCAAATGAAAGAATCTGAAAATTTTAATGGAAAATTGGTGGCTGCAATTATTGGCTGTCTTCGCTTCTATTTTTATTTTATTTTTGTATTGAGCAAATTGTGCTGGCTTATATAGGAGAAACTTTCCAAACATATAAACAAACTATTCACTATATGAATCGAGATTGACTGGATATTAACTCTATCAAAATTAACTCATCAGCTAATCAAATCAAATCCGAACAATTCGAGTTCGCCTAGATAAACAAATAATTTAAAATTTATATAAAAATAAAATCAAGCTACTTTAGTTTGATTCTATAAAAGCTCATTTGGATTTAATTCACATAATAATAAAGTTAATTCAATGCAGAATTTTAATTTCTTTAATGAACCCTAGTTAAGTTCAGATATTGTAATATTCAGTTCATTTACCTCCCTGATTTTGAACTATTTATCATTACTAATAATTGCCCTACATAGAAAGTAAATAAATAAAAATATGTATAAATGAAAAATAGGAAGAAAACCTTCTCCTAAATGCGATGGAGATGGACGTATCTTGTTTGATATCATGGTATTTATGCCTATGATAGTGGGAAGTTTGTTTATTTCATTATCCTGTCTCCATGTGGATAGTAAAAAAATAGCGCAGATAAAATAAAGTTTCAATAAATAATAGTTATACAAAAATTGTTCACTGAATACTGACAAAGTTTTTGAACCGGAAAAAGCAATCAATTGTTTATGCGGGTCAGGTAATCCCTTATCTGTGATTTTATATTCCATCTCATGTTGCAATATGAGATAGAAATGGCAACCCTATCTCTTATGTTGCTGTACATATTTGTGTCCTTTCAAATAGGTCTATTATTTATGTAGCAAGATTCAAAAGCTTTATTAAATAGGTAGGCCATTTACAACCATAATCACCAATTCTTCCAATTTAATAGCTGCCAAGTTCGTTTTCGTTTTATGCCTTTCGGTGTTTGCTTATTGTTGACAAAAATAAACTGAATCAAGAAAATATCTGGGCTCATTAATGAAAATTAGCTGAGAATTGGGGTATCTAATGCCACCCAAATAAGTTAGGAACCTTCATAAAAGTTTGTACAAAATGATTGCTCAGTGTTGCCTTTTTTTCACTTCAGCAACTTAATCTTCACCACTTTGTATTCACTTTTTGTCTAAATCAAAACAGTTGAGAGTGCAACTTCATCACTTATATTCACTTCTTGTCTTAATCAAAACAGTTGGGGTTGCAACTCTACAAGGTTTAGGTTTCTACTTTCCTAGTCTGGTCATTCTCAAATAACAAATAAAAATAGCAAAGAAGATACTCATCCATTAACCTATTTAAAATCATAGATATCCATTGATGAAAAGGAGAAATGCTTTAGGGATATCTAAGTTTAGCATGCTATTTGTACAAAAAATATCAGCCATGAGTGCAGTAGTGCTTACGTATAAACTCTGAATTGACAAAGTATATACAATCTTTCCATACTTTAGAAGGATAGATTTGACAACTTAGATGTAGAAATTCTAGACTACATCTAAATATCGCTATCTAAATACATGCAAAGCACAATAGCCCAGTAAACGTTGTTTCACATCAACCAAAAAGTGACATATGTACGATACAGCACTCAGAATTTTTCTCTTCTTCATTTTGCATTTTGCGTAAGTTAAACATAGTTGTAACGGTCTAATATTTTTGTGTAATTATTTAGTATTTTTGTATAATTTTTAGCATTACGGTGTAATTAATTTTGACGCGAAATGATGTTACTTTTTAGACTCATTTTTTGCTTTGTTAGTTCAATTTCATTCTTTTTTTTTTCATCTTGTTTATCTCGACTATAAACTTGTGTCAAATGATACTCATGAGGCACCATTTCCGACATACGTACAACAATTGGTTGGAAACAAACATGAAACATATGAATATCCAACCAAACTTGTGAAAAGTTTATTATGTGTTTTGCACATTACTCAAAAGCCACAAGTACGTTGCCAAGTATTAAAAAAATTGCAAAACATTATGAGAGTTTTTCAAATTATACATATAAATGTCTACTATACGAATACAATACAAGGTTTTTACCATATAATGAGCCTGTATAGTATTATCACAACAACGAAAAAAATGAATGAAGCTCTTTAAGAGATGATATTAGAATTGGCCTACCAATTTTATTCCTTGTCAATAATTTGCTTCAGGTCCTTTTGTTTTTAATTTTTCTCCTTTTTCTTTCGGCAAGGAAAAGTTTCTTTTTCAATATGATATGTTGAACTAGTTGGGGTGAGTTGTAGTGGCCGGGTAATTAATACATCACCAACTTGTACATGATTCCCATTTCACACTTTAAAATGAGCTGTGCACTTGCTTTACATGGCAAGAGAACAAGCCATTGATAGCTTGAAGCTTACATCCTGAAGCCAAAATGGATCTCAATCACGATGAAGAATCTCAACCTGTGAGCCCAACTGGTCAATACTTCAACAGCTCTGTGCTATCAGTTTGTGTTCTATGTGTTTTAGAGTCTGAGGTTCCAATACAAGAAGATGATTCCTTAACCTCGAAATTGCTCAGGGATCTCTTCCTCCCTATAAATCCACGGTTTTCTTCCATCATGGTATGAAAATTCACCCTTAAAATTGCTCTTCATTCCTTCTTTTTTTTTTTTTTTTTTTTTTTGTGTTGGTATCCATGTTTAGCCATTTTGTTTTTCGTTGGAGGAATAAGAGGAATTAATGCAATTTCTCTGAATTGCAGCATTATAAATTGAACAATTTGTTTGGTAATCTAGTAAAATGTCATTCCCCTGTAGCCATTAACCTCATAGATATTGGGTCCTATTGATTGCATTTTTTTCAAAAAAAAAATTATTTCTTAATGACAGCATTTTTTTAATGTGAGGTGTGTGAAATAGAAAGGTAGTAAGAAATAAAGAAGTGATTGAAAACTGTGTTTAGAGAATAATATAAAGAATATTTCCAAAAAAGTAAGATTATCAAAAGACCAATGACACAGAATGTGAGTGCGAATTATGTATCTTGCACCTATTCTTGAACAGGTTGAAGATGAAAATGGGGTGAAATTTTGGAAGAAGGTTGAAGTGAAACCAAAAGACCACATTCGGGTACCAATTTTCCCAGAGGAAAAGTCTATAGAATTCTATGATGAATGCTTCAATGACTATTTAACCAAAATTGCAATGGAGAAACTCCCACAAAACCAACCCTTGTGGGAAATTCACATAATTAAGTACCCTACCAAGAATGCAGCTGGAAATTTAGTGTTCAAGCTTCATCATTCACTAGGGGATGGATTCTCTCTCATGGGGGCACTTCTTTCTTGCTTACAAAGAGCTGATGACCCTTCACTCCCCATAACTTTTCCTGCATTTCGTATGAACCCACCAGAAATTGGCAATGACGATGGCAGCATTTGTCGAAGGGTGCCTCGAATTCTTTCAGGGATAGGAAACACCGTCTCTGATTTCATATGGAGTGTATTGAAAAGCACTATTCTTGAAGATGAACGCACGCCAATAAGGTCTGGTGATGAGGGCGTGGAGTTTCGACCGATAAACATAACAACATTTTCATTCTCTATGGATCACATCAAGCAAATTAAGGTCAACCTTGAAGTGGTAAGAGTACATATTCTTGTACTTAATTGCGCCATTATATAGTACATTTTTATATAGTTAACAGTTAATTTTAAGGCATGTTATTTGCAATTTACTTAGTACAAAAGATTTAATGGCGAAGTTAGTACAGGAACATGAATAGTGAGGGCAATTTTATCTTAACCGTGGAATTTTGGGAAGGGGCAAAATTTAGTTTGTTGAGAAGAGATTTTGTATCTCTAGATTTTTTTTATTACTAAATAAATTAATTTCTAAAATTTTAGAAGGAATTAAGGCTACATATTATTTACATGAACTGTGCCTATAAATCCTCGAATCATGGATCAAGAATCCGGAGAAAATTTACATAGACTACGGTCTAAAGAAAAATATTGATATGTTAAAAAAAAAAGTAAGTTGTGACACAAAAAAACTTGAACCCCATGTGAAATCTATGCAAGAATATTTCATATTTGTTTTAAACTTTTTCTTATTTTAGGTGTCTCAAGTTGAATCTAACAGCTAGTTTGGGAGTTTAGGATAAAAAAGAAAAGAAGAAAAAAGATAAATTAGAAAAGAAAAGAAAGGATACAAGTTTATTTTTAAATTGTATGGGAGTTTAGGAAAATAAAAGAAAGTAAAAAGATTTATTGGGTAATAAAAATTTTTGTATGACCTTTTTAAGGAAAATATTATCATATTAAAAAAAATAATTATTCCTTTCTTTTTCCTCCCTTTCCTCTCGATTTTGTTGAAAAATTTTTAATCTCGATTTTGTTGAAAAATTTTTAAAAGATGGAAGTAAGATGAAATTTATTCAAATCATTTCTTTTCCATAATATTTTTACTCCCAAACACTAGAAAAAATGTCATATGTTCCAAATCCTTTCTTTTCCTTTCATTCAAACTGTCTATAAGGTAACATTTAAGTATTTTGAATAGCTTAACTTTATAATGATTTTACCTTAGATGGCATATTATAATTCTCGAGTGTCACCGTCATAAGGAAGCTCCATCAGATACATTGAATTGGCCAAGGAATTGTTGGTTTCAATATAGCCACATATGTTGGCCAAATCAAAAGGGACCTACTAACACTTGATGAAATTTCAAGACATTGAACCTGACATAAATCGATCCGAAAGACTATTTATATTAAAGATGCCAAAACTAATAATGTTTTTCAATGATCACACATATACAGTGAACAGTCGGAAAAGAAAATATAGGAAGTCTTTTGTTTGGTCAGGAAAATTATGATGTCACTAATTCCCCTTTTAAAAAAAATTAAATGGAAATATTCTACTGTTTCAGATTCAAGTAATTTTTTTTTCCCTTCCGAAAGAAATTAGAGAAAAGGAAGAAACAAAGAGGAGAACAACCTTATAAAATATAGACTATATTTTATAAATTATCATCTTTAAATATTATAGGATTTATTCCAGCTCTTGAGCACCGATCCAATCATATGGGACGGTGATGTTGACGAATAATAACACAAGACATTTATTCACATTTACTCCAATCAAGTCAGATCTGAACGCTCGAACAATAACACATGGCTGCACCGATCCATATAAAGGCGTGGTTGCCCTGTTATGTTGTCTTGTCACCGCCAGCAACACCATTAAATATAGGAAAATAAATTACACAGTTTACATTTTGATTCCTACATTCTATTTTTTTTTTTTTTTTTTATGTTTTGGATTAAAAAAATTTTATTATCCTGATCGTAATCCTTATATGAATATACTAGTTTGAATAGAGTGTATGAATTAAAATATGCACCGAAAATTTTATTATCCTAAATATATGGAAATAATATACGATGTCTGCATTCGAGAATTCTGTGATCGTTATCACGCAAAGAAATTCACTCCATCCTACCAAGCAAGATATCACTGAAATACAAATTAAGTGAACATTTCTACATACAAACATAGACATAAATTTTTCTTTAGACTGTTTGTTGTTCCCATTTGAAGATCGATTGAAGATTTAAGGGTGGACTGAGGTTTTAATGAGTTAGTTCCTTTGATTGGTTCTACAAGCTTTGTATAGAAAGTATTGGGTGGAACGAAGAAATGAAACAGGAAAGTGGACTATAACAGTTTTTTTTTTTTCTAATAACTATAATAGTTAAAATTTTTAGTATAAGAACGAGGAATAAAGATAATAAATAATTACTTATTATATTGCATACGCTCCTTAGGTCAGTATTTACATGAGTGTACATGATTACAATTATATTTTTGGTTCTAAAATGTTGATTTCTACAATTTGTTCAATTTAAAATAAAAGAATTTCAAAATTCACCTAAGAATTAGAGCTCTCATACTTAATGTATGTACAAATGTGTAGAAGGATTGTTGAACTACTTGATGTATATACAAACATGTGTACAAACATGTATGTGTAAACCTTAATTAAGCAGTTTTGATATTGGCTGGCCAACAATGTTAGTAAAACATTTTTATACTTCTTGTGCAGTCAATAAATGATGTGATATGTGGAGTAATTTTTCTGGGGACTCGACTGTATATGCAAGCAACGAACCACGAGAAAACCAATGCAAATTCCACTGCTTTGGTGCTTCTGAACACTAGAAATATTGCTGGATACAAGTCTGTTGAAGAAATGATGGAACCAAACACTGAGTCAACGTGGGGAAACCAATTTGGATTTTTGCATGTTTCGGTACCAAAGTTCACAAAAAATGATTCTTCAAATCCCTTAAATTTTGTCTTCAAAGCACAGGGAATCATCAAGAAAAAAAGAGATTCTGCAGCTGTTTATCTTACAGGCCAGTTGCTAGAGACGTTGCGGAGACACAGAGGCCCCGAGGTACGCATGTTTATATGCTAAAAATTTTTCTCAAATAGACCGGGTCCGGGCTTACCCGTAGATCCAACGGTCTAAATCTGAGCCACCAAAACTCTGTGCACATGTTTATATGCTAAAAATTTTTCTTAAATGGACACGGCAGAGCTTGGGTGACTCAAATCTGAACCGTTGGGTCTATGGTAAAATCCGTAAACCCAATCTGTGATGGAATCTCTCGTATGCTAATACTATTAAACTAAGAAATTTTTGGTGTCTTGCGTTATCGAAACTTATTATTATTTCTATAACAAAACGTAATATTTACATGATACGACTTATTGCTTACTTGACAGAACTTTTTGATCGTTTTAATAAAAATACATTACCACAATATTTTCGTTAATGAAGGTCCTTTCATTATTTTGGTCCCCCCAATGGGATGGATTTTCTAAAGGAAAAAAAAAAAAAGACCACTTACACTTTAACTAGCTTTTTATGCCACTGGAAGAATTGAACATGTTTTTTTTTTTTTTGGTAGGACCCCCGGGGCGGGGGGGGGGGGGTGGAATTGGGGGTTGGCTTTCATTATTTTTTTCTGGAGGGCTGAGTATGAAATAAGTGGCTAAAATTGTTAATTTATTTGTCCTCAGGGGACAGCTAAATACGTCCATAGTACGTTGAAGAACTCCAGCATGACTATTTCCAATGTTTTCGGGCCTGTAGATCAACTGGCTTTGGCAAATCACCCTGCTAAGGGCATGTATTTCATGGTGGTTGGCGTTCCACAGGTATATGATCCTTCGTATAAAAACAACATTAATCTAAGTAATTTTTATACTATTAGATTATCAAAAGAGGGTTTAAGTTCAGTTTTAATTAATTCTCATTAGATCATCAAAAAGAGGAAGTAATTTTTATACTATTAGATTATCAAAAAGAGGGCTTAAGTTCAGTTTTAATTAGTTCTCTAGTAGAACATCTATCCATTCTTGCTAACAAGCTACGAAGTATTTTTTTTTTAATTTTGGATTAGTTATTGAGAAATTACTTACAAACCTTAGGAGAAGTTAGTTTAATTTCACAAATTAGAGGGCAAGTATATATATATATATATATATATATATATATATATATTATCAAACCTATACTATTACAATTAGGGGAGGAATAGTATTTAGGTGGGATTCGAACTTCCAACCTCTGGAATAAATTGTAAAGCTTTAACTGTTCGACTTTCTATTTGTTCCCGTATCTATACTTATATCACACACCAAAATACTTATACTCATTCCCCGTGTGTGTATAACAACAAACATTTTAGCAATAGATATTGAACTTTGCCCCGTCTCCCGAATTTTTCTCAAATAGATCGAGTTCACAGGTCCTACTCATGGATTCAACAGTCCAGATCTGAGTCACCAAGCCTCTGTGGGATCCGCAAAACATTGGTGGCTCAAATTTGGACTGCTGGATTCACATTGGGGTTGTGGACCCGATCTATAATAGAATCTTTTGGGGAGGGGCAAAGTTCAATCAACAGATTCAGAAATTTCATAAGGTGAAAGCTCTATACTATAAGAGAGACCGATTGGGGCTAATGTGGGATCCGCTCAAGGGCCTACTGCTTTAGCTAAATATCTAATGCGTTCCCCAACCGGAGAAGTCATTTTTGGTCTATTGCTGAAATGTTTGTCGTTTTTGCTTTACTATATATGTGTGTGAGAGAGAGAGAGAGAGAGGGGGGGGGGGGGGGGGGGAGTTCAATGCCTATTGCTGATATGTTTGTCGTTTTTTGCTTCAATAACTATTACCACCAACTATTTATTAAACCGACATGCAGAGCCTTACAATAACGATGGTGAGCTATATGAGAAAGCTAAGGGTTGCAGTTGGAACAGAAAAGGCCCTGATGGATCCTCACAAGTTCAAATATTGCATAGAAGATGCCTTCAATATAATGTTCAAAGCTGCTGTTGAGTCCAAGTCTTGATCTGCCACACCGTTGCATTCAATGTTAAATGTCACGTATTTTTACTCATCAATTAATTACACCTATCAAAAAGTACAAGCAATCAATTCATTTTTACAGACCTTCCTCCATTAAGATCAATTTATTGGTGTTTAAGTAATTTTGTATATGAAATGGTCCTAATCTTGCAACTTGCAGAAACATCATGGGAGGAACTTCATCAATTTTCTTTGATGAAGATCGTCATTTTTGTCATTGTATCTACTCTTTCACCTTTTGTATTAAGGAAAATATTATGGTGATCAAAAGTTACTAAAAGAGTAAGTTTTTGAGAAAAAAAAAAGATATGTTTTTATTAAAATTTATTATTTTACTATGAAAATTTATTTTTTTTACTAAAAATTATAAGAATGAAAGATCATTAACTCATTGTCTTTCTATGAATGCCATTTTAGTTAGTGGGACAAAAGTTATCAGTCAATAAATAGTTACAAGTTTACCGCCGCAAGCAATACAAACTCTTAATTCTTTAAATTTATCCATTTTTTTGGGTCATTGAACTAAGGCATGATCTATCAAGAACGCAAAGAGATAAGAGAGCGTGTTGAAGGAATTACTGGAAGTGCATCTTTCTATTTGGAAATTTATAGGGCCTATTTTTAATAATTTTTTAACATAATTTTAGTTTCTGACTTTGAAAAATCTATTTTGTGATATTATCAACTGTTTTGTTACCTTGATTTTGGATTTTTAATCTGAGGGTGTTGAAGGAATTACTAGAAGTGCATCTTTCTATTCGGAAATTTATAGGGCCTGTTTTTAATAATTTTTTTTATCTGCTTTTAATTTCTGACTTTGAAAAATCTATTTTGTGATATTATCAACTGTTTTGTTACCTTGATTTTGGATTTTTAATCTAAATCAGGAGCAAATGCTTTTCAATTTTACTAAAATCAGTTTTTACTAAAATCAAAATATGTTGAAAACAAACCCATAAAATTAAGTAAACATCACTGATTAACGAAAAATAATAAGGTAAATCAAGACTTTCCAATCACTTGCACAATTTGCAAACAAGTCCCATCCGTTCTAAAATAGAATTCAGAGTTGGATCAAGTGAAAATGCAATTTGATCAAGGTTTAAGAGCATTTTGCACTCTGAATAGTGATTCATTGATTCAATTTTGCCAAGTCTGAAAATTTCTGATGCAGTACCTTTTTAGGCAAATGATGCAGTATTCAACTTCAGTGTCAATAACCAACTGCCTTAGAAAATTCTTACATGACCAAGTCATGGCCCCTATGGATCTCATGTTATAAAATAAAATCATATAAGTATTTTTATATTATTTTCTCACATTAGCATGCATTACCGTACTTATGTGAGACTCTTTTAGACCACGAGATGTACATGTGTAGCCATAGATCTGGTTCACTTAAAAATTTTTCACTGCCTTTGGACGGTTGGCTATCACAATAGACTTAAAGTCTTTATGGGATGAAAGGTTAGTCCACCACAATAGACTTAAATCTTTGTGCAACGAGAAATTAAGAATTCAAACATTGACTCCTATCAATTTGCTACTAATATGTCGCTTCAAATCCATTCGAGTACGTCATGTCTGATCTGACTATTATTCATTGCCCATCAGTTTCTCGTGCTCAAGTTGGGCTCCCCTAGAATAGTTCGTATGCGATAGTATAGAGGTTAACAATTGACCACAAAAACAAAAAAAAAGAAAAGAAATTCAATGTAAACCGAATTGGTCATTGTCTAAAAATTAATGTAAATTTGTAAGTTCTGAAACTACGAACAATGCCCTGCAGGAAGTTTTTAACGTTTGGCAAATTCTGGTTGAAGATCGAACATAAATTCGCTTGTTCAAGATAACGATTCCTGGGGACCCTCTTTAGATACAGCAATATTGTTGACAGCTACTACAGAGAAAAGGATAAAATTTCTGTTTTCTGTCAAGAACATTAATGTTCTTCTTGTCTGAATTGGGTTCAGCAATTTTGCATGCACGAAAAATAAAAATGATTAGCCGATTCTATTACTCACCACCATTTAACTGGAAAAGAAAAAAGAGTTGGGCCCAATATATTCGCTCGATTTGGATACGTTATTGCACTCCAAAGACCAGTGTCGACCCAATGTACGATATCCTCAGACGCCCAACAAATCAAATATGCATGTTTGGCACAAAGACGATAAAGTAAGGGTTTGATAGTCGTACTATACGTAATATGATGATGTTCTAGCTTGCTTTTTTTTTTTTTTTTTTTTTATTTGGGTGGTAACAAGGAAGAAATTAGAGAGAGATTATTCGAACTCCGTGCCTACTAGTAAAGGATTATAAAGAATTTTTTGTTTACGTTTAGGAATTAAGCTCATATTACTAAGGATTTGTTTTGTTTCGATTTTATAAAAGATGGTTTTAGAAAAAGTAGAGATAAAAATCTAAAAATAGTTCTCTGATTTTAACTTTAAAAAATCTAAAAGCTGAGAACAATGCAGTTGAAGACTAATTTTTTAAAATCAGAAGCTAGAAGTAATTATAAAAAAGTACATTTGAGAACCTGACCTAAATATGAAAGTAAAGAAGACTAAAATGATAAATTTTGAAGTCCATAAATTACATAAAATTCTGCCCAGAAATTCAAGAAATCCTTATGCAGTTCACCGCCTTAGGTCTGGAAAGAATATCAAGTACTTGTGAATCGTGATGAGGTATGTCGCACATGCTATGTGATATTCAATATCAATCAAGCGCACACAGCTGAACAAAAAACCTAGTTTATATTTTATTTTATTTTATTTTGTGTGTGTGTGTACTGTAAGAAGAAAGAGTTGAGTTTAATAATGCCTTTATGAAAATAAGTTTTTTTTTATTAGGGAGCATTATTATTCGATAAACTGTAATAATGCCTTTATGAAAATAATTTATTTATTATAGAGCATTATTAATTTGATAAACCACCAAATCGCAAACAATTACTATATTAGATGACAAACCTTGCAATTTGAGCAGACTATTGCAATATGAAAGATGAATTAAGCATGTCTCCCTTGCAGCTTGAACTAAAACTTATGATACGTTTCATAACTTACCATTAAATAAGGTTTTCACAGATGTATTCTAAAAAAAATGGTAATCATAGATGTGGATGCAAGTTTAATTTCTTAATTTTATTCAAAATAAAATTATTTCCATTTAATTATTTCTTATGTGGAGACAGACGGATGTACAGGTTAAAAATTTCAAGTGGGTCATGATTGATATGGATTATAGTTTATATTAGTCATGGGTGCAACGTTATTGTTTGTTGTTTTTTATTGAACTTATCAATATTGCTATGAAACGAAAAAAAAAAACTCAAAGTAACAAGAGATATTAGTGGGTCTTACACTGAATGGACAAGAGATATTAAGGGACGTTGGGTTCAAATTTCTCAATCACTATTACTATAGTTATCATTAATCCTACTATGAGTATGAATTTTGATAATTTCCCTCATCATATTTGGCTTAATAATGGAATGGATATTATTATAAAAATATTTGTTTGGCTTGTAGGAATGAATTTCAAGTGAATTTTAAAATTTTTAAATCTTTTATTTATGATATACATATTTTTAGATTTCTTATTTTGTGTCTATTCAAAAAAAATTCTAAAAAGACTTCTTCAATAATATAACCATGCTCTAATTTGAGTTTTATACAAATGTTAACCTTAAAAAAAGGCATTTTTATTGTAATAATATAAAGCACTATATATCTTTAATTTTCAGTTCAAATTTTATAAAAAAATTGAATGTAAAAAAATGTATTAAAAAATTTTACAAAAAAATTTGTAGAGTACTAATAAAAAATATTCAAAATCAAAAAATAATATATATATATATATATATATATAGAGAGAGAGAGAGAGAGAGAGAGAGAGAGAGAGAGAGAGAGAGAGAGAGAGAGGGTGAGTAGCCCAAAAGATGTATGTTTTTTAGGGGGTGTGTTTTTGCCATTAATTATAAGGGTTAAAGGGTTTGATAGAATAGCATTTTGGGGGGAATCATTAATACCCCAATTAATCACTTTCATTCCTATTAAATGATAATGATAGTTGTTTTTATAAAATAACAATAGGTGTCATTACTTATCACACACATTCCCCTCTTTGATTCCTCTAAAACCAAACACCCCTAAGTTTTGTTATTCTATGAGAGGACAAACTAACAAAAAAAAGTTGTTGATAAGACCCATCCAAAATTTTGACAAAAAAAAAAAAAAAAGCCCATCCAAAAACCATGCTTCAAATGAAATTGCAAGCTTGATAGGTTGTTTCACAACAGAATAATTTTGTTTGGCAAGTTGCACATAATATATGGTAAAGCTTTCGCCACATAATGGCACAACTTCTAAATCGTAGATATGCATGCATATGTTTTTTTAATGTGTACTCTTACCATTGGAAAATTTGGTATTGTGATTACGAAGACATACCCACCATCTGCTTAGACTGCCATTCTAGAAATTCTTTTTATGTTTATAGTTGATCTTTCTCAGTTCGATTGTTCTATAAATGGAGCTCAACATCATCGTGGTCATTGAAATACTACCTCTAGTTTTGTTGTTCTATGCACTTTGTTTGTATGGTTGTTTTTCAAAAGTTTTTTTTTAATTACTATAACAATTATAGAGATTTTTTTGAGTAAAGATGTATGTTAGAAAAAATTATGTAAAAAACATATCTAAAGTTTTATTAAATCATATTTTTTTAAAAATTATGTTCATCCAAATACAACCATTTATTGTCTTAATTTTATCTCATATGACTTGAGGTGAAATTAGCAAAACTACATGTAATGGAGTACAATATTTATGACAAGATCGATAATTTTACAATGTAGTCTTTCAAAACAAAGACACCTATAGTTAGGGGTGAACAAAAATCAAAAAATTGAAAAAATCGTAATAACCGATCCATTCATAATTGAAAAACGAGGGTAATCAAACCGAATTTTGAAAGTAGTTAAGTTAACCGAACCTCATTAGCAAAAGCGGCTCCAGTTCCAGATATCAATTTTAAAAATTACAATTAACTGAACCGGTTTGAATATATATTTTAGATGCTAATATTTGTGAATGTTATAATGAAATTGAGAAGTATTAAATCATTTATTTTCAAGTTTAAGATAACTTTAAAGCTTAAATATCGTGTTTGATTTTTTTTTCAATTTAATTTTTTGATTTGTATATTATCATTTCAATCTAATTTCACATGTCTCTCTTTTTTCTTAGGATCTCATGTTACTTATGATTAGTTTTGAAAATTAATAATTAATTAATTAATTTTCTGCTATAACTCATATTTTTTGTGCGAATAGGAATCTTTTATTAATTTTTTTTTTTGAATCTGCACATATATCTGTACATCAATCACCGGCATGTATAATAGATGAGCGGGAATTTGGTCTTTAGTATGAGGAGATGAATGGTATCAAAATTAACAATATCCATATTTGTTTAGTTGATACTAAGGGAATTATTTTATAAAAATGAAAGTATTAGGTTTTAACCCATTTTATTTATAACTTGTGACTTGTGTTTCAAATTGATTAACTCATAAATATAATGAAACTCCAATTTTACATCAAATATTGAAGAGGAATGACATAAATCCATTTTGATAGTAAGGTTAATAATTCTCATCCCAATTCTGCTTCCCAAATACAGGCCAAAAGCTTCATAACTACAAATATTGAATGTGGAATCTACGATAGATTAAATTATTCTATATATTATATCTTAACTAATCTAGCGGAGATATACAAATACTGGTCTATCTTGTCAGAATAGATGTATTCTCTTGTATAGGAAATTCAAAAATGAATGTCTTCATCCGGGAAATAAAGAAAACACTATCAGTTTAATAACTTGGATTTAGATCTCTAATTGCAAATCAAGGCCTCTTAAACATGGGAATTATACTATATAACTGAAACAATTATTGACTTGAGCATTTAGAGACCTCTATAGATAACTAGTGACATTAGTATTTAGACCTCTATCAAGAAAATTCCCCCAGGCACCACCAAACTTTTGGTTAGTCAGATTTTGGCCATGCAACTTTCAAATGACTGGTTTTGGCCACTCAACTCTTAAAAACATAGGTAATAGACTATTCCATCAAATTAATCATTGAGAGACATAACAAGGGCAGTTTCGAAAACTTCTGTTGAAAAAAACACCAAAAATGTCTTAAAAAAGCTATAAATTCATCTAAATCAAGTGCCAAACCCCCAAATGTTCAAAAAGCAATAAATTCATCTAAATCAAGTACCAAACCCCCAAATTCAAGAGACAAAATCTTCCCTTATTCAAAATTCATCCTAAATCGACATCTTAAATATTAAATCCACAGAAAACACCATGATCTACCCCGTATTCAATAAAGTTCATCACAGGATTAAATACATATCCAGAAATCACTATCAAATTAACAAGGTTAAATCGAAAATTAACCCCAATAATTTGGTGGATATTGAAAATGGCTGCTGGCAACAATGGATGGTGACGGTGGCCATGGTTGATTGTGGTTGTTTTGTTGTGGGTTTACTTGGTGATAGTGGCGGTGGTGGAATGGTGCTTGGTTAGTCAGATATGCTGATGATGGTGGTTTGTGGTGGTTGTTGAAGGTGGTTCATGGCAGTTTGGTGGTGGGATTGCATGTGTTTGCTATTTGGTAGTTATTTATGGGTTGGTGGCACAATAGCAGTCAAATTGATTGTTAGACGAGGCTTGTTACTGAAGGATGGTTGTTAATGGTTGTTTTTGGCTATTGTCTCGGTGGTAATGGTTGATGGTAGTGGAAATATTGTGGCTGATTCATGAAGACTGTTTTTTGGTGGTTCGATGTTCTTTTGGAGAAGTGGTGGTTGCGAAGGTAACTTGGTTGCTGGTGGTTGTTTGCTGAAGAGGAGGGAAGGATAGTGGTTAATAGTGGTAGTTGACGGTGGGAAAGGAGGAGGGAGATTGTGGGCAAGTTGCAATGCTTAGTGGCGGTGGTTTAGGGAAGAGAGTTATTTGTGGTGGTGATGAAGTTAGGGAATGGAGCTGATAGTGGTTTGTGGAAGGTGGAAGGATGGCCAGAGGAATGGTTGTCAATGGTAGAGATGGCTAGTAGTGGACTAGTTGTGTGTGTGTGTGTGTTGTGTGTCTTGTGTGCATGACTCTCTATGTGTGTGTGTGTGTGTGTGTTGGGAGCTAATGTGTCTTCTTGGTGAACTTTGTGTTCTTAGTGAAATTGTGTATTAATGGTAAAAATTATTAGTTAATGGTCTAGAGGGACGCGAATGAGGAAGATGAACGCTTTGCATTTCCTAAATTTCCCATCAATAATAATGTCTTGTAAATTGCGCCCACAAACAAACCTACAAAAGTTAATGAATAGATATGACAGAATGGTCTATTGCCTATGCTTTTAAGATTTGAGTGATTAAAACTAGCTATTTAAAAGTTGAATGGCTAAAACTCAACTAGTTCAAAAGTTTAGTGGTGACTGTAGGAATTTACTCGACCTCTAATCATTAGGACACCAAATTGGCAAGACATATATTCCAACTCGGAATCCTATAGCATCTGTCTTACGAATTTTTCTATCGTGGACTCGGTCCACATGGATCCAATGGTGAGGATGAGATCAGCCCCACCATTGGATCCAGGCCTTTGCCTTACAATGGTTGTATCATTTTGTTACATGGAGAAAAATACATAAAATATTATCCCCATCATTTTTTCACTACATTAACCCCATTGAATTAGTCAGTTTTCGAGGCATTGCATTATCGCCAATGTTTGTGTTACTCAAGCCCGCTGGGGGATCAGAATTCAGCGTGGATCGGCCACTATAATCTTTGGTTTCTACCCATACCGATGAAAAACGGTTCATCAAAACCCTGGAATGTTTAGATTTTCTTTTGCCTTTTTTCCATGAATTGGAAAAGCTTACCGCATTCATAATATTTTAAAGGCAATTTCTCACTTCTAGAAGGGTTCATAAAACAAAGAACACATAGCTGGATCGATCTCCCCGTATGACCAGTCATGGCTTGTTATCTTTTGATTGTAACCAAAGTTAAGGATTTTTTTTTAAAAGGTTAGTTGAGTGCAAAATAAGCATTGGTTAACAGTCAGTAAAAATATTTAAGCACAATGAAGACAATGAATGTAAATGTACACATTTATATAGTAACTAGGAATGGGGTACGTGCACTGCACGTTTATAAGTTTTATTAACAAATAATGTTGCTTATGTTTTGTGAAAATTCAAATGCAGAGACATAACTTTCCAGAAAAAGAGGTCAACAAATTGAATAATTCAATTAATGCAAGATATATCATTCTCTTTATTTTATTTCCAACTTCAAAATTCTATGTAAATTTTCTTGTATGAAATAACTTTTTCTGGATAGTATATTTATATTTAGTAACATATTTATAGACAGAACAATACATGTAGATCTAAGCTACAAATTCTCATTAATTGAAACCTTTGATGTGTATGTCGTAAGCAATATTTGATCAAGAACCCTAGGTTTTTCTTAGCTTCACATATTATTTTCTTTTCCACAAGAATTTGAATAGAATAGATGAATGTCTCCAATAGCAAAAGAAAGTTTTTGGCATAATGATGGTTTTTTTTTTTTAACAATCCTTGCAAAAGATAATATGAAATCTTTTGAAAATTTTAAATTGTTATCATGTAAAAGGTAACTTGTTATTATTTTGTACTTGAAATCCCAGCTTTTGATAAATTGACTAATAATTTTACATATTTCTATTATATCTATAAAGTATCAAATGAAACTTTGATATAGTTGTAGCAAAATCAATATTTCTAAATGAGACTTTAATCTAACTCTTTATGCTTTTGTAAATATCCATTCTTAATGTGATTAGACTTAAAAGATAAGGATATTTAAAGAAACACATTAAGTGTTAAAATATCAAACATAAAGTTAAATTTAAAAATTATAAAATTAATTTTATTTCAACATATTTAAAAAAATGATTTCTCTTTTAGTGTTTTGCCCTTTTTTGGCTAAAATACTTTTTTGTTTAGATTATGAAATTTAAATTTATATACAAATTAATTAAAATATTTTATAAAAGAGGAAAATATAAATTTTTATGCTAAACAATAAATATATATTCTTGAAAAATATAATTTAAATTTGTACTTGCTAAAGATTTTGTAAGACTTTTAAGAGAAGATCGAGTTTGATTAGGATTTAATCAATCTACATTTTATAGTCCTATTAGTAACCTTTTTTTAATGTGACTATAATTTAAGAGTATTTTAGAAATACATTAATTGTTAAATCACTTTAGGTACTACGTGAACTTTTTTGATACTTTTACTCATTTTAAACTGGTTTATTGTGATTTTTTTTTTGACAAATCTAACATGTTTGTAAGAATGATGACAACTTTATCATATGAGCATATCAAATAAGGACAATTTACATGTTAAATTGGTAATATAAATACTTTGTAAAGACACACATAAGTCTAGTGATTCTAACTCTCGGTTAATGAATTATTTTAAAAATAGCACTCGCTTGTTGCATACAAACATATTGCTACCATTGTGTAAAATTAATAAGTTAACTAAGTTATATCATTTGTTTGGAATAATTATGCAATATAAATGTACAATTATTTTTTTTGCATATCATTTGCAATCTTGTGATGACTTATCTTATTTAGTTAGGTTATTTTTTGTTAATATTTTATTCTATCTTTATCATAAATTTTATCTTATTTCCACATAATTGGTAATATTCATCTCTTTCTTCTATGCTTTAAGCATAAAAAAATTGTGCACCTCAATATTTTAAAATATATGTTGTGTTTTATTTTCTTTTTCCAAAATAAAGATAATTATATAAAAGAAACTACATCTCTGTGTATACCATGTTCTTAAAAATTTAATATAATTTTGTGTTGTATTTTTTACACACACACACACACATATTAAAAAACTAATAATCCAATTCTTTCTATCATATATTTAAACGATACACTTTCAATTATTTATAATAAAGTACTCTTTAATATATGATTTTCTTAAATTTGACTAATTTTAATGATCTTAAGCAATGGATAGATACATTTTATGAAATTCTTATTTTATGAATTAATATTATTGATTATTTGGCTTTTTATAGACACTGACATAATTGATTACTCAATAGAATCATTAAGTGTTATTCGCCAAACTCACAAACTTGTGTAATAAGTATATATAAATTTTCAGTGTCAATTAAAATATCATATATTATGAGAATGATGAGTTTTGAAATTTGTTCATAACTATATCTTCATGAAACTTGCAAAATCTTGTATTTTATATTTATTGTAAAAATTAATGCATTTACATGTGTTGGACTTCTCACCTCCACTTTTCTGTCGGTTTGGTTTTTCCTCTTTTTCTCCAAGTCCAAGAAATAAGATATGCCTCGATTTTATGTTATATGAAAATTTAAAACTACAAAATTTTTCTTTTATAATGCATAAACTCATATTTATGACACCCTTATATTTAGATACTTTTTTTAATTAACTTCAATTTTTGAATAAGTAATGTTTGAGAGTTCACTTAACCAGTATCCTAATGCATTTCGTTAGCTAATTTACATATTTTTCTTTGATCGAACCCTTTCCTAATCAGTTAGTTACTTAGTATGTTATCAAAACATAAGCATTTTAATACTAAATAGAGTTTAAACACTAATTAACTTTCACATTAAAAAATGACAAATATTTGTCCAACTACCTTGATTGAGTTGTTAAAAAAATTGATTTGAATTCAAAATGCCACATTCAAAATCTCATGCTATATTAAATAAAAAAAATCATATATTTCTAAAATAAAGAAGTTTCAATGATTAAACATGTCGTGAAACCTTGTTATACATGACGACCCTTTTGCAAGAATGAGGTTTTACATTTTTAAAATTTCAATTTTTGATGACTCTTTATAGTGGGAGTATATTCTTAGATTTAATTCTAAGTCTCTTGAAACATTGACTTATTTATTTTTCATAATATTTTTTGGTTTTAAAGTAATTGGGTAGGACGCTTTGTGTTTAGGTTTCTAATATTATTTTTTATGTTAATGTACTAATGTGATTACAAAATCAAAAAAATATGAAAATTTCTCAAATAATAAATATTGTAATCAAGTAGTTCACCTAAATTCTAAATCCATCCATTCTGGACCATTTCCTGTATTCAGTTTAGGTATTGTTCAGATTTTTTCAATCAAGGTTAATTAAAAAAAATTTTTGCCTCTCGGTTCATGGGATGTTACTTCAATATTTTTGTAAGGTAGTGTAATAATAGTTAATTTTTGTATTGGATTTAATAAGCTAAAGTTGTTATTTTGTTATTTTCAATTTTTATAAATGAAATCATAGTAAAGAAAGGCAACAAAGTAGCTGTGTTAAATGAATTTAAGGTTTAATAGTGTAGAAATTTTTAAAATGATTTTTAGTTCAAATTAGAATTTAAAAAATGGGATTGGCATTTTATATTTCTCTAAAAAGGCTTTTTTAATAAATTCATGTTGATCAATGCATGATAGAATGATTTTATTTTTATCTTTATGCTTTTAAATTTAATCTATACACTAACTACTACATCTTTTAAATTTAAGTTTTAATGAGATTCAAAAGTTCAGAATTTTGATTAACAAATTTTGCATTATGATTTTCAAGTTAGCGTGGGTGAATTAAACGTAACATTTTTCATTTTTCCTGGCATGATGCTATATACTTTTATAGCATTTCAAAGTAAGATAACATAACGTCCATTCTTAATAATATTTGAGCGATTGTAGCTAATAATTTAATTGATTTATTATGTAATAACTAAGAATAATTTTTGAATAAAAAATTTAGAATTAAGATATTATTTTTATTTTAATACGAAAGATAAATTAAAGAAATGCTCCCACCTAATCAAGAAAGTATCCATTAAATCGAAAATAAAAAATTAGATAGGAAAATTTTAAATATTCCCTTCTTTTGTTTTCTATTAATTTTGATTTAACAAGGGTGTGGTTATTTCTATGTAACTTTATACTCCTAGCATGTAATTTGCTTTCTTTTTTATTTGTGAACAAAAAACAGGCTTTTTTTGTGAATTTAAAGCGAAAAAAGGTGTCAAGTTTAATTATTTATATGCAAATACTGATTGAAATAAACATAAAAATAATTTAACTAAAGAACAAAAAAAAAAGTTTTCATGTTTTAACCCACTATATATCAAGCTGGCTCCTACTCCCATAACTTTTAAAAATTCTGGATCAACCATGGTATAATTATTACTATATGTAAATATAATATTTCTTTAAATAATGTAAAGTTTTATCGTTATAGTAATAATATTTAAACTAATGCATAGTAGGCAATTTTCTAGTTTTGGATTAGATTCCTTTCCAATTTTATTCGTGAGAAGGACTTTTATTCCTTTTACTGTATATTTTGTGCATTTTTTGTATTTTTATTAATTTAAAATTAAATTGAATTTATTGTAAAAGACTTGAAAAATAGTTGATTGAATGTTGAGATTCATTAGAACCTTATTAATCTAACTCTTTAAGTTTTTGTAAATGTCCATTTTTAATGTGATTAGACTTAAAAAATAAGGATATTCAAAGAAATACATTAAGTGCTTAAATATCCTACCATAAAGTTAAATTAAAAAAATATAAATTAATTTTATTTCAAAATATTTAAAAAATGATTTCTCTTTCAATGTTTTGCCTATTTATTTTTTGCTAAAATACTTTTTGTTTTAATTTTTTTATAGATCACAAAATTTAAATTTATATAAAGATTAATTAAAAATATTTTATAAAAGAGGCAAATATAATTTTTTATACTAAACAATAAATATATATTTTTGAAAAAATCTAATTTAAATTTATACTTGTAAAAGGTTTCTAAGACTTTTAAAAGAAGATTGAGTTGGATTAGGACTTAATCAATCTACTTTTTGTAGTTCCATTAGTATCCTTCTTTTAATGTGACTACAACTTAAAAAATAAGGGTATTTTAGGAAATACATTAAATTATTTTATAAAAGAGGCAAATATAAATTTTTATACTGAACAATAAATATATATTTTTGAAAAAATCTAATTTAAATTTATACTTGTAAAAGGTTTCTAAGACTTTTAAAAGAAGATTGAGTTGGATTAGGACTTAATCAATCTACTTTTTGTAGTTCCATTAGTATCCTTCTTTTAATGTGACTACAACTTAAAAAATAAGGGTATTTTAAGAAATACATTAAATGTTAAATGTTAAATCACTTAAGTCATTCATGCTTATATATATATATATATATATATATATATATATATATATAGATTTTTGTGTGGTTAACGAGTGCCCATTCGACACTAAGTGAGAAAAATCTTAAAAAAAAAAAAAAAAACTTTAGATATTAGTGTTATATAGTTGTGAGATTTCGAGGACTTGCATTTGTAATCCACGTTAATTGCAACTTGTCCATTGCTTCAGCTGGATATGAGCCACACACTGAACTATCAATTATGCAATCGCACATTTTATAAGAGCTTACGGAAGAGCCGTAATCCAACTGTCACGACCAAATTTTTTAGGGTGTTTGTAGACAACACTCTTGTCTCCATCCAAATGAAGATTATAGCTAACGTTGGCACATGAAAGAAGAGAAATTCATTCCAATAGTACAGGTCATTAAACACTTTCACATCCTCTACAGCGATAAAAGGACGAATTGATGCAACCAATTTTGAATTAGCAGTACGACATAATAAGGCCTGTGACTTTTGTAATCAAAATAAATTTTCAGTCCGCAGAACTGAAAACCTGCCCTCATTTAATAAAGCAGTTTTTAGTTGTGGAGGAGTTAAGCCAAAATTGTATACGTAATGGTTTGGTTAGAATTTATTGAATGAAAACTAATATTCTTATTTAACTTCTTGACGTTGGGGTTCCATTTTGACTTGAAAAGAAAAAACATTTTAAAGAAATCAAACTTAGAAATTGTAACTGAGAAAATATTGGCTATTTATTTGGACACAAGATATTTTTAATTCGGGATAAATAAACAGATTGACTAAGGTCATATTATGATATTTTATCCTCATTGTGATAGTCCAAAGTTAATTGACAAGGACGAATGAAGTAGTAGCGAAGGAAGTTCATACGTTAGCAAATTATGTTATCCCATTCGATGCCCATTTTCTCCCCATTGTTGTTAATTGCATAGATTGACATTCAAACATAATTTTCATATCTGATTTCACCATAAGGCTTGCAATTTATTCACCATTTCATTAGAAATTTCTTTTTTTTTCCTTTGTGTTTATGTGATTTACAATTAGCTAGTATTTTGAATTAGGAGACGTTTGCTTCAAATTCCTGAATCACTATCACTATGGTTATCATTATCACTATGATTATCATTAACCTTACTATGAACGTGGGTTTTGACGATTTCCCAGAACATGTTTTATTTAATAATGGAATGAATATCATTCACCGTAAAAAGATTAATAGGTTTGATAAATAGTATTTTATGGAGAATAATAGAAATCCTAATTAATTATTTTTATTTTGATTGAAGGATAATTATAATTATTTTTCAAACATTAACAATGTCATTACTATTGTCAAACATTTTCTTCCTTGATTCGCCAACCCTTTTTTTTGAACTCATTTTGGTCAATTAACTTCTTTAACCCGCTGAGTACATGAGACGATGATAACAGGACTTAAGCAAATCTATACTGTTACGTCGGAAGGAGTATGATGTTGATAGAAATCAAACTCCTAACCTCTGAGGTGGAGCCATAGAACCCTAACTATTCGAATTGAATAATTTTTCAAAAACTTTACTAGTTTACTTACAACAAATAAAATGAATTAAATATGGTAGGCTGAAAAACGTGTTGTCATTCCAAAGCCACGCCTTACATTATATAAGTCAGAAGCATGCATTGGAAAAGTTGTCACTGATTTAGAATCAAATATTAGTCCTAGACATCATAGAATGATGCCCTTTCAGCAAGAAGAAATGCTAGAACCTGTTAGCCCTACTGGACAATACCTGAAAAGCTCGGCTCTCTCTCTCACTATTATTGGCGTAATTGAATCAAAAATTCAAATAGATGACTCCATACTTATCCCACAAATCAAGGATGTCTTCTGCCTATAAACCCTCGCTTCTCATGTATCATGGTACTCTCTCTCTCTCTCTCTCTCTCTCTCTCTCTCTCTCTCTCTCTCTCTGTGGAAATATCTTTATTTATAGGGATAATTTCAGAAACCTCCCCTGAGGTTTCTGAAAATATAACTTAGTACCCTTGAGATTTCAAATATTACACTTACACCCCTTATTTCTATATGTTTGGTAACAAGAAGACTTAACTTGCTAAAATACTTTATGAATATCCTAATATACCCTTAAAGTTCTACCATTCTTACCACTCCAAAACAACCCACAATCTTTCACCTTCCACCACCGCCACTACATAAAAACCTCCTTTCCATACCTTTTTTTTTTTTTTTGGCCACTTCTGTCTATCATTATTTCTTATCTAATTCTTCTCAATAACTTCACTTATTTTCAGTTGTGGAGTCGAAAGATAGAGAAAGGAGGAATTCAATATTCATCCTATCCCCACCTCTGCCACCCACCTTTAATCACCTTTGTTCCATTGGCCAATCTCCTTCCTCGGCCTCCATGCTTTTTGTCTTGCCAAATTCCCAATTAAGTATAAACTATTCTCAGTTTCCACTCCAAAATAATATGATCGCTTCGCTTCTTTTTTTACCACTTATTTCCCATTTGCAAGTCCTTGTAAATAAAGACAATAAACCAAAAAGATCAAAAGACATATGCTATTATCAAGATCATTCTGTACCTAATTAACAAATTCACAACTAAAAGTTATGAATAGTCATAATATTTCTCAAAAAAAAAAATGAATACTAGCTTATTTGTAGAATTTTATCACCAATCTAATCAAAACAAAATCACCATAAAATAGATTAAAAAAAACCCCACGATATCGCAATCATAAATCACCTTTGATCATATTTATTAAAAAGAGTAAAAATGATGATGGAATTGGGGTTATATGAAGAGGGAAAAAGAGAGAGGCAAAAGGGAAGCCATGCGACTGTGAAAGGCAAAAGAAGAGAGAGATGAAGTGAGGGAAGGGGGAGGAAAAAATAAGCAAAGAAAAAGGAAAAGAAAGCGGCATAGCGATGTTATCTTGGGGGTAGGGTGGGAAGGGGAAGGGGAGAGAAAGAGGCAGAAGAAGCCTGGGGATGGCAGGAGTAGGTTGAGAAGGGAGATCAAAGAAAAAGATAGAGACCGGAGGGATGGAGAAGGTGCGTAGAGAGAGAAGGGGGGGTGGTAAAAATAGTTGTAGGGTGAGATGGGAGAGGGAAGAAAGAGACGAAAGGAGACGATGAGACGGCTAAGGGGAAAAAGGATAGCATAGGTTTTATTTTCATTTTTTTTGGGTTGACATTTTTCTATTTGTTAAGGGACAGCATAGTCATTTGACACTAGGAAGGGAGGCATGTGTAATATTTGAAACTTCAGGAGACCTAGGTGAAATTGTCAGAAACCTTAGGGGAGGTTTATGAAATTATACCTTATTTATACCCTTTGTTTTTTGGCTTTGTTTTGGATAAAACATGCTATCACATTTCAAGAGGCAACATTTGTCTTCATTTTTAAACTATTAATCATCTATTTGCTTTCGTGTACCGTTTAGAACGTTTAAAGAAAAATAGTCAGAACGAGAAGGTCGTAGACTTCTTGAGCTTTAAAATTAGACAGTTTTTCATTTTGGACCACTTTTTCCAATAAGGTTGATCTTTATGTTTGAAAAACTTTCTTTTTCCAGAAATTTGTATAAGCTCTTGAAAATGGGCAAGAACAATTGTCTACCCCGTTTGTAAATTTTTTCAATTTATTCAAAAGCAAAATAAAAGACAACAAACAAGCTATAATTTTATATGTAATTGCTTAGAATCCTACTTGAATCTTGGGCTATAGCATTATCTTACATGTAAATGCCATATTTATTCATTTCATGTGTTAATAACTAACAAAATTAAGGCTCTTTCTTTGTCAACAACATGTTAGCTTCAAAAATAAGACGTGGTCAAAATAGTAAGCATCAATTAACTGCATAAACAAAAGATACGTGCAAAGAATTTGAGTTCATATTGCCCCTAGCTAGTAGACTCCAAGACAGAGGATAGAATGCTGATTATCATTTAAAAAAAAAAATGATTGTAGGAGAGAATGGAGAAAAGAGATGGAAAAGGGTAGAAGTGAATCTCAAAGAGCATTTGAACATTCCAAAATTCCCCCAAGGAATGTCACCAGATTATTACGATGACTGCCTTTCAGACTATCTATCAAAGCTACGAATGGTGCAATTGCCACCATATCGTCCACTATGGGAAATTCATGTAATCAAGTATCCAACAAGAAATGCAGCTGGAAGTTTCATATTTAAGCTCCATCATGCACTTGGAGATGGATATTCTTTAATGGGAGCTCTTCTTTCTTCCCTGAAAAGACTGGACAATCCTTCTTTGCCATTAACATTCCCTTCACGACAGTCTAATACAAAATTCAACAACCACCAAACTACTTCTAATTCTAACGTTCTCAAAGTTGTGCCCCATTTTCTTTCATGTTTCTTCAATACTATCCATTACTTTGAATTCAGTGTTCTAAAGAGCTCTTTTATGCAAGATGATTGTACGCCAATTCGGTCAGGTGATCCTGGGGTGGAGATTCGAACAATGGCTGTAACCACTTTAACCTTTTCCCTAGACCAAATCAAACAGATCAAGGCAAAACTTCAAGTGGTAAATTTCGAAATCTTTTGCACCTCTAGTTAATTGCAATGTTACAACTGCTATAGCCTTGCCAATATTTTCTTTTGATTAAAAGTGGTACTCGTTTTATTAGTGATATTAGAAAGATGATTATTGAGTTTTAGGGTTATTACTCAGCTCATAAACACAATCGATCCACAGTTATAAACTCCTAATAGAGTGGAAGTCCAAATATGCCATATCTAAAAAATAATCAAACATAGGATACTTTCATGTTAAACCAAATATGCCTTTTGTAAGATTGACATGGCAACAATACATATTAGTATTTTGTACTCATAAGAGATTACACATTTTAAACCGAATTTTGGGCTGATAATCTTGGCCAAATGAATGTTGTTGTTATATAATCGTAATTATATAATCATCATTGAAACTTCTAATGGACTGAGGTTTCGTTTGCAATTCTTGACAGACGATTAACGATGTCATTACCGGAATGATTATGTATGGAACTCGATCATACATGCAACAAACGAATCATAAGTCAAGCATGGCGAAAACTACCGCAATGGTATTACTCAATACCAGAGTCAGTCAAGGATACAAGTCAGTGAGCGAGATGACCAAACCTAATGCAGAAATGCCATGGGGAAATCGTTTCTCATTCTTGCATGTTTCATTACCCAAACTGAGCAAGGCTAAATCAAGTGCTCCTCTCAGCTTTGTCTTGGATGCACAAGGGATAATCAAAAGGCAAAGAAATTCGGCATCGGTATATTTCACTAGCAAATTGCTTGAAAGTATAAGAAATTTTAAGGGCCCAGAGGTGGGTTTAATAGGAAATTTTGATTTTGATTATAATTTTATTAATTTAGGACTAATTTTATTTTAATACCTTTAAATTATTATGCCATATTATGTACTCAAAAATCGTGTTCGTGACAACTGATTCCTTTGAATTTTTATCTTTTACCAGTTGGGTTATAATTGGTGATTCGATGGGTTTGTTCTCAACATATTCTAATTTTTGTAAATATTGATTTTAAAAAAGCTAAAAGTTCCTGATTTTGACTTAAAAAAATGCAAAAGTAAGGTGAAAAAGTAGTTGAGAAAATTTTCATAATCAGAAACTAAAAGCAGAAAGAAAAGAACCTCTTCAAAACAGGTCCAATATAAATTTATGTACGGAAGAAATGGCTATCAAGAGAAAAATGTTGCACTTTTATACAACTAGAAAAAGAATATCAGTCCTTTTAATTTGTGCATCATTAATGCCGTGGGCTCTTGTACAAGTTTCCTTGTAAGTCATGCTTACATTGGAGTTTCATACAAGATCATAAAGCTCAACTATTTTTTTTTTCCATTTTATGTTATTCTCGTTCTTGAGCAAAATCTACACCTATGCTTAAGACAAAATGTTGATTTTGAAATCCTCAAGCTGTGACATTATTCAGAATTTAAGTATAAGATGTTAACTTTGCTGGAATCTACAATCACAGGCAACATGAAGAATTCACCATGAAGAATTCAAGCATGGCCATTACAAATTTAATAGGGCCAGTGGGGAAAGTGGTTTTGGCTAATCACCCAGTAGAAGGGATTTACCTTTTCGTTGTTGGTGCTCCACAAGTAATTTCCTCTTCTTTATTGTTTTTTCTCCTGTTTAATCCATTATCACATGAATTTGGGGCCTCACATGTATCATTACCACAGTCTTCGTACGCCCTTGCCAAAATAGTATCAACTTTATCGATTTTTAGCTTTACCTTTTGTAAATTTCTTAATATTTTTAAAAAGGATAAATTACTATTCGCCCGGCTGTGGTATCGCCTTTGACTACATAATCCCCTATGGTTTCAATATGATCACATAACCCCCTGTGGTTTTATAAAAAGTGAAAAATGGATAGAATATTTCGCACTAGGCATATTTAATCCACTTACCGTTACGAAATATTCAGCATTGGCAAAAGGAAATTTGAAATATTCTGGAAATATTCCATGACAGCGCAAGGGTTCCGTCTATTTTTCACTTTTCATAAAACCACAAGGAAGTTATGTGATCATATTGAAACTATAGGGGGTTATGTGGTCAAAGGCGATACTATATGGAGGTGAATAGTAATTTACCCTTTGTAAGAACTTGAATATTGTTCAATTGTATTTTGTTGAAAACTAAATAAATCATAGAAAATTGTTGATTAAAAAAATTTTTATTTTAATTGGAAAACTGCCACAGGTGACAAAAAATACGTGACAAAGGGAGTGTTTATGTGTGTGTGTGTTTGAGTAATTCTATATAGCTTATGCTAAACAATTACATTTATAAAAGTTTTATCAATTAGTAAAATCTCAATTGACTACTTTATGCTTAGAAGTAAAGTCTTTAGCACCTCTCATCAATTTTACACGGTATCAATTCACAAGTTGACAATTGCACAAATAACAATTTACATATCCCAAAAGATTGTAATTTTTTGTCTAACTCTCAGATTTTAGGAGCTAAAATTGCTTTCATTTAAAAAAAAAAAAGTTCAAGGCTCTATGACAGTAATCCTTGACAGAAATTTTAATATTTTCCAACTACATTTTTTTCCCACTAAATAAATTTTAGTTTGATATTAATCGCAAGATAAGCTTGTCACACCCCAAGCCCTCAGGCCCAATGCGTGACCAGAGTCTGAGCAGCTAAGTCCAACTTTTGGACTCCATTCTCGCTATCCCAAAATAGATATCCCAAGTTGGACTTGAGTGCTTAAACTTAACTTGTACATTGGTCTAAATTACTTGACTTTTCTAATGTAGAACGGGGTATTACATTCATCCCTTCTTATAAGGTTTTGCGTCCTCACAAATCCCAATCCATACATGCATGATTCAAACTGTCTACTTAGTTGCAGAGGACATGCATGCATACTTAGTTCTTCCGTTTTCTTGTGTCATCCGGCCCAATACCATAGGCCTAGTCTCATCCTGTGCAAGAGACTGCACGAGGTTTGCTCTGACACCATTCTGTCACGCTCTGGGCCTGCAGGGCCAACACGCCACCAGAGTATGAGCAGCCAAGTCCAACTTTTGGGCTCCTTCCTCGCTTATCCCAAAATGGAAATCCCAAATTAAACTTGAGTGCTTAAACTCAACTTATACATTGGTCCAAGTTATTTGACTTTTCCAATAGGGGATGGGGTATTACAAAGCTTTTTTTGCAGGGTAGAAAAAGAAGAAATTATGCTTCTCGATTGGTCAAGAAAAGCAGTGAAAATTTCCCCCACCCTATACATGTCACGCCCGTGCCTGGGGTTGTGGTACTCGCCATACTCTAAGCTACGCTAAGGCACAAGGCTTAACCAATCGCATATCAACCCAACCAAAATCACATGAACATAAATAAGTAAATATTCATCATAATTATCAAATCATCCACACCATAATATTCAACTTGCATTTACACTTCCCAAGGCCTAATACAAGCACTAATATCTCGAACATAAAACATCATCAATATAAACATAGTCTATTCACCATAGTACTAGAATACAAAAAAATCACCAAAATGTCATACATAGGCTAACAAGATAGACAAACTACTACTAAGTATGGTGCCAACATTTCATCAGGTCAACTCCAAGTGCTTGGCCAGTCTTCTTTAACGAAGTCCTCATTCACTGCATTTCAAAAGCATAGGATGAGCAATAAAATTGTCCAATAAGTAGCACAAGTATCCTCTACTGGCTCGAGAGTGCTATAGATATACATTCAATTCAAAATCACTTCATATGACAAAATAATCAAAAATACGTGGTATTTAACATTCCATAACATTTCACATAGCATAAGACAAAAACAACCATGAGCTCAAGTAACAAATAGATCATCAACCCAGGATATCTAATTGTTAGCTACAATCCAGTTAATAGACCGATCAACCGGTTCAAAAGCTAACGATCCCCGATTAGCACGATAAAAAATCATACCAATCACCAAATGAGGAACTAGTCCCGTCAATAATCATTCTTTCAAGAGCCCAAACTTATCATTCCAAATGTCACACAATACCACGTAGACACATTCATAGTAAATCAATAAAGTAATCACACTCAAGCCATCTTGTATACAAACTACATTTTTAAAGCAAATGGTTTACAAATAGCATTTTCAAAAAATAGAGGGTACAAGCACCACTTACCTCGGTCCAAACTAGCGGAAATAATCTACAAAAAGTTGATCACTTTTTTAACCTAAAACACACAATTAAATATTCAATTATACACTAATTCTATCAATAAATCATTATTGAAGCTTAAATCGAAACTTAGGATGCAAACCAGAGCCAAACGACCCAAAATGGAGTGATTCGTGAGTGGGGGTTCAATGATTTGTGCCTACGAATCCAAATGGATCAACCTCGTTGACAATTTTTTTCACCCATTTTATCAAACAATTCAAAAAATGGCTTGAAAAATCTGCCATTAACACTCAAAAACACATTATAAACTATAATCCATTAACCAAACTTGAATTAATTATGATTCACCATATCAAGTAGAAGACCCATCAACAAACGAAAGCATAATCACCATTTATAGTGCAAAACATGACCATTAATACAGGACCCAACAACCAAAATTCAACTACCCATAATAAATCTTAAGCATATACACCATTATTAACACAAAACATAACCATTAAAGCATAACATATCCTCAATATCATCATAACCTACCTATTTACTCACCAATAATACAACAATTACACCAATTACTACCCTAAAGCAAAACCCAAGAAGAATAGAGTAGAAATTGGGAAAATACTTTGAGTAGTAGGAGTAGGGGTAGAACTCTCTTAATTCTCTTCACTTAATTGCTCTTGGTTTGGCAAAATCCCACCTTAATTACAGAGAGAAATGGAAGAATTAGAAAATAGATTTGTGGGAGAGATAGAGAAAGAAAGTAGATGGAGGCTAATGAAAAGAATAAAAAAAGACCCTAATCTTTCTAACCTAATATATTAGCTCTAATGACCATTAAGCCCTCCCTTTATAATACAATTTACAACTTATACCAATAGTGGACAAAATGACAAGAATGCCCTTAAAGGGGCTTTAATATTACAATACATTTGAAGATAACGGGCATTATTTAGCCATTATAGGTACATAACATGCTTTGATGCTGATTTTGCAGGGTCTTCATGTTACAGTGATGAGTTATGCGGGAAAGCTGAGGATTTGCATTGTAACAGAGAAAGATTGCATAGATCCATTGTAGACACTAAATTTTGACACACCATTTATTTTCAAACATTAGGGGACATGTTTACTTTTTTTGGGGTCAAAATTTTAATTTTTCAATAATTTGGAGGGTAAAATAGTAGTTTTATCTGTAAATATTTTTCTATCAGCTTTTGGGGGTTTTAAATTCATATTTTTACTTTCATGTGAATTTGTTAATTTCTTATGATTTTTCTAGATTTAATTAGTATTCTTTGTATTTTTACCATCACAAAGGCAAAATGGTAATTTCACCCCGCGAATACCATTTTAGCTCATTTTTAGTTCCAAATTTATTTTTCTAATTCTTTAAGCATGTTTTTTAATTTCCTTGATTTTTTCAGAGACGATTACTATTTTTTCTGTGAGTTTTCATTGCCGAAGAGCAAAATTGTCATTTTACAAATTAAATTCATTTTTCACCAATTTTGAGTAAAAAATGCACTTTCTAGTGTTTTAAGCTTATTTTTAATCTTTGATAAGTTTTTGAGGATAATAACTATTTTTCTATGAATTTTCATTGTCCGAGGGTAAAATCGTCATTTTATAGTTTAAATTCATTTTTTGTCAAATTTTGAGTCAAAAATGCATTTTCTAGTTTTTTAAGCTTATTTGTAATTTTTGATAATTTTTTGAGGACAATAACTATTTTTCTGTGAATTTTCATTGTCCGAGGGCAAAATCGTCATTTTACAGTTTAAATTCATTTCTTGTCAAATTTTGAGTAAAAAATGCATTTTCTAGTGTTTTAAGCTTATTTTTAATTTTTGGTAATTTTTCATAGCTAATATCTATTTTTTGTGTATTTTCGTTGTCCGGGGGCAAAATCGTCATTTTACACCCCGAGCTCGTTTTTATCAGTTTTTGAGCTCTAGCTTTTATTTTTGAAATCTACTGTGAATTCTTTTTGAAAATTTAGAGATTGCTGTCATTTTTCTTGTATTAATTTTTAATTTTAGGGTTAAAAAAAATATATTTTTAATAAAATTAGCATTTTTTAATACCAGTGGCATTTCCGTTATTTTACAACATTCTTGGTCAACAAGACAAGTGGGCTATAAATACCCTCTTTAATCAGCAGAAAAAACAGAAGAAAAATTGAAAAACCCTAAAACACTTTTACTTTTGTGATTGTTGGATTAAAACACACACTTTTACACCTACAAAACACACACTAAGCCGCCACCTTCAAGAGCTAATCCACTGCTCATCGGACGAATGCTGTTCATCCCATACACTGTTCATCAGATCGTTGCTTGAAGTTTCAAAAAGGTAAGTTCTTCTTTTGGTTTTCTTTAATTTTCTTTCATTCTTAGGCAAATTGGATTAAATTTATAGTTTTTTTTTGTTGAAGAATTTTACTGGAGTTATTAAATTTACTTTCAGTCTTGCTGTTCTTGAATTTTTTTTTTAGCCATTTTTCTGGTTTTGTTCTTGTTCTTCCTCCACCGTCTACCACCCTTACTCCACCAGCAATTTTCCCTAGACCACCGGAATCTTCCAACCAACCACCATCACTTACCTTACAATCACCGAACCACCCTACTCAAGCAGGTACATCCACCTCCCCTCCTTCAACCACCGTTTCCTTCCTCCCTCTCCACTAGGAATCTCCATCGGACCTCACCAACCCTACCATCGCAGCAATCAAACTCCAGTCTTCAACCTGTAGACAACATACACAAACACAACAACACCCAAACATACACAGACGCACACACTATACACAAATACACAGCTTCACACGCACATAAACACACACAGATACACATAGCTTCACACACGCATAACATATTCAGTACACACAGACAACACACATACACACAAATTCTGCAAAACAAGCACAAATCCCATCCATAAAAATTACCCAGAGCTACGAAAGTACCACCGCCACCTACAACCAGATAGACCACCGTCAATACCCAAACAATCAATCGAGCCACCCAACCTCTATTTGCAAACCACCATCCCTCTATCCCCTCATCACTAGCAGCCTTCACTCCATCACTGTTTCTCCTAATTCCAACCCAGAACCACCAAACGTAAGCCCTCTCCTGCAACCTCCTCCCTCGGACCATAACTGCCAATTTCTACTTCACACCACCAGAATCCCATCCTCCACCGCCTGTAAAAATAATCAAAAAATTACCACACACATTCACACAGTCACATACACAACAAACCAGCATAAGACCAGGACCAAAAAACCATCATCCATAATCGGCAAACTGGACCTAATTTCCCCTGCCACAACACAATAGCCAAGTAGCCCAATCTAACTGTTCCTCATCCACCGATTTAACCACCAGGAGCCATCGTCAGTCATCATTGCCCACTCCACCACACAATCATAATCTCCAAACACCCAAACGACCTGCAAAAAACAAACAAACAGATACACAACAGCCCCAATTCATCAATTATCACTTTTGATTTTAGCTATCTTCACCTCTGCAATCCCAAAATTGCATTACTATTGCCAGAACACAACCAATACCACACATCGCCACCTGCAAAACAAATAACAGTAATAATCATTGACAAACAAGCCCACAACATCCAAATCACCTCACCCAATCTCAAAACCATCCTCATCGCACCACCTTCCCCCCTTAATTGAAAAGCTGAAATCCCCTCAACTCTTCTTATTCAATTTCTTTTTACTGATTTGGGGCATTGGTTCGGTGATTAGAAACAGCGAGATTGAGGGGAGGTGAGATGAGAGAAACCGAGAGAAAACTGGCGAGGTGGAGAGCAAAAGAAGAGAAGAGAGGAACGCGAGAGAGAGGCTTGGATTTTCAGGAAGAAATAGAGAGATAGATGAACCGAGAGAGAGAGGGTGAGAGCGAGAGAGAAACAGGAGACAGAGAGAGAGGGACCAATTCAGAGGAAGTTCGGAGGAGAAAACTGGAGAGGACAGAATCAGAAAATAAAGAGAGCAATGCGAGAGAGAGGCTTAGATTTTCAGCTAGAAATAGAGAAGCAACAGAGAGATACTGATGGAGAAGAAAGAGAGAAAAACAACGGAAAAACAGTGAAAATAAAAGAGTGAGACAGGGAGAGTAAGCGGAGATTGAAGAAGACAGGGATGGAGAGAAGAAAAAAATTGAAAGAAACAGAGACAGAATGGAAGGGAGAGGAAAGAAGAAGAAAGAAAATAGAAAAAAGAAGAAAAAGAAAGCCAAGAAAAGAAAGAATGGGGGAGAGAAGAGACAATCCGGGTGGGGGTTTGAGGATCCGATTAAAACTTGCTGGGTAGTGGGGCGTGGGTTTTGTTTATTTAGGTTTTGTTTTTGTCTTGATTTCTGATCAACTAAAAACAGGAATTAGGATATGGGGTTTTTATTTTATTTGATTTTTATGTTTTGATTTTATCTTTAGTTAATTTGTTAGTTTAATTTAGTTTTAGTTTAGTTAGTTGGATATTTAATTTAATTACTCCAATTAATTTAGTAGTTTTTGTTCAATTTAGTATTTTATTTTTATAAAAAATGGAAATTGTGCACTTGAACCATTTAGGTCTTATTTTCTTTCAAATTTCATTTATCATTTTGCCTCCAAATTTACTTTAACTTTGCATTCCTATCCCCTTAGACTTATGTGAGTTTCCAGTTTCTACCCCCTAAATTTTATAGAATTTCATTCTAGTCCTTTAATTGCTAGAATTTTACTAGTTTACTCCAATTTGTAATATTTGTACATTTTTAGGTTTTATTTATTTATATTATGATACCTTGACGTGTGTGTTCATTTTTTAAGCTTGGTATCGGGTCTCCAAAGAGGTATCCCGACTTCTTGTTATTTTCTTCTTTATGTGCTCCAATATGCTCAATGTGATGTTATGCATTATTTTTATTATTATTTGTTTATTTCTTATTTTATATACTTGTTACATATTTACGTAGTTAATTTGTTTAATTTTGGGTTATTATTATTTTGGAAAATATAATATTTTGTATTTAGTTAGTCAATGTAATAGTTAGATTATTTTTCTCGTATTTTAGTAAGAATTGTGTAATTAGACAGAAAATGTAATAGATAGGGCATTTTAAATTTTCTCCCTTAAATTGTAAATCAACCCTCCCGGTGTAATAGTTAGGATTTATTTGCTTTTGCGTGCTTGTGTGTTTATTTCTTTTACCGCTTTTCTTAAGGATTTTTGCATTTAGAATATTATGCTTATGTGTTATGTGCTCTTATGTGATCTTATATGCTTTTATATATTTAAGTTACTTTTAATTCATGCTTTAATGTTTAATTCATGATTTATAGTATTCCGTCACCACACTAGTCCAACGCTAGTTGTGGCTTCTTTCTTTCCCGCTAGCCCAATGCTAGTAGGACTTTTTAGAACGGATTAGTCCAGCGCTAGACCCTTAGGACATTTTAGTGTTAGGTACATTCGTGTGCATTTCTCATCTCATTTCACACACTCTTAGCTTTCTTTTCCATTTGGCATGATTTTATTATTACTCGTATTATTATTATTATTATTATTATTATTATTATTATTATTATTATTATTTTAACACATTTTTAAAATGCATGACATATAGGTTGCATTTCACTTAGACTTTAGGACATTTGTGTGATTTGACTAGAAATAGTCGTCTACTCACGTGGGAAGCGGTGGCGTACATGCCGTTCCCCCTTCCGTGAGTAAGAAATATTCAGTCATGAGATTTAGTCCCCCGTACCCGTCATGTTGCATTCCCACTTTCTTCGGCCACTTATTATCTATATTAGTATTTTCTTTTCTTGTTGCATTTCATTTTGCATTCACACTCGTGACATCCTCGAGACCTCGACTCGGGTTTCGCAATTAATGCGATAATCCGATCAAGTTTCGACGATACATTCCGACCCTCTCAATACCCACATTTAGACTTACGATTTGCATTTATTTAGATACATCCGAACGCGATAGAACTTGGGGTTAATGTAGAAAATTTTGATTAAATCTCGCAACTAGCCTCGGCTAGGTTGAAAGGGTGCCTTAGGCGCAAGCCTTTGCCTTCCCTTTCTTCAAATGTGACTCCCGGATCTTTTTCTCTTGTTTTTTCGTAGACCGGAGTCGAAAAAGGGTTTTAAAATATTTTTCTAAAATTTTATTTTATTTTTATTTTTGATTAAACGATTTTTCGGGTGACTTGGTACATCCTAATTCAGTACCAAGTGGCGACTCCATTTTCTAAATAAAACCATTTTTCAAAAATTATGTGGCCAAACCTGTCGCATTTTTAGTCCCGGCCTTCTTTTCTTTTAATAATACCATTTTTTTAAAATACATTTTTTTACTAAAATTTTGATTTTTCTCACACACGCATTTTTTTCCAAAAAACCTTTATTTTTGAAATGGTCACCGAGATCGAACCGTCTTTTTAGAACGCGACAGTCAACGACCCCACTAGCACCCTTTGCTCACGATTTTTTTTAGGACATGACATCCATGCAAGTTGAAGTCATGCATTCAGAATGCTTTTGAGACTATTTTCGAAGCAGCTTTCGTGCCTTCTTCATCAACTGCAAAATAAGAGCATGCACATGCACTAGCTCATATGTATTTTTCTCTTTCCATCTCTCAAATCTCAATAAAAGTATACATGAGCATAGTCGAATCAAACACCACATAGTGTTTGAGTTTTTTAGTTGAGGTATTAACTATCGAAAACTAAAAGTTGGAGTTTGTATCTTAATTTCGCAAAGGCTATTTTTGGCTAAACTTCAGTAAAAACTTAACCGACTAAATTTCATTATACTTAGTGAAATTTAGTAAAAAAACTTGAGCTTGATAGTTCATTTTTTAAACTTGATTTTATTGGATAGCAAGCAACTAACTAATTCTTGTCAGAGAAAAGGTCCAATTAGGTGTTATTTGCTTGAAAAACATGTTATTCCATGTCATTTTATGAGAGAGAATTTGAAAATATATATTGAGAACATTAACTTATATATTTCTGATTTAAAAATAAAGATGCATTTGAATTTTTGTGAATATTAAAGCTGATGCATTTATTGTTAGCATTATATAATAAGATCTTTGGTTATGATTTGTAAATCACTAAAACATTATGCATATAAAAATATATAAAACATACCTTGAGCCATGATGATTCCAATTATAAGTAGCATTTCTTCCTACAAGCCTTCTTGGACTGGCTCCTTAATCCTTTCTCTAACTCTCCTTCCTTTCTTTAAGCTTCAAGATCAAGTCTCTTGATCTTCCCTCTCCTAACTCTCTTAATATTGTGACAGAATGATGGATTGAGTTCACAATGAACAAGTGAGTGGAGAGATGGATCAAGAATCCTATTTATAGTGAGTTTGAGGACTCTTTCCCATTTTGAGTCATAACTAAAAATAACTTTTCTTCTTCCTCTTATAGTATTGTAACATACACTTTTAATCTTATAATGAATTCATGAAACTACCATACAATAATGGGCTCATGAAATTACCAAATAATGGAGTAGATGTTACAAATTCATAATACTAATGTGGTCATAAAGTCCACCAAATAGTGGAATAAAAGTTACATATGTGAACATATTAGTAATGGCATGTAACTCACCAATTAGTGTAATGAGAATTAGATTAATGGAGTGTAACATACCAAGTAGTGGGACGAAGGTTACATGAGAATAATGATGTGAAGGTTACATGTAACTAATGGGGTGAAAATACAAGAAGTAGTGGGACAAGAGTTACATATAATATAAAACCCACAATTATTTTATGTTACATAATTTGATGATTATAACTTCCACTAAATATCTTTAATATTCTAACATTCTTCCACTGAGACAAATGACCACATTATAGTGTATAATCAATAGAGTAGGCCACAAAATATAATTATGTTTATCCTACGTAATTATTAGAATGGATCATGACGATCATATATAGTATGATTATATACTTCCTTCCATATATCACAATTCCAATTGCTAAATGTAGATATACAGAATGAGGAAAAAATGGACTAATCAAAACAACAAAGTCCATCAATGGTCCAAAATATTAAATCATGTGTAAAATCTCATAATACAATAATGTGCACAAGAAATAGGAAATAATATCTTTTCAATTATGCGTCCAAAATAATAAATAAACACTTACTCAAAATTAATAAGACCCATGGAACAAACATATTCTAAAAATTTTTTTGACGCCAATGCTTTTGTTAATGGATCTGCAAGCATCATGTCGATCTTTATATGCTTCATGGACACCTTTTATTCTTGAATTCTCTTTAGAACAACATGATATTTCAGTTCAATATGCTTAGACTTGCTCGAGCACTTGTTGTTCTTTGAGAAGAAGATAGTAGCAGAATTGTCACATTACAATGTTATGGGTCTACGAATAGAATCTATAATTTTAAGCCCTTCAATAAAATTTCGCAACCAAATAACGTGAGAAGTAACCTCATGATATGCTATAAATTTTGCTTCCATTATGGAAGAAGTAGTGATAGATTGTTTAATGCTTTTCTATGATACAGCTCTACCAGCAAGCATGAAAACATAACCATAAGTAGATTTCATACTATCAACACAACCCATGAAATCTGAATCCGAGTATCCAACAATTTCAAGATAATCACTGTGCTTATAGGTGAGCATTAAATTTTTAGTACTTTGAAGATATCGCATTATCTTTTTAGCAGCCTTCCAGTGATCAAATCCCGGATTACTTTGAAATCTTCCAAACATTCCAATTGCAAAATTAATATTAGGTCACATGCAAGTTTGAGCATACATTAAGCTTCCTACAGCTGAGTTATACGGCACATTTTCCATTTTATGTCTCTCAATATTATTTTGAAGACATTGACTTTGACTAAATTTATCTCCTTTAACAATGGGACATGGAGTTGCTGAACAATTTTGCATTTGAAACATTTCAAGAACCTTATTTATATAAGTCATTTGAGATAGATCAAGAATTTTCTTGAGTCTATCTCTATGGATCTCAATACCAAGTACGAAAGATGCATCTTTCATATCTTTCATTTCAAAGTTCTTCGAAAGAAATTCTTTAGTTTCATGCAATAAACTTAAATCATTAGTAGCAAGTAATATATCATCAACATACAAGATCAAAAATATGAACTTACTTTTAGATATGTACAATCATCAAATTTATTTTCTTGAAATTCGAAGATTGTTATGGTATCATGAAACTTAAGATACCATTGACGGGAGGCTTGTTTAAGTCCATAAATAGATCTTTTAACCTTGCATACTAGTTGTCCCTTTTTCTTTCTCCTCAAAACTTTCAAGTTGTTTCATATAAATTTCTTCATCTAAATTTCTGTTCAAGAAAGCCGTTTTTATATCCATTTGATGTAACTCGAAATCATAATGAGCTACCAAAGCCATAATAATTTGAAAGGAGTATTTCTTAGATATAGGAGAGAAAGTTTCATTATAATCAATATCGTCCTTTTGAGTGAATCCTTTGACTATCAATCGGGCTTTATAATGGTCAATATTACCTTTAGAGTCTCATTTGGTTTTAAATACTTATTTACATTGAATAGGTATGAAACTCTTAGGTAATTCAACTAATTCCCAAACTTGGTTAGACTTCATAGATGCCATTTCATTATTCATAGCATTCAATTATTTGTTGGAATCACTACTATTTATGGCTTGTAAAAATGTTAACGGATTATCATCAATGCCAGTATCGCTTTGTTCTAGTAAATACACTGAATAATCATCTAAAATTGCATTGGTCTTTATTCTTTTTGACCTTTTCAAGGTATTCGGATCATTACTATTATGTGTATCTATGAGAATAGTTGTATCATGACCATTAATAGGAAGCGACGTAGAAGAAGTTTTTTCCGATTCAGGAATCAAAATCACTTCTCTTTTATCATGACTCCCACTAAAATTCTCATTTTCAAGAAATTTAGTAATATTCGATTTCATTATTCTATTATAATGATTAGGATCAATAAAAACGATATCTTTTCGATCTTTCTGGATAAGCAATAAAGAAACAACTAATGGTTCTTGGATCCAATTTTCTTTCATGTGGATTTAGAGCTTTGCTTCAGCAGGACAACCCAAACATGTAAACTCGGTTTCCTACCAACCCATAACTCATAAGGAGTTTTAGCTATGGCTTTGGTAGGAACTCGATTTAAAATATACATGACTGTCCTAATGGTTTCACTCCAAAAAAATTCAGAAAGAGTAGTGTCACTAATCATACTTTGAACCATATCCCATATGGTTCGATTTCGCCATTCAGTTACACCATTTTGCTGAGGAGTTCCTGGCATTTTATATTGAGTTATAATTCCATTTTCTTGAAAAAATCTAGCAAATGGTTCTAAATTACGACCAGTTTCATTATATTTTTCATAATATTCATCACCTCTATCAGATCTCACAACTTTAATTTTTCTATCTAATTAATTTTCAACCTCTGCTTTGAAAATTTGAAACATATTCAAAGCATTAGATTTTTCTTTAATTAGATAGACATTGCCATAACGTGAGAAATTATCAATAAAAGTGATAAAGTATTTTTCACTACTTATACAAGGAGGAAATGCCCCACAGATATCTATATGTTTCACTTCAAGCAATCCAGAACTTCTAGTGACACATTTCTTGGTACTTTTAGTTTGCTTACCTTTAATGCAATCTATACAAGTACCAAAATCTGTAAAATCAAGAGTTGGTAAAACTCTATCTTTTACAAGTCGGTCAAGTCTTTCTTTTGAAATATGACCTAAGCGTTTATGCCACAACAATGATGAAGTCTTATTATTACGACTGCATTTGGTGCAAACATCAACATTCATATGTAGGGGAAGAAGAGATTGTGAAAATGTTGAATCAAGATTTATTTTATACAACCCATCAATTAAAGTTCCACTACCAATAAAAGTACTATTTTTAGTCATAGAAAATAATTGGTCTCCAAAATGAAATTTATAACCATCCAAATCAAGACGAGACAAGGAAATCAAATTTCTAGAAAAGGAAGGAACATAAAAGGTATTAAGAAGGTCTAACAAAAAGCCAAAATGAAGAACTAGGTCTAAATCTAAACATCCCAAGGTAATGAGTATTTGCTCATGCCAATAAGAGAAATTAGATCCATTTAACTTCGAAATGTTAGTAGTAATTCTTAAAAGTGAAGTTGGAGTAATAGCTGAAAAATTCAAATAAAAGTCATAAGACACGAAAAGAGCAATCTAGTGCATCATCGTATTCTACCTTTGGGTCAGAATAACGATATACTAGTGATTCACTCTATAAGCGGGAAACAATTATTCACTTAATCATATAACCTTAATAGAGATATTATATTCCTTTGGGTAATATAATAACTCCTACAAGAGTATAGAAATTAAAAATACCTTTGGGCAAATTTTATTTCTATAATCTCGATATATAACAAGCATAAATAACTATTGAATAAACATCATCATAATTAGGCCACTTTGGTGACAACTAATTATTTTCTTCATGTTTCTATAGTTATTTAGCTTGATTTGCCCAAATGCACATTTATATGGACTTCTACCAACATTTCAAGAATTAATTTCAACTCTTGATATTTTGAGTGGTCAATTATCTCAAAATTTTTCACATATTAGAAATATCAAGATAACACATAATGACATATCAAAAACAAATATGTAAATTGTGACTTCTTACTTTTAAATCAACTTTATTTGATTTAGTTAAAATATGATGACTTACATGTATTTTCAAGTATAATAAAATAATTTTATAAATATTTTTGAAAATATCATGAGTCCAAACCAATCATGAACAACATATTTAGGCTCAATTTAAGACAAGATACACAATTGATTCAAAGCACATATAAAATTTTAGCATTATTGAACTACACACCTCAAACAAAAATATGAGAATAATAGAATATAAATGAGAAGAGGAATTACAATAGAGCTGAACATAAACCTTCATGTTTAGTAACAAAATTGTAAGACATAATCTTGAAGTATTCTAAACAAGTGGATGCAAAATTTAAAATACAAACCACAAGTTTCATCATAGATTACTTAGGATAAGAATGTCAAGCATAATGCATTCTCATTTATATACAAATTAGACTCAATACTTGAATTCAATTATTTTGTCCAAAACTTGATGGATAAATAAATCAAGAATATGTTTTACTTTATGGATTTACAAATCATAAACCTTAACCATACATGTTAGCATTACATAATAAGATCTTTGGTTATGATTTGTAAATCACTAAAACATTCTGCATATAAAAATATATACAATATACCTTGAGCTATGATGATTCCAATCACAAGTAGCATTTCTTCCTACAAGCCTTCTTGGACTGGCTCCTTGATCTAACTCTCCTTTCTTCCTTTAAGCTTCAAGATCAAGTCTCTTGATCTTCCCTCTCCTAACTCTTCTAATATTGTGACAGAATGATGGGTTGAATTCGCAATGAACAAGTGAGTCGAGAGAAGGACCAAGAGTCCTATTTATAGTGAGTTTAAGGACCCTTTCCCATCATGAGTCATAACTAAAAATAACTCTTCTTCTTCCTCTTATAATATTGTAATATACCCCTTTAATCTTATAATGAATTCATGAAACTACCATACAATAATGGGCTCATGAAATTACCAAATAATGGAGTAGATGTTACAAATTCATAATACTAATGTGGTCATAAAGTCCACCAAATAGTGGAGTAAGAGTTACATATGTTACATATTAGTAATGGCGTGTAACTCACCAATTAGTGGAATAAGAATTAGATTAGTGGAGTGTAACATACCAAGTAGTGGGATGAACGTTACATGAGAATAATGATATGAAGGTTACATGTAACTAATGGGGTGAAAATACAAGAAATAGTGGGACAAGAGTTACATATAATATAAAACCCGCTAATTATTTTATGTTACATAATTTGATGATTATAACTCCCACTAAATATCTTTATTATTCTAACATTTATATTTTTCTTTACGTAAGAGGAGGACACATGATAAGAAATGACTAACCTATTCGAGAGAGTTTTGTCAGTTGTTGACATATGTACACTACAGTAAAAACCTCACTATTATTGCCTAATTTAAATTGATTCTTCTTGGTTTTTTTTTATTTTTATTTTGTGGTTATATTAGAATATTGAAATCCATCTATAGTTCTTTTGTTGTGTTCTATTCCATTATTAAGCAAAATCTTTAGTTTATGTTATCATAAGCTACATCTAACTCAAAGCTCTAATGTTGGCAGCATCATATTTTGATTTGAAATTTAGCATAAATCTGTCACACAAATTAGCTAGACTTGATGCAAGTGATTTACAACCAAGTGTATCATCACATAAACAAGTTATTGCATGGATAGATTTGGGCAAAAGAGGCAAACTTTCTATTGATTTGTAACCCATCAAAGTTATTGATCAAATTCCTCCATTACCTCAGATTTATGGTTAGGAGTAGAAGCAGGAATTAGCTAAATATAGAACAAGTTCATTGGCTGGGGTAGTTAAGTCAATAATTTGTGGTGCTAGTGGATTTGAACTATCTTATGTACCTCCTATGGTTGAGGGAAATACAACCACGTACTATAAACATCTCGAGGTAGGATAGCGTGGGAAAGTAGAATAAACTTGCATAAGTATTTCTTGTTATGTATTTATATACTTGTATCAATGATAATAAAAGTATTGCATTATTATTGATGGTACTTTTGACATGCTTGTTGTGTTCGATAAGAATTGTATTTAAATGATTGTTTTGATGTCCACTCCAACATATAATTGTAGACTTCGTTATTGCACCTACTAGACAAGAGTAATAGATCAAGATTGGATCCAACTTGGTTGTGAAGATGACTTGTATATAAAGATTTTTACACGATTATTATTGAGTTGCATAATTGACTTGTTTTCTTATTATTGTTTTGAATATTTGAATAAGTTATGAGTTTTACTTTAGTCTCTCGTTGAGATTTTATGCTCATAGCTCATTGTTGATAATTTTGCATTTTTGTAATAGCTTTGGAAAGGGAAGTTCCTTAGCTTTTGGGAGTCCTAACATTTGGATTATGAGTGGTTCAAGAAAGTATGTTATAGAGAGCAATTGATGTACCTAGATCACAACTTATGTATTTATAGTGATTTGTACTTTTTGGATGATATTTGAATATTCGAAGACTTGCGGTACTTTTTATATAATTATATGGTAGTTGTACTTACTAATAGTTGTTATACTTGTTATATGGCATTGGGATATTAAAAGTTTATATTGAATTAATGCTAAACAAGCAAATGTGAAAGTTATTTTTATTGTTGATGGTTTGAATTTATAGATTGTAGTATTTTTTTTGTGGTAATTAGTAGCTTTGATGTAGTGTGCTTTTTCTATGCAGTAGTAGAAAAATGCATATCCTACAATTCAGAACATGACAATTGTGTTTGAGGTACCTAATATAAATGTATTTGTAGTGTGTGTGTGTGTATATATATTATATCAAACCTATACTATTACAATTGGGGAAGGGGAAAGATGCTTGGTGGGATTTAAACCCCTGACCTTGAGGTAGAGTCATAGAGCTCTAACAAATCAACCCTCTATTCGTTTTCACTTTTGTTATATTGAGTGATAAGGTAACAGTTGGAATGATTGATGCCAAAATTATTCAAGGTATACAAATTAACTTGATTTAACAATTGGAATGACCTTTGTGGTCGCAAGTGGAAGTCGTGGTTGTTGAGCGATAGTGGTTAAAGATTGTTTTGGGCAATTGTCTCAGTGGTAATTGTTGATGGTGGTGAAAATGTTGTGGCCAATTGGAGGAGGCTTTTTTTGTGATGTGGGGATCTTTTAGAGAAGTGGTAGTTTCAAAGGTAACTTGGTTGTTAGTGGTTGTTTCCTGAAGAGGAGGGAGGAATGGTGGTCGGTAGTAGTGGTTGACGGCAGGGGAGGAGGAGGGAGATTGTGGGCAAGTTGCAATACTCAGAAGTGGTGGTTTAGGGAAGAGTGATATTTGTGGTGGTGATGAACTTAGGGAATAGAGCTGATGGTGGTTTGTGGCAGGTGGAAGGATGGCCGGAGGACTGGTTGTCTACGTGTCATATGTCCTGTGTGCATGATTGTGCTTGACTCTCTGTGAGTATGTATGTTAGGAGCTAGTGTGTGTTTTTGGTGAACTGTGTGTTCTTAGTGAAATTGTGTAATAATAGTGAAAACTATGAGTTAATGGTATGAAGGGGCACGGATGAGGAAGATGGACCCTTTGCATTTTCTAAATTGCCCCTCAATAATGTCTTGTAAACTGTGCGCACAAATAGACCTACAAAAGTTAATGAATGTCTGACAGAATGGTCTATGCTTTTAAGACTTGAGTGACTAAAACTAGCTATTTAAAAGTTGAATAGTTAAAACTCAACCAACTCAAAAGTCTAGTGACGTGGGGGAATTCGCTCGACCTCTATCCATTGGGACACGAGATTGGCGAGACATATATTCCAACACGTAATTCTACAGCACATGTCTAACAAACAATGATTGTATCCTTTTGTGACATGGAGAAAATAGATAAAATATTTTCCTAATCATTTTTCCACTATATTAACCCCTTTGCATTAGTCCCTTTGCATTAGTCGGTTTTCGAGGCATTGGATTAACACCAATGTTTGTGTTACTCAAGCCCACTAAAGATCAGAATTCAGCGGGGATTGGCCACTCAAAATCTTTGGTTTCTACCCGGATCGATGAAAAATGGTTCATTAAAACCATTGGAATGTTTAGATTTTCTTTTGCCTTTCCATCGATTGGAAAAGCTTACCACATTCATAATATTTTAAAGGCAATTTCTCACATCTAGACGGGTTCATAAAACAAAGAACACATAGCTATGATTGATCTCCCCATACGATCGGTCATGGTTTGTTATGTTTTGATTGTAACCAACGTTAAGGATTTTTTTTTTTTGTAAAAAGATTAGTTGAGTGCTCAATAAGCATTAATTAACAGTTAGGAAAAAAATTTAAGTAGAATGATGACAATAAATGTGAATGTACACATTTGTATAGTAATTTTTGTGTAGCTAACGAGTGCCCATTAGACACTTTTGGACTAAAATATGCATCCAGAGCACAAGAACCTTTGTCAAATTTGTTCAATTACCAACAAATGTGTAAAATGACAGAAGATGGAAACAATATGAAGTAGCTTATTGATAATAGTATTTTCTTGGAGGGGTAAAGTGTCAATAATAGTAAATATTGAAGGTGCACACTATTTGTGTATTTTTGGTAATTATGTGGGTGGGTTTTTGTGTCATTAACGGATTGGGTGTGTAGGGGAGGCCTTAACAATTGTTAAGCATGGATTTAGATTGGTTTATATATATATATATATATATATATATATATATATATACACACACATATATTTTTTGTCAATAGTCAATGGTATATTATCTTACTTCTAACATACACTAAAGGGGGAGGGATCCAACTGAACTCCGGGAGAACCGTTGGGGACTGAACTACTATCAGACCAAATGGGTACTTTTAACCTACATTAAAAGAGGAGGGAGCCCAACTGAGCTCCAAGGGAATCGATGGGAACTGAACTACCATCGGACCAAACGGGTGCATTATGCACTCATTTGGATTTTTAATGAGAGTCATGGTTTGAACCCCAGACCTTTTACCCCATTTAACCTTTAATGACTTTGTGGTAGCCAACCCAACCGAGTTGGGTTGGTTGTTGTATATTGATAGTTGTAAATTCTTTTTTTGGTTATATGAATTATTGTTCTACTTATTATAGAATTTACACCAATGATCATTCATGCATCAACTATCTCGAATTCGTAAATTAACAATATTTGAGTCCTATCTCCCTGTGTTGGCTGGTGGAAAGGAATTGAAACATCTAACAAATTATAAGTTGTTTTTCTCAGGTGACAGCTAAATTTATTCACACGACGTTAACCAATTCAAGCATGACAGTTTCGAATGTTTTTGGGCCAGTTGACCAATTGGCTTTGGCCAATCATCCAGCTAAAGGCATGTATTTCATGATGGCTGCCTCTCCACAGGTGAAAAAAATATACATATACAGATAATAATTAAAAAAATTACAAATTATTTAACCTTTCATGATGGGCTGGCTTCCAAAATAATAATAATAATAATTTTTTTTGTTGCAAATTCTTATTGCCAATAATTTTGATTGCAGAATCTTACAATAACAATGGTGAGCTACATGAAAAAACTAAGGGTTGCAATAGGAGCAGAAAAAGGCATGATAGATGCAGACAAATTCAAGTCATCCATTGAAGAAGCCTTCAATATGATCTACAATGTAGCTGTTGGGTCTACTCCACCACAAAATTAATTGTTACTAGCATTGAATATCAGATGATGGTATTATTTAATTTTGCGGCAAGTAGAGTAAATTAAAGTCCACTTCTGGCCCCTTAAATTTCCCATAATTATTGTTTTGCTCCAAAGCTTTTGGGAAGATTAGAATTGCGCTTCCAAGCTGACTGTTTAGGCATTTCTGTATGGTGTTCTTGCTTTTGCTTTTGCATCATGTACAAGTAAAAAGTGTAAATGGTCCATCAATTGGCAAATATGCACACTCTTGTACTTGCTTTTAGTTGTAATTTTTAGTAATCAAATAATATTTGTTTGTGCTGTTTTTGTTTGATTCGTTGAGCAATAAATAATATAGAGTATTTACTGTTATTGTTTTCGTTAATTAAGGTTCAAAATTTTTCTTTTTAATTTTGTAAACGAAAAGAATATCAAGAAATCTCATGAACAAGGCTAACATAAAGAGAGAAACTAAAAATGAATACATAGTAAAACAGCCCTCGATATTAAATTAACATTGAAAGGTACTATTTTATGATAATGAGAATTTTTCAAGAAATACCTAAGCCAAATGAAAGAATCTGAAAATTTTAATGAAAAATTGGTGGCTACAATTATTGGCTATCTTCGCTTCTATTTTTATTATTATTTTATTTTTGTATTGTAGCAAATTGTGCTGGCTTAGATAGGAGAAACTTTTTCCAAACATATAAACAAACTATTCACTATATGAATCGATTTCGATTGGATTTTAAACTCGATCAAAATTAACTCGTCAGCTAATTAAATCAAATCCAAACAATTTGAGTTTGCCTAGATAAACAAATAATTTAAAATTTATATAAATATAAAATCAAGCTACTTGAGTTTGATTCTATAAAAGCTCATTTGGATTTAATTCACATAATAATAAAGTCAATTCAATGCAGAATTTTAACTTCTTTAATGAACCCTAGTTAAGTTGGGATATTGTAATATTCATCTCATTTACCTCCCTGATTTTGAACTATTTATCATTACTAATAATTGTCCTACATAAAAAATACATAAATAAATATGTATAAATGAAAAATATGAAGAAAACTTTTTCCAAAATGTGATGGAGATGAACGTATCTTGTTTGATATCATGGTATTTATGTCTATGATAGTGGGAAGTTTGTTTATTTCATTATTTCCTTTCTCCATGTGGATATCAACAACTAGCGCAGATAAGATAAAGTTTCAATAAATAGTGCTTATACAAAAATAGTTCACTGAATATTGACAAAGTTTTTGAACCAGATAAAGCAATCAGTTGTTTATGCGGGTCAGGTAATCCTTTATCTGTGAATGTATTCCATCATGTTGCACTATGAGATAGAAATGGCAACCTATCTCTTATGTTGCTGTACAAACTTGTGTCCTTTTAAATAGGTCTATTATTTATGTAGCAAGTTTCAAAAGCTTTATTAAATAGGTAGGCCCTTTACAACCATAATCACTGCCAATTCTTCCAATTTAATAGCTGCCAAGTTCGTTTTCATTTTATACCTTTCGGTGTTTGCTTATTGTTGACAAAAATAAACAGAATCAAGCAAAATATCTGGGCTCATTAATGAAAATTAGCTGAGAATTGGGGTATTAGACTCACCCAATACGCAAGGACTCTAAAATGATCAAAGTAATTCGAAAACATAAACAAGTCATAAATATTAAAATACTCCAATTAATATAAAAATCCTCTAATAATAAAATTCTAACATCCTACAAAGTCATCAAACTTCCTTAGCTGAAATAAGTACACTAAACATGAAATGAACTACTATCATTGGCTCACCAACTAAATAATCTTTCAATAAAAATAAATAATCCTCTATTGCGAAGCTAAGTATCCTGCTTGCTTAATCCGAACTAAAATCACCTGCAAAATAAATAACATAAGTGGGGTGAGCAACCAACACGTTCAGTAAGCAATTCCACCCCTTTCTCACCAGTCTGGGCAGTTACGTATATACATACATATACTTATATATATGCATTCATTCAGTCACACACTATCCATAATCACACATAATAATAATATATCATACATAACAAAGTCGTGACATATTAAACAAAACGTAGTTCATTACATACATGCATGTTCATAGATACATAGGCTCAGATTTTTCAACGTAAGAACCAGTCGTACTAGATATCTAGCCTAACTTTTTCTCAGTTAGGAGGGTTATAAACATGCATGCATGGCCTGACTACTTACCGTCAGGTAGGTATATCGAGAACTAATTTTATCTGGTGTACAAAGAATAATCAGAGCCAAAACATACATGTCATTCATTCACACATCACACATACACATGCATATACATATAAGTAATCCAAGTGCCACAATACATGAAATAATTTTCGCACGTATTACTTGCCCATTCTGAGTTTTATATTATGAAAATATTCATGAAGGGAATATATATACATATACAAAGAATTTTTCAAAATATGAGAAAGGGATAGGAACCACTTACCTTAGAGTCCAACCAAATTCTCTAACTCAAATAATCTTGATCCAAAAAATACTCACCACCTATTGACAACAGAAATAATGTGAAATTTCACTTTATTACTTATATCAATATATAATAAAATACTAAGAACTCCTACGCTACAAAATAGTTCTAAAATTCACAAGCCTAAAAAAAATAGAGAAAAAAAAAACTTATCATCCATATTTCCCAATTGAAAACTAAGACAAATTTAATTCCATCATATACTTAATATAATGAATTAAGAAAATTCTAAAGACTCCAAATTATTACGAAAACCTAGTTATTCTTATTTGATAACTTAATAGTACTAAAATATAATCTGATCCAAAACTAAAGGTTGACTTACGAAGTTAATTAAACAATTTACGAACATAATTCGATTTAAGGGGATAATTCCTATACATATATTTCCTCGTTGCTGTAGGCCACCAATTGTGACTTACATCTCCCTGCCATATTCTAAAGAAACAAAGAGCTTCAACTTCTGTTGCAAACACGGCCCACCAATTGCAACTAAATGAAAAAACCACGGCAATGGCTTGTTGAAGAAACAAAAAGCTTCCAATTTCCATTGCATGCGTTCTTATTTCTTTCGTTGCTCTTTTTTTTTTTTTTTTTTTTGCAGTGGGTCCACATGAGACCCACAAATCCCTTGCCCAAACCAGTTTCCTGGATCTGCCGTCGCTGTTACAAAGACCATAAATAATTTCCTGCGCGCTGCTTCTTTGTTTGTTTATTTGATCAAGTTGTCATGTTTTTTTTTTTTTCTCCAACCGAGGATCAGATCTTTATAGAAGAAAAATAATCACTCTCTTCCTCTAAATTAGTGTATCAACTCATCTAAACCCTCAATAATTCAAAAATTAAAATCCTACAAGTCATGGTCAAACATCACCTTTTCTAAAATTAAAAGAACCTAAAAATCCAATAATTCTAAAATCTAAATCTAAATAAGATAAAACTTAAAGTTATAGATAAACTAACCGTAATCGTTGTAGGGATTGAAAGAGTAGCCTGTAGTTCCTGGCTCCGCGAATTCTTCTTCCTCTACTTGTTCTTGCTCTAGAGAAGAAACTGACAGTGAGATTTTGAGAACGAAATGTACTAATTGTGGGTTTGAGAACACGTTTGATAGGTTATTCTATTTATTATTTTATCCTTATTTATTTTTAGTAACAATAAAGCCCCTCATTTTTTTTAAACTCCCCGTGGCCCCAAAATATAATTCTCACATTATGCACTTAAGCCCATGACACTGGGCACGGGTATTTCATTAAGTGCCACCCAAAATAAGTTAGGAATTTTCATAAAAGTTAGGAATCTTCACCACTTTTATTCACTTTTTGTCTTAATCAAAACAGTTGAGAGTGCAACTCTTCATCACTTGTATCCACTTCTTGTCTTAACCAAAACAGTTGGGGTTGCAACTCTACAAGGTTTAGGTTTCTTACCTTCCTAGTCTGGTCATTCTCAAAAAACAAATAAAAATAGCCAAGAAGATAATTACCCTTTCACCTATTTAAAATCATAGATCCATTGATGAAAAAGAAAAATGCTTTAGGTATCTATAAGTTTAGCATGCTATTTGTACAAAAAATATCAGCCTTGAGTGCTGTAGTGCTTACATATAAACTCTGAATTGACAAATTATATGCAATCTTTCCATATTTTAGAAGGATAGATTTGTTGTTTCAAAAAAAAAAAAAAAAGAAGAATAGATTTGACAACTTAGATATAGAAATTCTAGACTATATCTAAGTATGGGAAATATTTAGATGACCCGTGGACCCTGTGGTTCACTTAAAGCCACATCCACCAAAAGTACTATGGAACCTACGTGGGGTCTACAAGGGACCCACGTGGGGTCCTTCTGTGGGTTCCTTGTGGACCCCATGTAGGTCCCATAATACTTTTGGTGGATGTGACTTTAGATGGACCACAGAGTCTACGGTTTCACCCATAAATCCGATCCACCTAAATATTTTACATCTAAGTATCGCCATCTAAATGGAGGCCAAGCACAATAGCCAAGTGAACATCGTTTCACATCGACCAATAAATGACATACGTACGATAATTGGTAGGAAACAAACACGAAACATGTGAATATCCAATCAAACTTATGAAAAGTTGACTATGTGTTTTGCACATTAGTCAAAAGGCACAAGTATCTTTCATGGTATTTAAAAAATTTGCATAATGTTATGCAAGTTTTTCAAATTATATTTATAAATGTCTACTATGATACAAAGTTTTTACCATATAATGAGCCCTATGTAGTATTATCACAAAAAAAAAAAAAAAATGAATGAACCTCTTTAAGAGATTATAGTATAATTGGCCTACTAATTTTATTCCTTTTCAATAATTTGCTTCAGGCCCTTATTATTATTATTATTATTATTATTATTATTATTATTATTATTATGGCAAGGAAAAGTTTCTTTTTCAATATGATATGTTGAACTAATTGGGGTGAGTTATAATGGCCGGGTAATTAATACCATCACCAACTTGTACGTGATTCCCACTTCACACTTCAAAAATGAGTTGTGCACTTGTTTTGCATGGCAAGAAAACGAGCCATTGATAGTTTGAAGCTTACATCCTAAAGCCAAAATGGATCTCAATCACGATGAAGAATCACAACCAGTGAGCCCAACTGGTCAATACTTCAACAGCTCTGTGCTATCAATTTGTGTTTTATGTGTTTTAGAGTCTGAGGTTCCAATACAAGAAGATGATTCCTTAACCTCGAAATTGCTCAAGGATCTCTTCCTCCCTATAAATCCACAGTTTTCTTCCATGATGGTATGAAAATTCACCCTTTAAAATTGCTCTTCATTCCTTCTTTTTTTTTTTTTAATTTGTTTGTGTTGATAACAATGTTTAGCCATTTTGTTTTTCGTTGGAGGAATTAGAGGAATTAATGTGATTTCTCTGAATTGCAGCATTATAAATTGAACAATTTGTCTTGTTAATCTAGTAAAATGTCATTCCCCTATAGCCATTAACCTCATAGATAATGGGTCCCTATTGATTGAATTTTAAAAAAATCATTCTTTAATTACGGCATTTTTGTAACGTGAGGAGTGTGAAATAGAAATGTGGTAAGAAATAAAAAAAAAAAGTGATTGAAAACCCTGTTTAGAGAATAATATAAAGAATATTTCCAAAAAAGAAAGATTACCAAAAGACCAATGACACAGAATTTGTGTGCGAATTTATGTAACTAGCATCTATTCTTGAACAAGTTGAAGATGAAAATGGGGTGAAATTTTGGAAGGTTGAAGGGAAACCAAAAGACCACATTCGTGTACCAATTTTCCTACAGGGAAAGTCTATAGAATTCTATGATGAATGCTTCAATGACTATTTAACCAAAATTGCAATGGAGAAACTCCCACAAAGCCAACCCTTGTGGGAAATTCACATAATTAAGTACCCTACCAAGAATGCAGCTAGAAATTTAGTGTTCAAGCTTCATCATTCACTAAGGGATGGATTCTCTCTGATGGGAGCACTTCTTTCTTGTTTACAAAGAGCTGATGACCCTTCACTTCCCATAACTTTTCCTGCATTTCGGATGGACCCACAAGAAATTGGCAATGATGATAGCAGCATTTGTCGAAGGCTGCCTCGAATTCTCTCAGGGATAGGAAACACCATCTCTGATTTCATAGTGGGGGGGGGGGGGGGGGGGTGAACCTGATTGGTCGTTGTTTAATAATTAATGTAAATTTGCAAGTTCTGAAACTACGAACAATGCCCTGCAGGAAGATCGAACATAAATTCGCTTGTTCATAATAACGATTCCTGGGGACCCTCTTTAGTTGCAGCAATATTATTGACAGCTACTACAGAGAAAAGGATAAAATTTCTGTTTTCTGTCAAGAACATTAATGTTCTTCTTGTCTGAATTGGGTTCAGCAATTTTGCGTGCGCGAAATATAAAAATGATTAGCCGATTCTTTTACTCACCAGTATTTAACTGGAAAGGTAAAAGAATTGGGCCCAATATATTCGCTCGATTTGGAAATATAATTGCACTCCAAAGCCCAGTATCGACCCAATGTACGATATCCTCAGAAGCCCAATAAATCAAATACGTAGTATGATGATGTTCTAGCTTTTTTTTTTTTTTTTTTTTTTTTGGGTGGTAACAAGGAGGAAATTGGAGAGAGATGATTCGAACTCCGTCCCTACTAGTAAAGGATTATAAAGATTTTTTTGTTTACATTTAGGAATTAAATATCAACTCATATTACTAAGGATTTGTTCTATTTTGATTTTTATAAAAGATGATTTTATAAAAACTAGAGATCAGAATCTAAAAATAGTTCTTTGATTTTAACTTTATAAAATCTAAAAGCTGAGAAAAAAGCAGTTGAAGACTAATTTTTTAAAATCAGAAACTAAAAGTAATTACAAAAAACCACATTTGAGAACATGCCCTAAATATGAAAGTAAAAAAGACTAAAATGATAAATTTTGAAGTCCATAAATTACATAAAATTCTGCCCAAAAATTCAAGAAACCCTTGTGCAGTTCACCGCCTTAGGTCTGGAGAGAATATCAAGTACTTGTGAATCGTGATGAGGTATCTGGTACATGCTATGTGATATTCAATATCAATCAAGAGCACACAACTGAACGAAAAACCTAGCTTATATTTTATTTTATTATTGTTTTTTTGCGTGTGTGTGTGTGTACTGTAAGAAGAAAGAGTTGTGTTTCATAATGCCTTTATGAAAATAAGTTTTTTTATTAGGGAGCATTGTTATTCGATAAACTGTAATAATGCCTTTATGAAAATAATTTATTTATTATAGAGCATTATTAATTTGATAAACCACCAAATCGCAAACAATTACTATATTAGATGACAAATCTTGCAATTTGAGCAGACTATTGCACTATGAAAGATGAATTAAGCATGTCTCCCTTGCAGCTTGATCTAAAACTTATGATACGTTTCATAACTTACTATTAATTAAGGTTTTTACAGATGTAATCTAAAAAGAACGGTATTTATAGATGTGGATGCGAGTTTGATTTCTTAATTTTATTCAAAATAAAATTATTTCCATTTAATTATTTCTTATGTGGAGACAGACGGATGTACAGGTTAAAAATTTCAAGCGGGTCATGATTGATATGGATTATAGTTTATATTAGTCATGGGTGCAACGTTATTGTTTGTTGTGTTTGGTTGAACTTATCAATGTTGCTATGAAACTAGAAAAAAAAAAAAAAAAAACTCACAGTAACAAGAGATATTAGTGTGTCTTGCACCTGATGGACAAGAGTTATTAAGGGACGTTGGGTTCAAATTTCTCAATCACAATTACTGTGGATATCATTAATCCTATTATGAGTATAGATTTTGATAATTTCCCTCAACATATTTGGATTAATAATGGAATGGGTATCATTATAAAAATATTTGTTTGGTTTATAGGAGTGACTTTCAAGTAAATTTTAAAATTTTTAAATCTTTTATTTATGATATACATATTTTTTATATTTCTTATTTTGTATCTATTTAAAAAAATTCTAAAAAGATTTCTTCAATAATATAACCGTGCTCTAATTTGAGTTTTATACAAATGTTAACCTTAAAAAAAGTCATTTTTATTGTAATTATATAAAGTATTATATATCTTTAATTTTCAGTTCAAATTTTACAAAAAAATTTGAATGTAAAAAAAATTATTAAAAAAATTTACAAAAAATTTTATAGAGTACTAATAAAAAATATTCAAAATCAAAAAATATGAGAGAGAGAGAGAGAGAGAGAGAGAGAGAGAGAGAGAGAGAGAGAGAGGAATAGTATATTGGGAGTGGGTAGCTCAAAATATGTGTATTTTTTTAAGAGGTGTGTTTTTTTCCTTAATCATAAGGGTTAATGGGTTTGATAGAATAATATTTTGGGAGAAATTATTAATACCCCAATTAATCACTTTCATTCTCATTGAATGATAGTGATAGTTATTTTACAAACATTAATAATAGATGTCATTACTTAACACACATTTCCCTCCTTGATTCCCCTAAACCAAACACCTTTATTCTACGAAAAGACAAAGTAACAAAAAAAAAAAAGTGGTTGATAAGACCCATCCCAAAACCAAGCTTCAAACGAAATTGCAAGCTTGATAGGTTGTCCCACAACAAAACTTCAACAAAATAATTTAGCTCGGCAAGTTGCACATAATATATGGTTAAGCTTTCGCCGCATAATGTCACAACTTCTAAATCGCAGATATGCATGCATATGTTTTTTCAATGTGTAGTCTTATCATTGGAAAATTTGGTGTTGTGATTACGAAGACATACCCACCATCTGCTTAGACTGCCATTCTAGAAATTCTTTTTATGTTTATAATTGTTCTTTCTTAGTTCGATTGTTTTATAATTGGAGCTCAACATCATCGTGGTCATTGAAATACTACCTCTAGTTTTGTTGTTCTATGCACATTGTTTGTATGGTTGTTTTTCAAAAGTTTTTTTTTTTTTAATTACTGTAACAATTATAGAGATTTTTTGGGTAAAGATGTGTGAGAGAAAAAAAAAATAAAAAACAAATCTAAATTTTTATTAAATCATATTTTTTTAAAAAAATTATGTTCATCCAGGTACAACCATTTATTGTCTTAATTTAATCTCATACAACGTGAGGTGAAATTAGCAAAACTACACGTAATGGATTACAATATTTATGATAAGATTGATAATATTACAATATAGTCTTTCAAAACAAAGACACCTATAGTTAGGGGTGGACAAGAATAATCGAAAAATTGAAAAAATCGTAATAACCAATCTGTTCATAATTAAAAAACGAGGGTAATCAAATCGAATTTTACAAGTAGTTACGTTAATTGAACCTTATTGGCAAAAACAGTTTCAGTTTCGAATATCAATTTTAAAATTACAATTAATCGGTTACGAATATTGGAGGTGGTTGCTGGCGGCAATGGATAATGACGGTAGCCGTGGTTGATGTAGCTGTTTTACTATGGGTTTACATAGTGATGGTGGCGGTAGTGGAGTGGTGGTTGGTTAGTCAGATTTGCTGATGATGGTGGTTCGTGGTGGTTGTTGAAGGTGGTTCATGGTAGTTTGGTGGTGGGATTACATGTGTTTGCTATTTGGTAGTTATTTATAGCTTGGTGGCACAATAGTGGTCAAATTGATTGTCAGACGAGGCTTGTGGTTGCAAGTGGAAGTTGTGGTTGTGGCGGGATGGTGATTAATGGTTGCTTTTAGCTATTGTCTCAGTGGTAATTGTTGATGGTGGTGAAAATGTTGTGGCCAATTCACAGAGGCTGTTTCTTGGTGGTTTGGTGTTCTTTTAAAAAAGTGGTGGTTGTGAAAGTAACTTGGTTGCTAGTTGTTATTTGCTGAACAGGAGGAAGGAATAGTGGTCAGTACTGGTAGTTGACAGCAGGAAAGGAGGAGGGAGATTGTGGGCAAGTTGCGATGCTTAGTGGTGGTGGTTTAGGGAAGAGAGATATTTGTGGTGGTGATGAAGTTAGGGAATGGAGTTGATGGTGGTTTGTGGAAGGTGGAAGGTGGAAGGATGGCCGGAGGACTGGCTATTAGTGGTGGAGATGGTTAGTGGTGGACTGGTTGTGTGTGTGTGTGTGTGTGTGTGTGTGTGTTTGTGTGTGTGTCGTGTGTCTTGTGTGCCTGACTTTGTGTGTGTGTGTTGGGAGCTAGTATTTCTTCTTGGTAAACTTTGTGTTCTTAGTGAAATTGTGTATTAATAGTAAAAATTATGAGTTGATTGTATAGAGAGGCGTGATGAGGAAGATGATCGCTTGGCATTTCCTAAATTGCCCATCAATAATGTCTTGTAAATGCACCCACAAACAGAACTACAAAAGTTAACGAATGGATCTAACAGAATGGTCTATTGCCTATGCTTTTAAGAATTAAGTGTTTAAAACCCGTGTTTTTAAATTCGGATCAGACCGACCGGTCAAACCGATTTGATCGGAAACTAATTAGACATCTAGTCTGAGTGGGAAAAAAACCGATAGTTTAAAAACCCAGTCAAATCTAATCAAGAATCGAGTTTGATCGGTCAAAATCGTGGACCGAAAACCGTAGAACCGAGTTAGAGAACTCCTCGGAGCTAGGCATTTGCGTCAATTGTTCCTATAAAAATCCCCAACTTCATCTCTTAAGGTGTCTTGATGTGCTTAGAGTGTTTCGGCAAGCACTATGGCCTCAGGGTCTACATCTCCTTTGTTCGATCCATTACCATGGACTCTTGGTTCGATATCCATCTCCAAAAAATGAAGCTTGGCGACAACGACAATTTTAACAATTTGACTTTTCAATATAAAATTCCTAAACAAATTGAAATCGTCAGTCAAATAAAATACCAAAGCCTCTGTTATCGGCATAGGATGCATGCCCTCGCTGAGGTTAAACCTTGGAGGGATCGACTTCCCCTTAAGGAAAAATCTCAACGGAGGAGGACCCACAACAAAGCCATCTCAGTAGTAGGATTGAGAAAATTCTGGGTGGGATGGATGGGATAATTATGATGATGGTGAGTAGTAGTAGTAAAAATAACATGAAGAGGAATAACGGTGGGGGTTTTAGAAGTGGTGGTGGACACGGAAGACATGAGTGTGCCTAACTTTGACCATGGAAGCTTATCATCTGAGCATCCACGTGCGAATCCATTGTAGCCAAATTTGCTGTCTACATAGCTAGTTGAATTCCAAGATTGCATTGCCTCATGTCATTGGGCTTCACCCTTATAGATCGAACGTGGAATTCTAGGCCCATATTCTCGGCCAGATATGGGAATTTTGTTATGTACTGTACAATATCAATTATTTGAGAAAAAATAATATCTAAATAATTTATTAGAAAAAATCAATTTTCTTTTTTATCTATATATCCCCATAATATTTTTTCTTTAGTTGTTTCTACATACCTACACAAAAACATACATACATATATATATATATATATATATATATGACGTATATATAACATCATCCGATTCGACCCTGAATCGACCCCTGGTTGGATCCATTAATTCTTGACCCCTGAGTTCAGTTGAGTCAATACCGAATTCGAGTTTGAAAACATAGATTAAAACCAGCTATTTAAAAGTTGAATGGCTAAAACTCTACTATTAGTGATGCCCAGTGGATTTGCTCGACCTCTAACCATTGGGACGCGACATTGGCGAGACATATATTCCAACACGTAATCCTATAGCACATGTCCGCCTTACAATGATTGTATCATTTTGTTACACGAAGAAAAATATAGAAAATATTTTCCCAATCATTTTTTCACTACATTAACCCCTTTGAATTAGTCAGTTTTCGAGGCATTGGATTATCGCCAATGTTTGTGTTTCTCAAGCCTACCGAGGATTAGAATTCAGCGTGGATCGGCCACTCAAAATCTTTGGTTTTTACCTGGACCGATAAAAAAGGGTTCCAAAAAACCACTGGAATGTTTAGATTTTCTTTTGCCTTTTTTCCATCGATTGGAAAAGCTTACCACATTCATAATATGTTAAAGGCAATTTCTCACTTCTAGAAGGGTTCATAAAACAAAGAACACATAGCTGTGATCGATTTCCCCATACGACCGGGCATGGGTTGTTATCTTTTGATTGTAACCAAAGTTAAGTTTTTTTTTTAGAAGGTTAGTTGAGTGCTCAATAAGCATTGATTAACAGTTAGTAAAAATATTTAAGTACAATGAAGACAATAAATGTAAATGTATACATTTATATAGCAATTTTTGTGTCGTTAACGAGTGCCCATTAGACACTAAGTGAGAAAATTCTCTAAAAAAAAAAAAACTTTTCATATAGTTGTGAGATATCGTGGACTTCCATTTGTAATCCACGTTAATTGCACCTTGTCCATTGCCTTCAGCTGGATATGAGCCAGACACTTAACTATCAATTATCCAATCGCACGTTTTATGAGAGCTTACGGAAGAGCCGTAACCCAACTCTCACGACCAAATTTTTAGAGTGTGTTCGTAGAAAACACTCATCAATCTCCATCCAAACGGAGATTTTTTATAGCTAACGTTGGCACATAAAAGAAGAGAAATTCAATCCAATAGTACAGGTCATTACACTCTTTCACGCTCTGTCGTGACAGAAGGACGAATTGATGCAGCCAATTTTGAATTCGCAGTACGATCCAATAAGGTGTGTGACTTTTGTAATCGAAAAAAAAATTTTAGTCTGGTCCGCAGAACTGAAAGCCCTGCCCTCATTTAATAAAGCAAACTCTTGGGAAATAGAGTCTGGCGGTACTGATCCTTGTAGCTATGAGTTATTGCTTACGTAATGGTTTGGTTAGAATTTATTGAACGAAAATTAATATTCTTATTTAACTTCTTGACGTTTGGGTTTCATTTTAACTTGAAAAGAAAAAACATTTTAAAGAAATAAAACTTAGAAATTGTAACTGAGAAAATATTTGGCTATTTATTTGGACACAAGATATTTTTAATTCGGGATAAATAAACAGATCGACTAAGATCATATTTTATCCTCATTGTGATAGTCCAAAGTTAATTAACAAGGACGAATGATGTAGTAGCGAAGGAAGTTCATAGGTTGCAAAATATGTTATCCCATTGGATGCTCATTTTCTCCCTCATTGTTGTTAATTTCATAGATTGATATTCAAACATAATTTTCATCTCTGATTTTACCATAAGGCTTGCAATTTATTCACCATTTCATTAGAAATTTCTTCTTTTTTTTTTCCCTTTGTGTTTCTGTGATTTATCAATTAGGAGACATTTGCTTCAAATTCCTCAATCACTATTACTATGATTATTATTAACCTTACTATGTGTGTGGGTTTGGACGATACCTCAGAATATGTTTTATTTAGTAGTAGAATGAATATCATACCCCCTAAAAAGATTAATGGGTTTGATAAAATAATAATTTATGAAAAATGATAGAAATCCCAATTAATTATTTTTATTTTGATTGAATGATAATTATAATTATTTTTCAAATATTAACAATTAATTACTACTAATACACATTTCCCTCTTTGATCCCCTAACCCCTTGTTTTGAACTCATTTTGGTCAATTAACCTCTTCCACCCGTTGAGTACACGAGACAATGATAACAAGACTTGAGCAAATCTATACCATTACATTGGGAGGAGTATGGTGTCGGTGGAAATCGAACCTCTGACCTTTGAGGTGCAGTCATAGAACTTTAATTGTTCGAATTGAATAATTTTTCAAAAACATCACTATTTTGCTTACAACAAATAAAATGAATTAAATACGGTAGGCCGAAAAACGTGTTGTCATTCCAAAGCCACGCCCTGCATTATATAAGTCAGAAGCATGCATGGCAAAAGTTGTCACTGATTTAGCATCAAATATTAGTCCTAGACATCAGAGAATGATGCCCTTTCAGCAAGAAGAAATACAAGAACCTGTTAGTCCTACTGGACAATACCTGAAAAGCTCGGCTCTCTCTCTCACTATTATTGGCGTAATTGAATCAGAAATTCAAATAGATGACTCCATGCTTATCCCACAAATCAAAGATGTCTTCTTGCCGATAAACCCTCGCTTCTCATGTATCATGGTACTCTCTCTCTCTCTCTCTCTCTCTCTCTCTCTCTCTCTCTCTCTCTCTCTGTGGAAAAATCTTTATTTATACCCTTTGTTTTTTGGCTTTGTTTTGGATAAAACATGCTATCACAATCCAAGAAGCAACTTTTGTCTTCATTTTTAAACTATTAATCTTTTATTTGCTTTCGTGTAATTTTTAGAACGTTTAAAGAAAAATAGTCAGAAAGAGAAGGCCGTAGACTTCTTGAGCTTTAAAATTAGACAGTTTTTCATTTTGGACAACTTTTTCCAATAAGGTTGATCTTTACGTTTGAAAAACTTTCTTTTTCCAGAAATTTGCATAAGCTCTTGAAAATGGGCAAGAACATTTTTCTACCCGTTTGTAAATTTTTCAATTTATTCAAAAGCAAAATAAAAGACAATAAACAAGCAATAATTTTATATGTACTTGCATAGAATCCTACTTGAATCTTGGGCTATTACATTATCTTACATGTAAATGCAATATTTCTTCATTTAATGTGTTAATAACTAACAAAATTATGGCTCTTTCTTTGTCAACGACATGTTAGCTTCAAAAATAAGACTTGGTCAAAATAGTAAGCATCAATTCATTGCGTAAACAAAAGATATGTGCATAGAATTTGAGTTCATATTACCCCTAGCTAGTAGGCTGTAAGACAGAGGATAGAATGCTGATTATTATTTAAAAAAAAAAAAAAAAGATTGCAGGAGAGAATGGAGAAAAGAGATGGAAAGGGGTAGAAGTGAATCTGAAAGAGCATTTGATCATTCCAAAATTCCCCCAAGGAATGTCACCAGATTATTATGATGACTGCCTTTCAGACTATCTATCGAAGCTAGGAATGGAGCAATTACCACCATATCGTCCACTATGGGAAATTCATGTAATCAAGTATCCAGCAAGAAATGCAGCTGGAAGTTTCATATTTAAGCTCCATCATGCACTTGGAGATGGATATTCTTTAATGGGAGCTCTTCTTTCTTCCCTGAAAAGACTGGACAATCCTTCTTTGCCATTAACATTCCCTTCACGTCAGTCCAATACAAGATTCAACAACCACCAAACTACTTCTAATTCTTACGTTCTCAAAGTTGTGCCTCAATTTTTTTCATGTTTCTTTAATACTATCCGTTACTTTGGATTCAGTGTTCTAAAGAGCTCTTTCATGCAAGATGATTGCACGCCAATTTCGGTCAGGTGATCGTGGGGTGGAGTTTCGACCCATGGCTATAACCACTTTAACCTTTTCCCTAGACCAAATCAAACAGATCAAGGCAAAACTTCAAGTGGTAAATTTCGAAATCTTTTGCACCTCTAGTTAACTGCAATATTACAATTGCTATAGCCTTGCCAATATTTTCTTGTGATTATAAATGGGTTTATTAGTGATACTAGAAAGATAATTATTGAGTTTTAGGGTCGTTACGGAGCTTATAAACACAATTGATCCACACTTATAAACTCCTAATACAGTCCAAGTCCAACTACACGTTACATTTTTATTTTTTTTCACTTAGAAATACTCTCAATAATAGAGGATACCAAAAAGTAGTTTTTGAGTTTTAATAGCTATGCGAATAACAATTTATAAATTATAAATAAACATGCCTTTTCTTTCTCCCTGCATTGATTCATTGGGTAATACGTACAAGAATTTTCCATAGAGGTACACACACACAGACAGATTTTTGGGCTCTTCATCGTCAAAATTTTAATTGGAGGACTAGAAAGCACATATTAACATATTGTACAAAGTGCAACTTCTAAAGAATTTCAGAATAAAGGCTCGGTATGTCACAAAGTGAAATACATAGGAGCTAATAACAAGTGGAAAAGTAATTGAGGTGGTTCGCAATATAAGAATTTTTTATAAATAGAAAAAAGTTACGATTAAACTACATCTTCTAGATCCTAAGAACAAGTATTCTTAGGGCTAGGAAGCGGTCCAGAATTTTTAGAAAACTTGGCTCAAAGCCATCCATGTCAGTCTTTTGTCATCCCATAATAAACAATTTTACCTTTATTTAACGATTAATTTGCTTCTCCCTTGTATATAAGTTAAAACTATTTATCCATATCGAAAAATAATCAAACATAGGATACTTTAGTATTAAACCAATAATATGCCTTTGGTAACATTGACATGGCAACAATACATATTATTATTTTGTAGTCATAAGAGATTACAGATTTTATACCGAATTTTGTGTTGATAATCTTGGTCAAATGAATGAATGTTGATATATAATCATAATTATATCATCATCATTAAAACTTCTAATGGACTGAGGTTTCTTTTGTAATTCTTGACAGACGATTAACGATGTCATTACGGGAATGATTATGTATGGAACTCGATTATACATGCAACAAACGAATCATAAATCAAGCATGGCACAAACTACCGCGACAGTATTACTCAATACCAGAGCCAGTCAAGGATACAAGTCAGTGAACGACATGATCAAACCTAATGCCGAAATGCCATGGGGAAATCGTTTCGCATTCTTGCATGTTTCATTACCCAAACTGAGCAAAGCTAAATTAACTGCTCCTCTCAGTTTTGTCTTGGATGCACAAGGGATAATCAAGAGGCAAAGAAATTCTGCATCGATATATTTCACTAGCAAATTGCTTGAAAGTATAAGAAATTTTAAGGGCCCAGAGGTATGCTTAATCGGAAATCTTTATTTGTATTTAAGTTTGATTAATTTATGACTAATTTTATTTTAATACCTTTAAATTATTATGCCATATTATGTACTCAAAAATTGTGTTTGTGACAACTGATTCCTTTGAACTTTTTATCTTTTACCAACCTGGTCATAATTGGTGATCCGATGCGCTTGTTTTCAACAGATTCTAATTTTTATAAAAATTAATTCGAGAAAAGTTGAAAATTCCTGATTTGAGCTTAAAGAAATGCAAAAGTAGTTGAGAAATATTTCATAATCAGACACTAAAAGTAGGCAGAAAAGAACCCGTTGAGAATAGGCCCAATGAAAATTTATGTACTGAAAAAATGGCTATTAAGAGCAAAATGTTGCACTTTTATACAACTAGAAAAAGAATATCAGTCCTTTTAATTTATGTATCATTAATGCCATGGGCTCTTCTACAAATTTTCTTGTGAGTTATGTTTACATTGGAGTTTCATGCTCAACTATTTTTCTTTCCAGTTTATGTTATTCTTGTTCTTGAGCAAAATCTACACCAGTGCTTAACACAAAATCTTGATTTTGAAATCCTCAAGCTGTGACATTATTCAGAATTTAAGCATAAGATGTTAACTTTGCTGGAATCTACAATCACAGGCAACAGCTGAATACATACATAGCACCTTGAAGAATTCAAGCATGGCCATTACAAATTTAATAGGGCCAGTGGAGAAAACGGCTTTGGCTAATCACCCAGTAGAAGGGATTTACTTTTTCGTTGTTGGTGCTCCACAAGTAAGTTCCTCTTCTTTATTTATTTATTTATTTTTTTACCCCTGTTTAATCCATTATTGCATAGTCTCCGTAATTTCAATAGTTCGTCCTGTACACTACCTCCATCTATTCCAATCTTTTTTGTCGCTCTATGCAAGATAACTGTAAACTTTGTCGATATTTAGCTTTACGTTTTAGTAAATTTCTTAATATTTTTTTAAAAATTTTAAGTTTCTATGTTCTAGTTCTTGGTAAGAACTTTAAGATTGTTCAATTGTATTTTGTTAGAAACTAAATAAATCATAGAAAATTGTTGATTACAAAAGATTTTATTTTAATCGGAAAACAGGCATGGGTGACAAAGAGAGTATTTTTTTCGTGTGTGTGTGTAATTCTATATAGCTTATGCGCTAAATAATTATATTCGCAGAACTTTATTAATTACTGACTACTTTATGCTTAGAAGTACAGTCTTTTGCACCTCATGCATTTTAATCGATATCAATCCACAAGTTGACAATTGCACAAATAACAACTTACATAATACTCTCATTTTCCCAAAAGATTGTAATTTTTTGCTAATTGCCAAATCTTAGGAGCTTTATTTTCTTAAATTGCTTTCATTTATAAAAAAAAAATTCAAGTCTCAATGACGGTAGTCCTTGACAGAAATTTTAATCCGTTCCAACTATTTTTTTCATCACTAAATAAATTCTAGTTTGATATTTGTTGCAAGATAAGCTTCCTTTGTAAGGTGGAAGAAGTTGAAATTAGACTTCTCATCTGGTCCAAAAAAAAAAAATGAAAATACCCCCCCCCCCCCCCTCTCCCCGGGGGGCAACAACAAAACCCAAAAACCCCCAACCCCAAAACAACCACATCCTACATTATTTAGCCATTGAAGGTCCATAACATGCTTGGGATGCTGAATCTGCAGAGTCTTCAAATGACAGTGATGAGTTATGCGGGAAAGCTGAGGATTTGCATTGCAACAGAGAAAGATTTCATTGATCCCTGCAAGTTGAAGTCATGCATTCAGAATGCTTTTGAGACTATCTTCGAAGCAGCTTTCGAGCCTTCTTCATCAACCGCATAATAAAAGCATGCCCATGCACTAGCTCATAGGTATGTATGTATACATGAGAGCATTGTCGAATCAAAAATGCTATCACAATTCAAGAAGCAACTTTTGTCTTCATTTTTAAACTATTAACCTTTTATTTGCTTTCGAGTACCCTTTAGAACGTTTAAAGAAAAATAGTCAGAACGAGAAGGCCGTAGACTTCTTGAGCTTTGAAAATTAGAAAATTTTTCATTCTGAGCCACTTTTTCCAATACGGTTGATCCTTATGTTTGAAAAACTTTCTTTTTCTAGAAATTTCTATAAGCTCCTGAAAATGGGCAAGAATACTTTTCTACCCGGTTTGTAAATTTTTTCAATTTATTCAAAAGCAAAATAAAAGACAATAAATAAGCTATAATTTTATATGTAATTGCGTATAATCCTACTTGAATTTGGGGCTATTACATTATCTTACATGTTAATGCAATATTTAGACGTTTAATGTGTCAATAGCTAACAAAATTAAGGCTCTTTCTTTGTTAACAATATGTTAGCTTCAAAAATAAGACTTGGTCAAAGTAGTAAGCATCAATTCACTGCATAAACAAAAGATGTACAAAGAATTTGAGTTCATATTACCCCTAGCTATTTACTGCCTCATAAACAAGTTGCATGGGGTAGATTTGTGTAAAAGAGGCAGACTTTCTATTGATTTGTAACCTATCAAAGTCATTGATCAATTTCCTCCATTACCTCAGATTTATGGCAAGGAGCAGAAGCTAGAATTAGCTAAATATAGGTTCATTGGCTAGTGTAGCTAAGTCAAAAATTCGTGGTGCTAGTGGATTTGAACTATATTATGTACCTCCTCTTATTGAGGGAAATATTATTGATGTTACTTTTGATATGCTTGTTGTGTATCAATAAGAATAGTCTTTAAATGATTGTTTGGATGTCGACTTCAACACATAATTGTGGACTTCGTTATTGCACCTACTTGACCAGAGTAATATATCAAGATTGGATCCAACTTGGCTGCCATGATGACTTCTATATCATGAATAACCACACGGATTTTTTTTTTTTTTTTTGAGAAAACCACACGATTATTATTGAGTTGCATAATTGACATGTTTTCTTGTTATTGTTTTGAGTATTTGAATAACCTATGAGTTGTACTCTAGTCTCTGGTTGAGATTTTATGCTCATAGCTAGTTGTTGATAATTTTGCAGGTTTGTAATAGCTTTGGAAAAGAAAGTTACTTTACTTCTGGGAGTCCTAATATTTGGATTTTAAGTGATTCAAAGTATGTTACAGATGGCATTTGATGTATCTAGATTACAACTTTTGTATTTGGAGTGGTTTGCACTTTTTGGATGATATTTGAATATTTGGAAACTTGTGGCACTTTTTACATAGTCATATGATGGTTGTATTTACTAGTAGTTGTTAAATTTATTATGTGGCATTCGAATATTAAAAGTTTATATTGAATTAATACTAAACAAGCAAATATGAAAGTTATTATTATTGTTGATGGTTTGATTTTAGAGGTTGTAGTATTATTTTGTTGTGGTTATTAGTAGCTTTGATGTAGGATGCCTTATGTATGCAGTAGAAAAATGCATATCCTACAATCCCGAACGTGACAACTGCTTTAAGGTACCTAATATAAATGCATTTGTAGGATTTTTTTTTATCAAACTTATACTATTATAATTGGAGAAAGAAAATGACATTTGGTGGAATTTGAACTCCCAACTTTCAGGGGGAGTCGTAGAGCTCCGCTCTACCTTCTATTCATATTGAGTGATAAGGTGACAGTTGGAATGACTAATGCAAAAATTATTCAAGATGTACAAATTAACCTGGTTTAATAGAGCCATCTGAAATTGGAACGGATCTAGTATCCTTAGCAATAGATGATCATGTTCTGACAAGAGCTATACAACAAACACAAAAATGTTAATTGCAACATGAAATATTAGAAGGTTAAATGACCCTTTTAAACAAGAAAAAAAAAAAGTCTTTTATCATTGCACAGAAACCGGTAACGTGTGGGCTTAAATTCAACAGAACTTCCATAACACGACTTCTGTCCGCGTATATAAAAAAAAATCTATTTTTGGATAGTTATTTATACACGGAAACAGATTCTCTATTTTGAAAAATATTTAGGCGGACAAAGTATACGGAATTAAAATATTTAGGTGGATCGGGTCCACGGAATAGTTCTGTAAACCTTTTGATCCAGAAGCTATCACGTCATTTTATAAGGTGGGTTACAGATTATGTGTCAGCTTCTGAACCAAGAGGTCTACAGAACTATTTCATGAACTCGGTCTACCTAAATAGTTTCCTGTTTCTTCCTACGCAATGAATCCCGTAAATTTGTCTAGGCAAAAAATTTCCAAACCATTATTACTTGGCTCAGCTTCCCTACATTATTTCATCACCCACAATTTATTCACAGGTCGTGTCTCCAACTAAAAAGAGAAAATTATAAGCAAACTTAGTAGGAATTGAAAATCCCAAAAAAAAAAAAGAGAGAGAAAAGAAAGAAATGGACGAAAAGCCTATTGCCCCTGGGCTCTTCAATTCAAGACTCTGTCGTCATAGAAAGAAGACGCTTATTACCTTCTAATTCTCGTCAGAATTATGCAGAAATCAGAATGATGGTTCAACCACGCAAAATTTGTCAATTTGGGACTCCCAGAATGATACGAACACGTTTTCCAGGGCAAATGTCCCAAAAGAAACAAAAAAGGATAAGTTAAAAAAAGCAATCAAGCTTTATTTTTCAGTCAGATGTGTTGCTTTCATTCAATTCAAGTACGCAGTAACTTCTTTCACAATAGTAACAATAGTACGAGCAATTTTCATCTATTAATTGAGGTGATTCCTAAAAATGATATTGGATTATTGCAAAATGTTCGCAAAAGAAACTAGAGAGTTTGTTTAGAAAGTTCAATGAACAATATACTTATTATAGGATAAATCTTTCAGATATCTTTATTATAATCTCAATGGTTTAAGTACAACACATTAAAAGATAGTTTTTAGGAATGAATAGTAGGCCGAGTAGTTAGAATTTTATAACTCCTTCCTAGAGGTCAAGAGTTCGATTCCTTATCACTGTCCAATTTACAAATATTGGGAATTCGGTTCCTATCACTATCAAGGACAGCAAAATTTGTAAATAATATTGCAACTTTAGGACAACAAAGTTTGTAAATAATATTGTAACTTTTGCAACTTGACAAGACAACAAACGCGCCACAGAGAGTTCCTCCAGCCAAGATCCTTCACTGTAATAGAATTGAATTTCTCAACAAAAAAAAAATAGTTTTTGTAATCTTTTCATTTTTTTTAAAATCATCTTACAGACATTTCAAAACAGATGAAATGTTAAGACAAAGGTACTACCACGTAAAAAGACTTTCATTTTCACATTTATGACGGCAAAATTTCGATAAATACGAGAAAACATTATGGCGGCAGCCCGTCCCGCCACAGACCAGTAACTGGTGGGAACCAAAGCTACCTCCAAAACACCCAGAAAGAACGTTACAATTTCTTAAACCACTAACATTTCGCCACAGCAGAGAGACCACTCCTCTCCGGGCGTGGCTTGTTGTCTTTTGATTGCAACCAATGTTAAGGATTTTTTTTTTTTAAAAGGTTCGTTGAATGCTCAATAAGCATTGGTTAACAGGGTTTAGTAAAAATATATAAGTACGAAGAAGAAAATAAATGTAAATGTACACATTTATATAGTAATTTTTGTGTAGTTAATAAGTGAGAAAAAGCTTTAAAAAAAAAATCTTTACATATTAGTGTTATATAGTTGTGAGATTTCGTGGACTTGCATTTGCAATCCACGTTAATTGCACCTTGTCCATTGCCTTCAGCTGGATATGAGCCACACACTGAACTGTCAATTATGCAATCGCACATTTTATGAGAGCTTACGGAAGCCAAAATCCAACTTTCACGACCACAAGACTGGGGCTCCTTTTGGATGCTAAGTTTTGTGGTATTTTTTTTAAGTATTTTTGTGTGTGTGTGTGTGTGTGTGTGTATATATATATATATGTGAAGTAATTTAAAAAAACGTAGATAGTAGTAAAAAAAATGTGTTTAACATTTTTTGGAGAGTGTAGAAAACACTCCATCCAAATGGAAATTTTTTTTGATAGCTAACGTTAGCACATGAAAGAAGAGAAATTCATTCCAGCAATACAAGTCATTAAACAGTTGCACTCGCTATAGTGATAAAAGACGTATTGACGCGTCCAATTTTTGAATTGGCAATACGAAATAATAAGGTCCGTGACTTTTGTAATCAAAATAAATTTTCAGTCCAGTCAGCAGAACTGAAAACCTAACCTCATTTAATATAGCAATTTTTAGTTGTGGAGTAGCCAACCCAAACTGGATATATAATGGTTTGTTAGAATTTATTGAATGAAAAATAATATTCTTATTTAACTTCCTGAAGTTGGGGTTTCATTTTAACTTGAAAAGAAAAAACATTTTAAAGAAATCAAGCCTAGAAATCGTAACTGACAAAATATTTGGCTATTTATTTGGACACAAGATATTTTTAATTCGGGATAAATAAACAGAAAGACTAATATCATCATATTTTATCCTCATTTAGACAATCCAAAATTAATTGACAAGGACGAATAATTTAGTAGCGAAGGAAGTCATAGGTTTCCAAATTATGTTTACCCATTCGATCTCCCCATTGTTGTTAATTTCATAGATTGACATTCATACATAATTTTCATCTCTGACTTTTACCGTAAGACTTGCAATTTATTCACCATTTCATTAGAAATTTTTTTTTCCTTCTTAGTGTTTCTGTGATTTATCAATCAGCTAGTATTTTGAATTAGGAGACGTTTGGTTCAAATTTCTAGATCACTATCACTATAATTGTCATCAACTCTACTATGAGTTTAAGTTTGACGATTTCCCAGAACATGTTTAATTTAGTAATGGAATGAGCGTCCATCCCTCCTAAAAAACTAATGAGTTTGATAGAATAGTATTTTGGAAGGAATGATAGAAAAGCCCGGTTAATTATTTTCATTTTGATTGAAAGATAATGAAAATTATTTTCCAAATATTAACAATGTCACACTACTAATACTCATTTCCCTCCTTGATCCCTAACCCCTTATTTTAAACTCATTTTGGTCAATTAACCTCTTCAACCCGATGAGTACATGAGACAATGTTAACAAGACTTGAATAATTTGCCAGAAACTTTACTAGTTTACTCACGACAAATAAAATGAATTAAATATGGTAGGCTTAAAAATGTGTTGTCATTCCAAAGCCACACCCTGCATTATATAAGTCAGAAGCATGCATGGCAAAAATTGTCAATGATTTAGCATCAAATATCGGTCCTAGACATCATAGAATGATGGACTTTCAGCAAGAAGAAATGCTAGAACCTGTTAGTCCTACTGGACAATACCTGAAAAGCTCAGCTCTCTCTCTCTCTATAATTGGCGTAATTGAATCAGAAATTCCAATAGATGACTCCATTGTCATCCCACAAATCGAGGATGTCTTCTTGCCTATAAACCCTCGCTTCTCATCTATCATGGTACTCTCTCTCTCTCTCTCTCTCTCTCTCTCTCTCTCTCTCTCTCTCTCTCTCTCTCTCTCTCTCTCTCTCTATGAGGAAAAATGTTTATTTTTACCCTTTGTTTTTTTTTTTTTGGCTTTCTATGGATAAAACATGCTATCACAGTTCAAGAAGCAACTATTAATCTTTTATTTGCTTTCGTGCACCTTTTAGAACGTTTAAAGAAAAATAGTGAGAATGAGCAGGCCGCAGATTTCTTGAGCTTTAAATTAGACAGTTTTTCATTTTGGACCACTTTTTCCACTAAGGTTGATCCTTATGTTTGAAAAACTTTCTTTTTCCAGTAATTTGTATAAACTCTTGAAAATGGGCAAGAATATTCTTCTACCCCGTTTGTAAATTTTTTCAATTTATTCAAAAGCAAAATAAAAGACAACAAACAAGCTATAATTTTATATGTAATTGCGTATAATCCTACTTAGATTCTGGGCTATTACATATCTTACATGTAAATGCAATATTTAGACATTTAATGTGTCAATAGCTAACAAAATTAAGGCTCTTTCTTTGTTAACAATATGTTAGCTTCAAAAACAAGACTTGGTCAAAATAGTAAGCATCAATTCATTGCATAAACAAAGAAATGTACAAAGATTTTGAGTTCATATTATCCCTAGCTAGTAGACTTTAAGACACAGGATGGAATGCTGATTAATTTAAAAAAAAAAAAAAAAGATTGCAGGAGAGAATGGAGAAAAGAAATGGAAAAGGGTAGAAGTGAATCCCAAAGAGCATTTGAACATTCCAAAATTCCCCCAAGGAATGTCACCAGATTATTATGATGACTGCCTTTCAGACTATCTATCAAAGCTAGGAATGGAGCAATTACCACCATATCGTCCACTATGGGAAATTCATGTAATCAAGTATCCAACAAGAAATGCAGCTGGAAGTTTCATATTTAAGCTCCATCATGCACTTGGAGATGGATATTCTTTAATGGGAGCTCTTCTTTCTTCCCTGAAAAGACTGGACAATCCTTCTTTGCCATTAACATTCCCTTCACGTCAGTCCAATACAAGATTCAACAACCACCAAACTACTTCTAATTCTAATGTTCTCAAAGTTGTGCCTCAATTTCTTTCATGTTTCTTCAATACTATCCATTACTTTGGATTCAGTGTTCTAAAGAGCTCTTTCAGGCAAGATGATTGCACGCCAATTCGGTCAGGTGATCGTGGGGTGGAGTTTCGACCCATGGCTATAACCACTTTAACCTTTTCCCTAGACCAAATCAAACAGATCAAGGCAAAACTTCAAGTGGTAAATTTCGAAATCTTTTGCACCTCTAGTTAACTGCAATATTACAATTGCTATAGCCTTGCCAATATTTTCTTTTGATTGAAAATGATACTCGTTTTTTTAGTGATACTCGAAAGATAATTATTGAGTTTTAGGGTAATTACTGAGTTTATAAACACAATTGATCCACACTTACAAACTCCTAACACAGTCCAAGTCCAACTACACGTTACATTTTTATTTTTTTTCACTTAGAAATACTCACAATAATAGAGGATACCAAAAAGTAGTTTTTGAGTTTTAATAGTTATGCGAATAACAGTTTATGAATTATAAATAAACTTGCCTTTTCTTTCTCCTTGCATTGGCTCATTGGGTAACACGTACAAGAATTTTCCATAGAGGTACACACACAGACAGATTTTTTGGGCTTGTCATCATCAAAATTTTAATTGTAATTGGAGGACTAGAAAGCACATATTAACATATCCGACAAAGTGCAACTTCTAAAGAATTTCAGAATAAAGGCTCGGTATGTCACAAAGCGAAATACACAAGGAGCTAATAACAAGTGGAAAAGTAATTGAGGTGGTTCGCAATATAAGAACTGTTTATAAATAGAAAAAAGTTACGATTAAACTACAATCTTCTAGATCCTATGAACAAGTATTCTTAGGGCTAGGAAGTGATCCAGAATTTTGAGAAAACTTGGCTCAAAGCCACCCATGTCAGTCTTTTGTCATCCCATAATAAACAATTTTACCTCCATTTAACGATTACTTCGTTTCTCCCTTGTATATAAGTTAAAACTATTTATCCATATCGAAAAATAATCAAACATAGGATGCTTTAGTATTAAACCAATAATATGCCTTTGGTAACATTGACATGGCAACAATACATATTATTATTTTGTAGTCATAAGAGATTACAGCTTTTATACCGAATTTTGTGTTGATAATCGTGGTCAAACGAATGAATGTTGATATATTAATCATAAATATATCATTATAATAATCAAAACATTTAATGGACTGAAGTTTCTTTTGCAATATGCTTGACAGACGATTAACGATGTCATTGTGGGAATAATTATGTATGGAACTCGATTATATATGCAACAAACGAATCACAAGTCAAGCATGGCAAAAACTACCGCAATGGTACTACTCAATACCAGAGCCAGTCAAGGATACAAGTCAGTGAGCGAGATGATCAAACCTAATGCAGAAATGCCATGGGGAAATCGTTTCGCATTCTTGCATGTTTCATTACCAAAACTGAGCAAGGCTAAATCAACTGCTCCTCTCAGCTTTGTCTTGGATGCACAAGGGATAATCAAGAGGCAAAGAAATTCGGCATCGGTATATTTCACTAGCAAATTGCTTGAAAGTATAAGAAATTTTAAGGGCCCCGAGGTATGTTTAATGGGAAATTTTGATTTTGATTTTAATTTGATTAATTTAGGACTAATTTTATTTTAATACCTTTAAATTATTATGCCATGTTATGTACTCAAACATCGTGTTCGTGACAACTGATTCCTCTGAACTTTTATCTTTTTCCAACTTGGTCATAATTGGTGATCCAATTGGCTTGTTTTCAATAGATTTTAATTTTTATAAAAACTGATTTTAGAAAAGTAAAAAATTCCTGATTTTAGATTAAAGAAATGTAAAAGTAGGGTGAAAAGGTAGTTGAGAAACTTTTCATAATAAGAAAATAAAAGCAGGTAGAAACGAACCTATTGAAAACAGGCCTAATATAAATTTGTGTACTGAAAAAATGGCTATTAAGAGCAAAATGTTGCACTTTTATACAACTAGAAAAAGAATATCAGTCCTTTTAATTTATGCATCATTAATGCCGTGGGCTCTTGTACAAATTTTCTTGTAAGTTATGTTTATTTGGAGTTTCATGAAAAATCATAAAAGCTGAGACAAAATCACAAAATCATGAAATCTCAAGCTGTGACATTATTCAGAATTTAAGTATAATATATGTTAACTTTGCTGGAATCTACAATCACAGGCAACAGCTGAATACATACATAGCACCTTGAAGAATTCAAGCATGGCCATTACAAATTTAATGGGGCCAGTGGAGAAAACGGCTTTGGCTAATCACCCAGTAGAAGGGATTTACTTTTTCGTTGCTGGCGCTCCACAAGTAAGTTCCTCTTCTTTATTGTTTTTTCTACTGTTTAATCCATTACCACATGAATTTGGAGCCTCACAAGTGCTATTACCACATAGTCTCCATACGTCCTTGCCAAACACTATCAACTTTATCGATTTTTAGCTTTACCTTTTGTAAATTTCTTAATATTTTCAAAAACTTTAAGTTTCTATGTTCTAGTTCTTTGTAAGAACTTTAATATTGTTCAATTGTATTATGCTAGAAACTTAATAAATCATAGAAAATTGTTGATCACAAAATATTTTATTTTAATTCGAAAACTGGCATAGGTGACAAAAAATACGTGACAAAGGGAGTATTTATGTGTGTGTCTTTTTGAGTAATTCTATATAGCTTATGCTAAACAATTACATTTATAAAAGCTTTATTAATTAGTGAAATCTCAATTGACTACTTTATGCTTAGAAGTAAAGTCTTTAGCCCATCTCATCAGTTTTAATCGGTATCAATGCACAAGTTGACAATTGCACAAATAACAATTTACATATCCCAAAAGATTGTAATTTATTGTCTAATTGTCAGATTTTAGGAGCTAAAATTGCTTTCATTTAAAAAAAAAAAATCAAGGCTCTATGACGGTAACCCTTGACAGAAATTTTAATATTTTCCAACTATTTTTTTTCACCGCTAAATAAATTTTAGTTTGATATTAATCGCAAGATAAGCTTCCTTTGTAGGGTGGAAAAAGTAGGAAATTATGCTTCTCAATTGGTCAAGAAAAACAGTGAAAATTTCCCCCTTCCTATACATTTGAAGACAAGGGCATCTTTTAAATTCATTATTTAGCCATTATAGGTCCATAACATGCTTTGGATTCTGAATTTGCAGAGTCTTCATGTGACAGTGATGAGTTATGCGGGAAAGCTGAGGATTTGCATTGCAACAGAGAAAGAATTCATTGATCCATGCAAGTTGAAGTCATGCATTCAGAATGCTTTTGAGACTATCTTCGAAGCAGCTTTCGAGCCTTCTTCATCAACTGCATAATAAGAGCATGCACATGCACTAGCTCATAGGTATTTTTCTCTTTCCATCTCTCAAATTTCAATAAGAGTATATGTAGTTGACAGAATTTATCTAGCAAATAAGATAATATTGATTGAGGAGTCAAATTGACTAGATATGATTAATGTGACTATTTTCTGGCACAAGTCTTCATCTGACACTACCTACCTATCTCAATTAGGCTTTTTAGGTTAGGACCTTAGCCCTCAGTCCTCATCTCTCCTCTCTCTAGTATAAATACTTCTTGTTGGATCTCATAAAACCAACCTCACAGGTAAGCTCTCAAGCTAGCCGAATTCTTTTTCATTACTTCTTCATTTTAATACCTTACTAACTTGAGCGCCGGAGGTACAACAGAGTAGGAGCCCTACTTCGACCTCGTTCTCTTATATATGTAGGTAAATAATGTGGCCTACGTATAAAGTGGTCAAAATTGGATTTTGCAGTATACATGAGCATTGTCGAATCAAACACCACATAGTGTTTGAGTTTTTAAGTTGAATCAAAGGCTATTTTTGGCTAAACTTGAGTAAAAACTTAACTGACTATGTTTAGTTATACTTATTGAAATTTCGTAAACAACTAGCTTGATAATTTGTTTTTTAAACTTGATTTAATTAGATAGCGAGCAGCTAACTAATTCTTGCAGAGAAAAGGTTGAACTGGGTGTTATTTGCTTGAAAAACATAGTTATTCCTCGTCATTTTATGAGAGAGAATTTGAAAATATATATTGAGGATGTTAACTTATATATTTCTGATTTAAAAATAAAGATACATTTGCTTGAAAAACATGTTATTCCTCGTCATTTTATGAGAAAGAATTTGAAAATATATATTGAGGACGTTAACTTATATATTTCTGATTTAAAAATAAAGATACATTTGAATATTTGTAAATATTAAAGCTGATGCACTTATATTTTTCTTTACGTGGCAGGGGGACAAATGATAAGAAATAAACTATACGATAGAGTTTAGTCATTTGCTGACATATATACACCACATTAGAAATCTCTCTATTATTGCCTAATTGAAGTTGATTCTTCTTGTTTTTTTGGTTTTGTGGTTATATTAGAAGACTGAAATCCATCTATAGTTCTTTTGTTGTGTTCTATTCCTATTAAGCAAAATCTTCAGTTTATGTTATCATAAGCTGCATCTAGCTCAAAGCTCTAAGTTGGCAGCATCATATTTTGATTTGAAATTTAGCATAAATCTGTCACACGGATTAGCTAGCCTTGATGCAAGTGATTTACAGCCAAGTGTATCATCACATAAAACAAGTTAGTGCATGGATAGATTTGTGCAAAAGAAACTTTCTATTGATTTGTAGCCTATCAAAGTTATTGATCAAATTCGTCCATTACCTCAGATTTATTTATTTATTTATTTATTTTTTAGCCTTACCTCAGATTTATGGTAAGGAGCAGAAGCAAGAATTAGCTAAATATAGAACACGTTCATGGTGCTAAGTCAAGAATTCATGGTGCTAGTGGATTTGAACTGTCTTATGTACCTCCTGTGGTTGAGGGAAATACAACCACGTACTATAAATATCTCAAGGTAGGATGGTGTGCAAAAGTGGAATAAACTTGCATAAGTGTCTCTTGTTATATATTTATATACTTGTATTAATGATAGTAAAAGTATTACATTATTATTGATGGTACTTTTGATATGCTTGTTGTGTATCAATAAGAATAGTATTTAAATGATTCTTTTGATGTCCACTCCAACACATAATTGTAGACTTCGTTATTGCACCTACTTGACGGGAGTAATACATCAAGACTGGATCCAACTTGGTTGTGATGATGACTTGCATATAAGGATTTTTACACGATTATTATTGAGTTGCATAATTGACTTGTTTTCTTATTATTGTTTTGAGTATTTGAATAGCCTATGAGTTGTACTCTAGTCTCTCGTTGAGATTTTATGCTCATAGCTCATGGTTGATAATTTTGCAGGTTTGTAATAGCTTTGGAAAAGAAAGTTCCTTAGCTTTTGGGAATCCTAATATTTGGATTTTAAGTGGTTCAAGAAAGTATGTTATAGATAGCGTTTGATGGATCTAGATTACAACTTATGTATTTGGAGTGGTTTGTACTTTTTAGATGATATTTGAATATTTGGAGACTTGTGGCACGTTTTATATAGTCATATGATAGTTGTTATAGTTGTTATGTGGCGTTCGGATACTAAAAGTTTATATTAAATTAATACTAAACAAGCAAATATGAAAGTTATTATTATTGTTGATGGTTTGAATTTATAGGTTGTAGTATTATTTTGTTGTGGTTATTAGTAGCTTTGATGTAGGATGCCTTATGTATGAGTACACGGTAGAAAAATGCATATCCTACAATCCGGAATGTGACGACTGCGTTTAAGGTACCTAATATAAATGCATTTGTAGGATTTTTTTTTTTTTTTTATCAAACCTATACTATTACAATTGGGGAAGAGGAATGATGTTTGATGGGATTTGAAAACTCTAACTGCTCAAACCACTATTCATTCCCGCATTTGTAGTCTTGAGTGGTAAGGTAACAGTTGGAATGACTGATGCCAACATTATTCAAGATGTACAAATTAACTTGATTTAACAGAGCCATCTGAAATTGGAATGAATCTAGTATCCTCAGCAATAGATAATCATGTTCCGACAACAGCTGTACAACAAACACAGAAGTGGAACAGAAGCGAAGATGCCGCATTGGAAAAAAGGAAATTCCTTGGACCTAGCAGTGGGAAGAAACCTCAACAGGATCAAATACTCCAAATTCCTCTAATAAATGTTAATTGCAAAATGAAATATTAGAAGGTTAAGTGACCCTTTTAAACAAGAAAAAAAATTGAAGTCTTTTATTAGGGAGCATCCGTTATCTTCTACTGGTATTTACTGAGATAAAACTTCGAAGTAATAATGTTGATACAGTTTTATGGGCTTGTTTGCCAAATCGCCTATAAATTCATACTGCAAATTTTACTTAATTTGAAAAGTTATGTATTGGTTGACTCGTGCAACAATAAATATGGTTTCCATGGATATTAACTCTCAAATTATATAGTTCGAGTTACAACCTGTGACGGACAACATTTTTTTTTTTTTTCTCCCTTTGCCTTAGATTCTTTAAGTTATATTGAAGAAAAGATTATATTTTGTTTTTATATCATTTTTTTTAAAAGAATATAATATTTTGGCTAAAAAACAAGAGAAGAAACAAGAAGCGAGTACTCAATTTTCATCTTGCTTCAGTAGGTGACTTCTGAGGACGTCTTTTACAAATAACGTTATTGGAGCCAGAGGCACAGGTTAACCAGCAGGGGTCGCCATGCTCCTCCAAAGTTGCTACTTCATTTGGCCAATGTCACAATTGTGGACCCATAAAGACATTCACATACTTCGAAGAGTTTCAGTTAGAAAACCAGAACCAGGTTCAAATGTTCTAGCAACTGAGGTACAATCAGGATCAGTCAATTGTCACTTCTCGTCTGGTCTAAGAGAAAAACAACCAAGATTTCATTTTATTCTTCAGAGTTCCCTACAAATACAACATCAATGTTTATTCCAACAAAGCTGGTAGTTGCCTTGTTGCTTCCCTGACCATTCGGCATATGGCAAAAGGCACGCATGTCTGGGAACTGGAATTCAACACGTATTCCAATGCTGCAAGGAAGACGAACAGTTTCTGAAATACTATCAAAACTTGATATGTTAAGCATCAATGCTAAACCTAAGTATGGCTGTAAAAGAAGTTATTTATGAGGGTCTTAAATACACTAAGGCAAGAAACTTGATACTACAGCACTGTCATTAAATAATTCCAGATCATCTACAACCTTCCTTAGTAACTGTTAATGGTGTAATCATTTTCTACTTAATACTAGCTGTACTGTCTAATCTTGAACACAAAAAGAACATCTCAAAGATAACTAAATAAGCACCCTCCTTACATAGTCCAGACATGAGAGAGAGGGGGAGAAAGAGAGAGAGAGACCCGGCCCCTGGGCCCCGTGGGGCGGCCCCTGGGGGGGGGGGGGGATGGTGTTTATGGAACACTTTCATATCTACTGCCAAGCTAAAGAAGATGATCTTTACTCTTTTAAGCTAAGCCGAGCATTTTGTACTTTAACTGATAGCTTAAGCTTTTGATCTTCCATGTCTCGCAATACTGCAAGAAGATTTGATCGATAAACTTCACATCGCTGATTTGTGGATTGCAACTGAGCTTTCAGTTCCTTGATTTTCTTTTCCTTCTCATCCTGAAAGCAAAGATGTTGTACTTGCACTGAGATGGACAGAGACTTATTAAGCTCTGAAAAACTCAAGTTGATAATTTGGAAAAACATTTTAGCATTTGAACTAGACATGTTCTTTATCAGTGATTGGTTGCCATAATCATATTTCAAAGGTTTTTATCTATCTGAGGAGGTAAAATAAACTGTTTATCAGCTTTCAAGTTTGGGATCACATCACTAAAGTTTGCAACTTGATGAAAATGACAAAAGCATGGTGATTCACTCTTATAGAGAATCAATAGGCCGAAGATAATTTAGCCAACAAGTTTTTTCCCCTTAAAAGAAATGGTTAACCAAAATTTGATTGATTATGTCTCTATTTTAAAATTGCTTCTAAAGGAGTTGAAAATATCTTCAGCAAACGAATAACAAATGCATCACAACTTTATAATAAACACTATAAATCTATGTATCTGAATCTATTTATATATCATCTGAAGCCCCATAATTCAATCATTTGAGCTATTGTACTTGATTCCTATTTCGATTCAAGTGGAACAGGAAGGAGCATTGCCAATATACTTGACAGAGGAGAAGGGGGAAAGAGAGAGAAAGAGAAAGAGGGGGGGGTGGGGGAGAGTAAACTCCACCATTCACACTTGTACTTTACATCAATTCCCACTTTGCATCTCAAACTTCAATTTGGGACACTTTGCTCCCTGAACCTTTTATTTTGTCCGACTTCGGTCCATTTATTAATAGCAGTCACAAAATAAACCGTTCTTCTCCCCTATCCCTCTTTTGCACCACCCAAGACTGCTATTGTTTGGCAGCTCATCAATAAGACCATCACCAAACTAAGTTCAACACAGTTCAACAAGGGAGCAATGGTAGTGGGGGAGTATCATTAATTTTGTGAAGATAACAATTGAAGCAAAGTGAGACAGGTGACAAAGTTTAGAATAAAAAGTGGAATAAGTTAAAGAGTTTAGGGTGCAAAGCAAGATAGATTAAATAGTTTGAGGGCAAAGTGGGATAAGATAAGAGTTCAGGGAGTGAAATGTCCCAAATCAAAGTTGGAGGTGCAAAGTGAGAATTTACATAAACTTCAGGATCGCAAAGTGGAATTAACCCAGAAAACTAATTTGATAGAAAATTATATGAAGCCAGTGCACAAGGCTACCAATATTATGGGGCAATGGTGGGACCAAGAGCATATGGCCTTACCAAATAGCTTCAACATTTTTAGCGCATGATCATCCAGATCATAATAGAACAAAGCTACAGTTGCATCTTGGCTTGTCCCTTGATAACTAGATACGCAGGTGGACTCAATTGAACCCAACCAATATCCTATAGTATTCAGCTATGCAGAACAGTAACAGAATCTCTTGTTACCAACTCATAGTGATAAGAAAGGCATTTGAGCAGCATTTCCAATATCTAAGCTAGAAGCAAACTAACAACATGAAAAACAATTCATGGAAAATAACTTGCATGCAAAGAAGGGGGTTATCGTGAATTCTCACCCAGGAAAGATGTGCATATGTCGTTGCTTGATTATCTTCACCAGCATGAATCTCCTGATTGCAGCCATTAGCTTGATTGCTTCCCCGTGCAGCTTCAGAGTTTTTCTTCTTTGCTGCGGTGACCTTCTTTGCAGCCTCTTGTAGAGCATTCATTGCCACATTATAAATATGGATGGATTTTGCCCCTTCTTCTACAAATTTAATAGCTTCATGGCGAAGATTATTGTAGCGTGCAGTCAAAGATTCTCGAGAATTGCCTGAAAACTCAGAAGTATGTTCCTTTCTAGGACCTCCAACACCACTCTTGGCATCTCTAGTCCATCGTTTCAAAATATATTGGGAAGGCAGTGTAAGAACGTTTTTTGCCCTGAACACCGACAATATATGCCTACAAGTAATACCTGAAAATTCAAACATCTGACAGCTACAGTTAGCTTTCATCTCAAGTGCATTGAATCTAACAATATGAGCTTTGTGCTCTTCACCAAATTTGGCTACCCGATATGTTGTGACCGTTCCTGAATCATCAATTTTAGTTGCAGGATTAGCAAGAGTCTCAACCAGTTCCCCTTGGAATTTCATGAATATTCTCCTCGTATATAAATTAGCAGCTTGTTTCTCCATAGGAGAGGGTGTCTTCAAAACTGGGGTAATATGAGTAGTGTCGAAATCTGCCTTTAACTCTTTTTCATGCCAACTTGATACAGCTTTCTCGCATTGTTTAATCAACACTTGAATGGTGGTCGATGCATTCACAAAGCCATCAAAAAAAAAGTTTACAGGGTTACTTCCCTCAGCTGTAGAAACTTCCCCAAAAAAGGTGTCTCGCATAAGAACAGGAACCCATTGATGACGGGCACTGTATATGGATTTGAGCCATTCATTATCCATTAGACTGTATCTCTCTAAAAGCGAATGCCAACATGACTCAAATTCCTCAGCTGTCTCAACTTCATTGATACACTTGGTAAGCTCAACTTTAAATGTAGGGTGTGTTTGATAGACAGAAGCAAGTTTCTCCTCGGTTTCTCTCAATATGCTCCAGTTACAAAACCGATGACGGGCCTTAGGAAGAACGTGAGCAACAGCAATCTTCACAAGGTGATCATAGTCAGTCACAATGGAGACAGGACAGTGTCCAGACATAGCTTGAAGCCAAGTTTGAAGGAGCCACACAAATGAACTATCCGACTCATTGATCAGCAATGCGCAACCAAATAAAACTGGTTGGGCATGGTGATTTAATCCAGTGAAGGCAGCAAGCGGTACTCTATAACGTTTGGACCCATAAGAAGTGTCCAATCTAACAGTATCCCCAAAATACATGTAATTTGCTCTGCAATTTGCATCAGCCCAAAATATATTCGCATTGGGTTGCTCATTATCACCCTGAATTGCATAAAAGAAAGCCGGATTCTCAGCTTGCATTCGCTTCAGATAGTCCAATACATACTGACCCCCGCCACCACTGAGGGTCTTTTGCCTGGCCAAGCTACTATTCATCTGTATCTCTATATGCCAAAAGCAACAGGCTATCAGAACTTATCGGATAAGCCAAAATGAGGAAATAATAGATCTTGTTTTTTCGAGCTATGAATTATCTGGAAACTTTTTATAATTGATTATTTAAACAGCATTCCAATCACCTTTTTTATTTTTTCGACCACTTTTCCTTTCGATAACTTCACGCCTCAAGAAGAGCTATGGTATTATTTTTAAAAACTTTCAAGAAACCCAAGAAGCACAATTTTGAAAAACAAAAACAACAAAAATTTAATCATCAGAATCTATGATTGGCCCGTAATTTCAGAATCATTAACAGTTATATTAAAGCTAAGAAGAAGAAGAAGAAGAGCTTTACAGTGCAATAGAGAAGATGAACGGCAGTGACAGTGAGCCCCTGGGTTCAACCTGTATGGTTTTCTTCTCCACTTCTTCTGCCCATCTGGTTTTGTTAGTTCGACGGTGTTCGGTCGTGGTGGTGGGAGGCGGTGGCCGGAAGAAGGGATTTTGGGGTGGAGAGGATGAGATTGAGTGGGGGATTGGCAGCAAGAGTTTTCGGTTCTGCAGAGCCCTGAGTAAGCGTTGGTAATTTTGCGCTTTTTTGGCTGGACAAACTCAAAATCGTTTACGAAAAATAAGGAAGAAATGGAAAAGGTGAGTACAAAAAGAAAAAATTTGCAAAGACAGAAGTGCCCCTGTTATGTTTTGTTGTATTAGCAATCCTCCTCAATAATGTGGGAAGCTAGTAGTATCAAGACACCGTAACTTTAAAAAATTTTGCAATACGACACTAATTTTGAAAATTGAGAATACTTACACAACACTAATTTTGAAAATACGACACTAATTTTGTATTGTAATCGTTATTTTCCTAACACACTAAATTTTAGTAGGCAACCTAAGTATGTACTTATGTATAGATATTTCTAGATTATAGGAATAAGAAAGAATAACAATACTAAATTAGAGAAATTTAATATTTAGGTTAGTTACATTAAAAGTATCTGTAACAATATTATTTTACTTAGTTACATTAAAAGTACCTATAACAATATTATTTTATTTTATTTAAAATTCACTTTTGTAAAGTATACAAATTATGACAATACAATTTGGTGTTACTACTCAACGTAGGAAACACAATCGTTTGATACCACCGTTACGACCCAAGCCCATTCACCAGAGCTGCTCATAGTGGTTGATGAGTTTCTTTTTGATAGTTTTCAGTTTTCATAGTTTCACTTACTCATTTAATTTTTGACAGGACTAAGATCATCTAATTGTTAATATTGATTTCGAATAATGCTTTAGATTTTTTTGGTGTTTAGCGAATATTATAATCCAAAGTTATTCGACATCTCTACTGGAATATTTGGATAGTTGCAGGCCGAGAACAAAACAGAGGCTACAATATTTTGTCATAGGCCCACTATGTGGGCCGAGCCCAAACAGCTAAATTGCATTGTGAAAAAATGGGTCGAGCAAAATGAGTTGAGCCTACTAAAATGTGTACTCCAACATTCTCAATTGCTCAACATATATATCTACTATTGAATTTATTGCTTGTAGTATTGTGCTTTTATTGCCTTCTTTGAAATATTTGATAAAATAATGTTCTCGGGGAAATCACATGTTGTACAACTCTGTAATTTTCAGCTCTAGCTCAGTAAGATTCTACTTGAGTTAGTGATTTTGAGTCGTGCTCGACTTGTTTGAGTTTCGACTAATTAGTGAATTATTAGCAAATGAATTTAGGGTAGAAATTGGAATTTGGGCTTCGTAGGTTGGAGGGGAGAAGGCCTCAGCTATTAATGATATTGGACAATTTTCAAAAATGATTCTTTGCAGATAACACCAGCAGACAAAGCAATTTCAAGAGCCCTGAACTCCTGCAAAAGCTGCCATAATAACCTTTTATGGTTCTCTGAATCCTTGAGAAAGTATCATTCAACCTATACACCCGAAGTGTATCATGATACTTTGGACAATCAGTAAGAGGAGACATGTATTTTGTTTGGACATAGGGCATCTTTTTAGCGTCTTTTTACCTTTATCTGTGATTGATTTGGAATCCAATTTACTATTTTAGAATTTCTACACCAGCAAGAGAATCATCAATGATGTCACAAAGCTACTGGTACTAGTTCCTCAAGAAGTTTGACACTGGCTATACTCAGATTTTTTCTTTGATCCCAAATTCAGCATTAAAGGATTACGGAAAATGGCTGCTGACTAAAAGGATTCAACCAAAAAAGTGGTGTAAATA